>JAJGOT010000391.1:375000-467500 GCA_022457155.1 Cladopsammia gracilis
AAAAATCTTGGCTTAAAAATCTCGCGCCACTTTCTTAACCAGTCAGAAGTTAAACCAAAACCAATCGTGACTTGCTCGCACATATTTTCCCACACTTGGCACCGGCTACATGTATATATTTTCTACAAGTTCTGAATGGTTTATTGGATTATCTGTATTATGTTTGTTCAGAGTAATTACTTTGGTTTTAGGGTTTTGGGAGGCATTGCAACTGCTCACTGGATCTCCTTATGCTTCCATAAGCAGACACCTCTCCTTAGTATAAACTTTGATTACTTAATATACAGGTACCTTAATGTTGTTGCTAACAGAAACCAGAAGATTGCTGTCATTTGAGAACCAACAACTGCTGACCCATTCATCGTGTTTATTACAAACTGCGAGTTCTTTTCCATCAGCTACATTCCACACCTAACAAAGACAGTGAAGTTACAAAATTAAAACACTTAAATCACCACCTGTGACAAAGTCTCACAAGTGATATCTACACCATGGCTTCAGTAATTGTTTAACAAGGCACAACACTGTTGAACAATATGTAGCTCGACAAAATGTTGCATGTGAATACTTACCCTGACTGTTCCATCGTCACAGCCAGTACAGATGAACTTGTTGTCTTTGGAGAATGATGCAGACCTCACACAGTCCGGGTGTGGCCCAAGAGAGTAACAGAGAGCCCCTGAACGAGCATCCCATACCTGAACAGACACATTCATAACAACACTTCTCAATTACTTAGAATAACAATGATGTCCTCTTCTTTCCGTATTCATGTTTTGTGAGAGTGACAGAGAGGGGGAGAATCCCTTACAAAAATAGGTGGGGTGTAATCATCAGCAAATTTTAAGTTACATTTTTCTTTGTCTCAGACGTACGACCATATTCTAAGACAAGGGAAAACAAAAATCAAACTGGTTTGAAAATTTTCAAAGCAACAAAAAATTTAAACCACAATTGTCCGAAGTTACTTGCACTCATCAACACTCCATCCTCTCCCCGTCTGATGTCCGTTTTTTGAAGGCTTGCTCTTGACGTCATCTGCCATTGCACATTTCCACCAATCGGAATGGTTGTTAGTTATTTTCTCTCCATCAGGAATGTCAAGAATACTCTGATTGGTGGAAATATTCATTGGTCACATCACATCAAGAACAAGCCCTCAAACAAAAGAAAACAGAGGAGGGAGTGAGTGCGAGCGAGCGACCTCAGACCATCTGAGAATCAGGTGACATTTACCTTGGCATATCTGTCCACAGATGCTGACAGCAGCCTCTTGTCATCCTGTGACACGTCACAGGACAGAATGTACTCACTACTGCTGTGTTGACAACTCAGCTGAAGAGATCCTGTCTGTATATCCCACACCTGAATAATATAAGAGAACAGGGTACGTATATTTATCATATGACCCGTACGGCCCTGCAAACCTTTTCTTTGCAAAACCATTGATAAAAGTTCCGTATGAGAGCCGTACGCATTTGTGCGAGCGGGGCCGTTAAAAGCCGTACGGCCCTATTACAAAAGTGGATGGCCTCGTGCGTTAAAATTCCAAGTAATTTTGTCTCCAAATTAGTCATATGATAAAATACTTATTGACTAACTTAGGTCAGGCCGAAATATTTGGCTCTCTCGCAGTGAGGTCCGTATGCCATGACCTCAAGCAAATTATTTTCCCATCCGGCCCTTCCACTTAATCAATAAGTACAGAATATCCCACACCTGTATATCCCACACTTGAATAATATAAGAGAACAGTGTAAAAAGCATAGTCATCGCATAGCTACACTCTGTTTAAAATAAAATGGTCAAAACCTGGCTACAGTCAAACCTCCCAAAAACAACCACACAAAATGCAAGCCCTGCCAAGGTGGTCGCTTACGGGAGGTGGTCGCTCACGGGAGGTGGTCGATTACGGGAGGTGGTCACTTACGAGAAGTCAGACCACAGGGGATCTTAACTTGAATTGTTTGAACCTGTAGTAAATTGAATGAACAAAACACCTAAAACACCTAGCTCCGTCTTAACTTCAACTTTTGTACCGTTTTTCTTTTACTAGTTTCTTTAGTGTCAAATTTTAACTTAAGTCATCATGCCGGCTACTTCTGCTTCTTCTCTTAAGAAGACGAATCAACAGCTCAAAGCTCAAATTAACGTTCTCTTTGGCGAGATCGAGAATCTCAAATCACAGCTAGGTGTCAATGCCGACGATGAGTCAACAGCAGCAGCAGCAGCAGCAGCAACAACAGCAACAGCAGCAGAACAGAATCGATCTCCTACAAACGAGCACAGCGATTTCCAGTCTGTTCAGACTCGTGCAGAGGCAGAGCTCAAGCGGTTGAGCGCTCGTCTTACCCAAGTGAGTGCGAAAGTCGACGAAGTAGGGAAAGCGATCGATACCTTTGAAGAATATAGCTATCAATATAATATCAAGATTGTCGGAGTACCCGAGCTCAATAGCCAGGAAACGGCGATGGATACGAGTAAATTGTGTGTTAATCTGTTTATTAAAATGGGTGCGGATATCACTTTTCAGGATATAGATATTGCGCATCGAGTGCCACTCCGAAGCGCCGGGAATCAGCCGAAACCTATCATATGTAAGTTTACAAGGAGGCTAGCAAAGGAGTTGGTCATGGCTCGCCGGAAAGATGCCTGCAAATCTAGTTCTGTCAACCTTGGTCTGCCTGACGGAGTTTCTCTATCTTCAGTTAGAATCTTCGACCACCTCACACCCAAAATGCAAACTGTCTTCTCCGAAGCGAAGAAATTTATGTCTAATCACCACTTTGAATTCTGTTGGGCCAAGAATTCATGTGTTTATCTTCGTAAGGACCGGGATTCCCGCGTGCTGAAGATCAAGGATATCGAGGATCTAAACAAACTCCTACGATAAGTATGTAAAACTTATTTGATGTATGGCTAGAGAAAACTCGAATAACACAGCAAGACTGCTTCTTAAAGAACTCCCTTATTTTGGCATAAACTTAATCCCGATTCATGGTCAATTCAACAATATTATACCTAGCTCCTTTCCGACTAAGAAGTAGCTCGAAAAGCTAACTAGTTTTCATGATCTTGACCTATTTAGCCTAAATACAGTTAGTAATATCAACCCCGATTTTAACCTTCCTAATTTCAAAATACGAAGCCAATATTATTCTCCGCATAGTTTTCATGTAATGAAAAATAACTTGAATGATACCAGTAGCGGAATTCAGAAATTTTCTTTATTAGAAACTCATCTTTTAAACGAGCTGGAGTATAATTTTAGTGTTATAGGGATAACTGAGACTAAACTTGTAAATTCAGATCTACCGGAACATTTACCGTTTCTACCAGGTTATGAATTTGAATTTGTTCCGTCGCCTCTTTCCGCTGGAGGTGTTGGTATGTTCATTAGTGACAAATTTAAGTATAAGATAATAGAAAAAACGTCAACCAACGCCTTTCAAGCTCTCTGGGTCGAGTTTCTTTTTGAAAAGAAAAGCAACATTATCTGTGGAATAATCTACAGACAGCATAACTCTCCAGAGAGCTTTCAGGCATACTTTGATGAGGCCCTCGAGAGATTTAGTCAGTTCGACAAAACAATTTACATAATGGGCGACTTCAACATAAACCTCCTCAATGCCGAAACATGCAATTTCACCAAAGAGTTTTTATTCAACTTACAAAGCTATTCTTTCATTCCAACGATTGATAAACCAACTACAGTATACAACAACTCGGCCACGCTTATTGATAATATTTTTACAAATAAATATTGCGGGAAAATCACTAGTGGTAACATCATCTCGGATATAAGTGATCACTACTCTCAATTTTGCTTGACAGAATCCTCCTGTGAAACGGATTTCCCCAAAAAGACTATGATACGTGACTTCTCTAAGTTTTCAAAAGAGGACTTTAACTCTGAATTAGCGCAAGTCGATTGGGGATCGCTTCTTGCAAGAACGCAAGGAAATATTGATATTGCTTTTTCAAAAATTTACAACAAACTCAACAAACTGGTTAATAAACATGCTCCGCTTAAACCTCTATCAAAGCGTAAATTCAAGCAATCCTTGAAACCCTGGATTACTAAAGGATTGCTCAAATCTATTAAGATTAAAAACGCTTTATTTGCCTCAGGGGATATCGACAAATACAAATTCTATAGAAACAAAATTACAACGCTAATCCGACAAAGTAAGAAGCTTTATTATCATACATACTTTACACAACACATGAACGATATGAAAAAAACATGGACTGGAATCAACGAGGTAATGAATCGCAACAAAAGGAAATCTAAACCCATTGTTGGTCTTAAACGATTGAATGGAAATGGCGTGACGCGTAACCCAGCGGAACTTCCGAGCGTGCTAAATGATTTCTTTTCTACGATTGGCCAAAAGCTAGCGGCAAAAGTACCAGATAGCAATTGTCACTATCGCGAATACTTAACTAATACTAATTTCACCAGCTCCTTTTTCTTTGAACCGGTCATTTCGTCAGACATAGAACTAGAAATTTCGCTTCTTCGGTCTAAAAAGGCTTATGGGCTATATTCATGCCCCATTTGCGTTTTGAAGTGCGCAAAGAACGTAATTTCATCACCTTTAGCTGAGCTCATCAACCTCTCTGTTCAAACTGGCAAATATCCTTCCAAGTTAAAACATGCAAAAATTATCCCAGTATACAAAGGCGACGATGAGACCGACCCTAGCAACTACCGTCCTATTTCATTACTTTCCGTCTTTAACAGGATTTTTGAAAAAGTTATGTACAACCGATTGAAATCATACATCGAAGATAATGAATTATTATATAAAGCCCAGTATGGCTTTAGAGAGACTTTTTCCACTCAGCATGCAATTCTGGACATTGTGAGTATGATACAAACTAATATGGACAAGAAAATGTTTACCTGTGGCATTTTTCTGGACTTTAAGAAAGCATTCGATACGGTCAATCACACGATTTTACTTGATAAATTGCACCATTATGGGATTAGAGGTATTGTACATGAGTGGTTTACGTCGTACTTGGCTAATCGAACACAAACAACGCACATTGACAATGACCATATTTCATCGAAGAAGAGCTCGGTAACTGGAGTTCCACAAGGGTCTGTTCTAGGTCCTTTACTCTTCCTGATTTATATAAACGACATTTATTTGTGTAGCAATAAACTTAGCTTTTATCTATTTGCTGATGATACAAACCTGTTATATGCTGACAACGACTTGAAAACCCTGGAAACCGTTGTTAATAATGAGCTTAATAATGTCTGTAACTGACTTAATGCTAATAAACTAACCATTAATGCGAAGAAATCAAACTTTGTCATCTTTAGGCCAGCACAAAAAAGAATCAATTATCAGCCGTGTATCAGAATTCCGGATATTATTAATAATGGATTCGCGCTTTTTGAATGCAAAGATTATGTAAAATTTTTAGGAGTACTGATTGACAAAAATTTAACCTGGAGGCCTCATATTGATCATATCGCTTCGAAGATCAGTAAAACAGTAGGCATAATTGCCAGGCTGAGGCACCATGTACCTCTAAATACCCTTCTTCAAATCTACCGTTCGCTGATATTTCCCTACACGCTCTACGGTCTCCCTGTTTGGGGCCAGGCATCTCAGTGTGATTTAAAAAAGATTCTCACTCTGCAAAAGCGTGCACTTCGCCTAATTTTCTTTGCCAGCACAAGATCTCATGCCATCCCTCTTTTTGTTGCTTCCAACATCTTACCTGTTAATATGCTCTACTTTGAAACGGTCTCAACCATAATGCACGATGTTTCTACTCATTCTACACCTAAAAATATTCGTGAACTCTTCATACATTCATCTGACATTCATGCTTACAACACGCGTTTCTCGTGCGCAGATAATCTTTTTGTACAGAAATCCAGATTGCATATAAAACTTAAGTCTTTTCCTGCTTTTGGTACGAGATTATGGAATTGTCTACACCCCGATTGGCGTAAGCTCACGAAAAGAGCATTTAAAAGAAAAATTCATAAGTTGCTTCTAACTGTACTTGAAATTGAGGACTATTATGTTGATGCCCATTCCCTAATACTGATTTTAAACACAAGTAATTATTATACACTATAGCTTTCAAACCTACATTTAGCCGTTTATCTACTTTACACCTCTTAATTTGCTTTACTTTTTTACCTTTGTGCTTGATTAATTATTAATGTGTATGTTTATTTATTTAGTAGCTGTTTCTTAAATCACTTTATCTTTGGTAAATATGACTGTAATTAGTACAACCCGCCTAGATTAGCTATGCTATAAGCGGGTTTGTAGATATTTAAATTTTATTTCTTTAAATTTAGATCAATTAATTATGTAACAGTGTTGAAATCCAATAAACCAAACCTATCAGCGCACAGTGTTGTATCATGTAGAAGACTGATGCCAGGGACAGAATTTTCGTTTGATTGGAGTTGCACTCAAATCACCAGCATTGAAAATGGTCGCAGTCACTTACAAGAGGTGGTCATTTATGATTTTATTTGACTGGAAGAAATTTGGTATTTTGAAAGTGGCGAGGTCACTGTGGAGAGGTGGTTGCACATGGAGGGTAAACTGTAACACTAATAAATTACACTTTGGCAGAAAGGGTAAAAAACAATCCCCACCTTAAGTGTTCCATCTAAGGATGCTGTAAGCAGGTGTTGATGGTTCTGATGAAAGAACATGCATCTTTGGACACTGGCAGTATGGCCCTCCAATGAGAACACAAGCTGTCCATCCACGCAGCTGTAAACCTTACATGTAGTTAATCATAAGGATAAATATTGAAATATTACCGGTACTTGATGTTCATTTAAAATTGAATACCTACACATTATAGCTACATTTCTCCACAAAATTACCAGGAAAAACATCTGTTTTATAGCGACAAGGATGATGATGATGATGATGATGATGATGATGATGACGATGATAATGAGATATAATGATGATAATGAAGGTGGTGGTGATGACAATGATCATGATGATAATGATTATGATGATAATGATTATGATGATGGTGATGATGATGATGAGGATGATGACGATCGTAGCTAACATCAAAGTTATTACCTTTGCAGTAGAATCATCTGAAACTGATACCAAGCATTGACCACCTTTACTGAACGCACACCACTTAACACGACCAGAATGGTTCTTGAACTCTTGACTCACTTTGCATGACGTTTTATCTAAAATCTACGCCAAACATATGCAAATAAAATAAATATACATATTGATCTGATTATTTTCAGAAATATATTATAAAATCCAGCTACTGTTTAAACACCCATTCATATAACCTTGACAATACTTCACTCACGAAAAGTACTCCTGAAGCAAAAAATCATAAAAATGTTTGCAAACATTAAATCTATAAATTAATTACCTTCAGGATTAAAGTAGTGAACAATAATTATTACCCTCTATGTAAACACCAGAATAACAACACATTAAGTTTCATGGCCTGATAATACAGTCATAGAAATGAAAAAAAAAAACATATTGAAGGGAATTAAGGGCATTATTGAAGGGCATATGCAACCTATATCAAATTTTGAAATTTTTCACTACCAAATTGTGTTTTTAGAGCCAAGAAAGTGTTATGTTGCTAAAATAATGGCTGGTTTAAACATTAGTTGTAGTAAAAGAGATTCAATTAGACCAAAACATCCCACATTCTTGAAAAAAAAAGTTCTGACCTAAAGATTATAGCATGCTTTGTAGACAAAATGTATTATTTTTGTCATTTTTTTTTTGTGTGTGAAAATATAGGATCTTTTGGCCTGATTGGCTGTGAAGATTTTAATTTAACTAACATGAACCTGCCATTACATTAACAAGGGAGTGCTTTATTTAAAGCTTTTGAATGTGAGTATACAGCTATTTCAATTAACACTGTTGGATGAAAAAGGCGAAAAGCCAAGACTGCAAGGTAGCATGGGATTTTTATGCAATGGCTATGAACCCTAACCCTGATGATACCACTTGCGGTCTTGGCTTTAAGCTTTCATCCGACAACGTTAAGATTGAAATAGCTGTATATGGAAAATAAGTTTCACCTTGACACTACCATCATCCAATCCAATGGCAACTTGGCATCCATCACTGTTGAAACTGATGCTCGTGATTTTAGATGGTTGTGGTTCACTCTGTGAGAGCAGCTTGGTATTTTCACCCTCCAATATCTGCAAGGTAATAATGCCAAAAACAAATAAACTACAGTCAATTTCACTGCTGTTTGCAGAGCCAGGTTTTTCAAACATGATTTACTGGCTATGATTTGCCCATTATGTTCACAAGACAATGGTGAAGACAATGGTGAAGAAATTCACCCAGAAAATGAACTCAGTGAGCCGTATTAATTTTAGTACATATGCTGTGGTTCAAGTTTTTAAACAAGTTTGATTTTTGTTTTCCTTTGTATCAGAATATGGTAATAAATCTAAGTCAATCAAAACTAAAAAAATTATTTGAACCACACCACATACGTCCCAAAATAGAGACAACAGATCTGAGAATTTTCTTCGCCATATTCTGACAATGCACAAATCATAACAGCAAAATCGTGCATAAATCATGGCGGGTGAATCATAACTGACAAATCACTTTTGAAAAGAAAGGGCACTGAGATCTTTGTGGATATTTTTATATTTCAGGAAGTCAATATTTACTATCACTAATAATATTTATCAATATGAACTCCATTTGTGTGAATTTCCTTCTGATAACAGGCAAACCATGACAGGCAAATCATAGGCAGTGAAACGTTATGGCTGTAATATCAAACTTGCATTGTAATCATAGCCAAACATATACACTCAAGTGACAGGTCTACAGGGCCAAAGAGTTTCAATTGATGAATTTATCATTCAAGAAATGTTATGTTATAGTTACCATTAGCCTGTTGCATGCATCTGTTATGGCAACAGTTAGAGAATTGTCCAAGAATAACACATCAAACACCATTCTTAGCTTGATTGAGCCCTGAGCGGTTGTTTTGTCAACAGCCCATATCTATAAAATGAAAAACAAAATTTTTTAATGAAAAACTTAAAATCAGACATTATCCACATTGGGACATGGTTCAGAGTTCATTGTTGGTTCTTGCCCTTGCTTTGTTTTTTTTTTTAATCCGGGTCCTCTTTTTTTTCCCCCTCCTCAAAAAACAGCATTTCCAATTTTTAATTCTATCTGGAATTCAAGGGTGACAGGTTTGTCAGTTGCAAGACTGTTAAGTGTCACCCTTGTTAACTGAGTCAATTTCTTATTTTATTTAAGTTTTGTTTGTACCTTGACAGTCTCATCGTCTGATGCTGAGACCAGCTTGCAAGCATCCTGTGAAAAGGCAACACAGTGCACCCAACCAGAGTGGCCACTGTAAACACCCAAGCTGGCTTCACTGACAGCATTCCACAGCTGTTAGATGATATAAGCAAAGAAACTACAATGAAGTCCCATTTTGTGATTCCATACCTCCAAGGGGAGAGGGGTGTCGAAAGCCAAAGTTTTGAAAGGACAGAATGATGCCAAACTGGAATGTGCAGTTCCAGAAAATATCCATACTCCCCCCACGGAAGGGTTTTTGTTTAGCACCCCCGGTCCCCCCAGGAAATTCCAGTTTAGCTTCATACTTTGCTTCTAAAATGTTAGCTTTTAAGACCCCCCTCCCCCTAGGAATTTCCAATGACCTTCCATGGGGTGGGATGGATTTTTTCTGGAACTACACAATTTCCAGAGGGGAGAGGGGGGAACGATGCATTCTAGTAGCTACAGGTGATCCACGTGGTCTGTAGGGGTATTACTACTAACCCCCCCTCCCTTATCCCTGGGGGATGTACATTCTGTCCATTTGTGGGCAGTGGTGTGCCTGACTGACTCTGTACCCCTTACATTATACCAGACCACATGTTCAGCTGTCTTTTGCGACCCTATTCTATATTAGACACCAAATAATCATCCTTCCCCTATCCCAGCTGACTACATTATTATAGGAAATTAATGCTCCCATAAATTAAGGTCTTTGAAATTAATGTGACTTAAATTAATGCGAATTGGAGGGAAAATTTCTTTTGAATAAAGGAAATTAACGTGAGAGAGGGGGCAGATTTTCAAAATGAAGGAAATTAATGGATTATTGATGTCTCTGAAGATATTTTGGCTGACTGAGTAGTACAAAAAAAAAACGGATGCCGAGAACCGCTCTTCTGAAAGCAAAAATGAACTGGAAATATTTCAGATGACATATCTTTTAGGCTTTTACATTGTAAAAGATTGAAAAATACTGTGCAGAAAAGAGAAGGTTATTGTTTCCTAGTTACTATATGTGTTCGGACGGCATCCAGAATTTGGGGTGAAATTACGGTCTCTGAAATGAACGCTCCACTTAAATACTGTCGCAGAAATTAACGCTCACAAAAATTAACACGACTTAAATTAATGTGAATTTTGAGAATTCGCATTAATTTCATGGAGCGTTAATTTCCTATAATAAGGTAGTTTATATTTAAGGCTCTTTCACTTATCAGTTTCAATTCCTACACTGGATTAAATTCTTCATACCACTGATAAGTTTCCCAGTAAATGATACCCTATTCTGGACCAAAACTCTCTGATTTCTTTTCCCTATCCCAGACTAAACTGATTGAAAACCATTATCCTTCACAGCAGCATATACCCAAAAAGACATATAGCTTAAACATGAGAGAACATGTACCCCCTTCCTTTAACCCCCACCCCCCACCCCACCCCCAAGACATCACTTCTGATCATTGAGTGAGCCATTCCGCACAACTCTATTTGACCTGCTATGGATATGTTGTAGTTAATTTTTTATTTCAGGTAATTTTTATTTTTCCATTGTTTTGGGGTATGGTAATATATGCTAATGAATTTGAAACGAAGGAAAAACAAAAATTACCTGAAATAATAAATTAACTACAACAGATATACAGAGGACCCCGACTATTGTATGTTTTGTCTCCAAAAGCACTGTACCTTTACAGTTGTGTCTGATAGTCCCACAGCCAAGATGCCATCATCTGTAGAGTAAGCAAGTGACAGAGTGGTGGATGATGTCTGGAGGCTCTTTACTTCTTGACCTGTTGTGGAATCCCAAATCTGAAAGTAAAATCCAAACAAGGAGCCTTCTATATCTACTGGTATACCTTTACCTCCAATACCTACTGTGGTGTGCTTAAATATAGGAGGGGTGTACTGTAATAATGTTTTGTTACCAAACTGATGAGCCTATAACTGGGTGGACTTAAAAGCGGGGCAGTACGAGGGGGGGGGGGGGGGGTGCTTGTAACTGGCATAATTGTTATGGTATGTTATAGTGGGCAAGCTACCATATTCCATTTTAATTTCTTATGAAAAAAAAAAACAAGAAAGTACTAGCTCTTCTGCAGCTTTAATTTAAGTGGCCACACTTTAAATTCACCAACAGACTTGTATGTTGGAAAACAAGTAACAAAACAAGTGTCAGCTAACAATGTAGCCTCCTCCGATCTGTCATATCAACATGACAGCAAACTGACAGAAACAGTTACAGAATATTCTGGTATTCAATTCTCGGTACAAATTTGCTCAAATTGAAAGTAATGTCACCAAACATTGCTGTTTTAAATAGAACATACAAATGTTCATCAAACCTTGACAAAAGTGTCTGAGACACCCACTATACTGCGTCCAGTTGGCTTAAAACAGCAGTATGTCACAGCAGAGTTTGTTCCTCCTTCAAGTGTAAACAGCTCTTGTCCAGAGTTAGAATCCCAGACCTGAAAAAGAAACAAATAGTTTAGACTACATAGTAAACAACAGAACCCCCCCATAAGTGGCCACCTTAGCAACTGTATTCAAGTGTCCGTCTAGACAGGACACTTGAATATAGGAGGATACATACAAATGAATTAAAATTCCTGAAGCAAACATTTTGAACAGTCGTAAATCTTAGATCCAGAGGAGAAAATAACATTAACATTTACCCTAACTTAAAAACAACACTAACACTAATGCTTACCTTACATTTCAAAAAAGATAGTTAACACTTAGACTTAATGGGACACTTCGTGTTGGATATCAAAATTTGCCATGCATCTAATTATCTGCAATCCTGGACATGAGTGCAGCTTCGACATGACTTTGGACTTTCACAACTTTTCTAATTAATGTTAAAGAAAACACCACCAAACTTCATGACTTTTCTTAAAATTGTTCCCGCAAAACACAAAAAATCGCCAATCCGCCAAAAAAAAAACTCCAGCAAAAATTTCATGCTACATGGTATCATCTTAACTTTTATAATACCATTTTAGCATTTCTTTGAATTATTGGTTTTTAATATTACTTTTTTATAATGAAAAGTCAGTTTGGATGTTTTGTTTTTTTTTACATTTTAGAGAAATCAAGAAATCCAAGAACATGGATGTGTAGAACTAATGAGATGACATAATAATTAATATATGATGTCATTGTCCTATTTTGTGGGCCTCAAAGGAAACAGTTTTGGAAATACTATATACCCTCGGTGTTTTGTTGTTGTAGCTTTACTGATCTTGAAAAATAAATAGGGTTAAAAATTAGGCTAAATAGGGTTAAGATAACACACCTTAACACGAGTGTCGTCAGAGCAGGAGACAATCCTTGAGCCATCAGGAGAATAGCAGCAGCACCTGACGATATCGGCATGTCCTGTATAGGAGACCTGTTCTACTCCACTGTCACTATTCCACACCTTAAAGATTGGGCACCAGGCATGAAACAATTAATCCTGAGGCAGTGCTGGAATGGATTAAAGCTACAAAGTTGAAGTATTTATGAGCTTTTCTGTGAGCCCATCAAGCTGACACAATGTCACTACAAGCCCAAATTTGTGTGATTAAAGAATTGGGAAAAAACAGCCTTTTATTTCTTTGGCAAGTTTAACCTCAGAAGAAACTCTCTACATTTTGAATGTTTGCGAGCTTATTCCTGTGCTAATGATTCAAGAAATAATTCACAGTAGTGGTGTACAATGCAATACAAGGCAATCAGCTTTAGTCAATATTATTACCAAAATACTAGACCACACTTTTGCCCTTGGTACAATGCAATAAAACCTTGCAAAAAAACTTGAATAACATTTTCCTAATACAGGTCCACCTCACACTAGTTCAATAACAAATATTTATGACTAGCAGTAATAACTATTTCTCTACCTTTACAGTCTTGTCAGCAGAACAGGAAACAACACTTCTGTTATCAGGTGAAAACATGCAAGTGAACACATCCTGATCATGTCCTTTAAAATTCAGCAGTTCTCTGCCACTTATACTGTCCCAAATCTGAACAAAAAATTAAAAGCAAAACTTCTTATATATTCTAAAAATATTACAGAAATCAATCTCACCAGAAATATTCTTAAATTTGTCAGAATTTTTTTTGGAATTTTTTTGGGGAAACTTTCCCCAGTTTTATTCTAGAACAGTTTTCTGGAAAGTTAACACAAAATAATGATGACAATAAATTTGTTCAATAATGGTGATGCAGGTGATGTGATGGTGGTAGAAGTAATGATGAGGAATGATGATGATGATGAGGAGGAGGATGACAGTGATAATGATGATGATGAAGATGATGATAATGACGAAGACCATGACGACGACGACGATGATAATGATGAAAATGCCGATACACAGTGATGATAATGAGGAGGAGGATGACAATGATGATGATGAAGATGATGATAATGACGAAAATGCCGATAAACAATGATGATGATGACAATGGTGATGACAATGATGAAGATGACGAGGTTGAGAACAACAGTGACAGTGATGGCTTAGCAATACGTAATTATGTACTAGTCTTGTTTCATTCATTTTTTATAACAATGAAAGAACAAGGAGAAGCAAACCTTGACAGTGTGGTCAGCAGAGCATGAAACAATTCTACTGTCATCACTGGAGAAGTGACAGTAGTACACTGCATCAGAATGCCCTTCCATTGACAGCAGCTCTTTACCTGACTGACTTTCCCACACCTTGACAAAAATTCAAATAACAAATAAAAGAAGAAGTGAGGACCACAGACAAACAGTTATGATGTGATGATACCTTGATAATAAATTATTTCAAAACATGTTCAGGATGCCTGTGTACCTTAACAGTTTTGTCTGTACCACAAGACACCACCTTGCTTGCATCTTGTGAGAAATGGCAGCAGTAGACAGCTCCTTGGTGAATCTTGACAGTTATAAGAAGAGTGTCCTGTGACTCCTCTGTCTGATTACTATGGAAACAATCAACAAAAACAAAGCCAAGTTTGTTTTGGAAACATGTGTTTCTTACAATAAATGATAAGCAGTATACTCTCTTAAGATGGACTCCCCTGTAAGGTGGACTGGTCCTGGCCAAATTTCTCTGGTTCATCTGCAACTGAACTGACTCTATAAGACGGACACCTCTATAAGATAGACACCTCTCTAAGACAGACATTAATTATTGGCTGGTTCTGACCAAATTTTTAATGTCCATCTGTAACTTAACTCTCTATAAGGCAGACACCTTTCTAAGGCGGGCAGCTGAAGCTCACCTCCAATCAAGGTACAAATTCCCCTTAGCTGCCAGCTGCATTGCTTGTTCTTGTGCCTGTTTATAGACTTTTGAGTCCATTGATTCACTCAGACCCATCTGGATTAAATCAGGAAGGGGTTTTTCCACAAAACGATGAGCATTGACACTCACAAAGTGATGAAAATCTTCTATGACTTTCAAATCCTATAAAATAACATTGGAAAGAATTAAGGCTACTGTTAAAAGTGCTAATACTCACTTTATCATTCTCTTGGAATATTATGCTATTAAATCCTCCTCTTAAGGCCTGGACACACAGTGTTAAGGCCCAGACACACAGTGTTAAGGCCCGGACACACAGGGTTAAGGCCGGACACACAGTGTTAAGACCCGGACATTCAGGGTTAACGCCCGGACACACAGTGTTAAGGTGCAGACACATGGTGTTAAGGCCCCAGACACACAGTGTTAAGGCCTGGACACAGTGTTAAGGCCTGGACACACAGTGTTAAGGCCCGGACACACAGTGTTTAGGCCCGGACAAACAGTGTTAAGGTGCAGACACACAGTGTTAAGGCCCGGACACACAGTGTTAAGGCTCGGACACACAGTGTTAAGGCCCAGACACACAATGTTAAGGCCCGGACACAATGCAACTTTTCTTGCAATGTTGTGTGCAACAAGATTTTTTGGGGGTGTCACACAATGCAATTTGTTGCATGCAACATCACAAAAGTAGAACTTGATTCAATCTACTTCTGCAACTGTTGTGCGCAATGTTGCAAGAAAAGTTTCACTGTGGAAAGCGTTATTATTTGATGCACTATAATAGGTTTTGCACTTATTGCATTGTTGTTTTTTGTTTGTTTGTTTTTTCTTCTCCTCTAGTTTAGGTTATCTTTTCTTTTCTTTCATTAACTTAAGTTTGCATTAATCTTTCCCCGCCTCGATTAGCCTTTTTTGCTATTAGCAGTGGGCGTGAAATTGTATACACTGTAGTTGTAATTGAAAGCTGTGAAATAAAATTGTTGTTGTTGTTGTCCAGGCCTTTAGGAGTCAAAGGTTTACATGTAAGTCCTACAAAATAAGACAGTACCTTATTATCAACAAGTCCTTTGATTGACAGGTAGTCATTGAGTAAATTGGCAGGTCCAGTGACGCTAAGCTTTGCTGCCAGCCACCTTAGATCTGTGACTAGTTTCCGTGCCATTTCTATCAAGCCAGCCTTAAGCATGTGTCTTAGAAGATTCCAGTGAATATAACCATCATCTATCATCTCACTAAACATCCCTGTCACAAATCCATGAGATAGAATAACACTTCAGACATGCTAAACTTATACAAAATTAATACATGAACAAGATAAATGTTAATTACTGGGTCAGTATTGGCCAACAGTTGTTAAAACATGTTCATCATATCACTTCATACTGCCAAAACCAAAATAACTAACAAATTTTAATATACAAATGGAAATTCCAACCATGGAGTGGCTCAATTATACACTGTTTTGAAAGCGTGACAGTGTATCGTTAGCATGTTGATCTTCAGATCCAAAGATCAGTGGTTTAAGGCCTGGCCTCAGCCGTTGTGTTAATTTCTTCTAAGATACAATGTACACTCTGTATATTTTTGGTGGGGGTGTGCCACTGGGACTCTGAAACCCTTACATTATACCAGACCATGTTCAGCTGATTTTGCAACCCTATACTAGACTAGACACAGAAAATCCCTACCCTATCCCAAACTTGCTACTTTTAGAACTGTATCACCATCTGTCAACGATGTTGCTGCGACAATTTTATTTCCGTTTAGGGAACTGGCTCTTTCTCTTCCGAGTTTCAATTCCTATTCTAGACTTAATTCTTCATACCACTGATCAGTTTCCCTGCAAATGATACCCTATTCTGGACCAAAACTCTTTGATTTCTATACCCTATCCCAGACTAAACTGCTTGAAAACCATACCCTTCACAGCGGCACATACCCATATAGCTTATATATGAGAGTATCTCCCCCCCCCCCCCCCCGGGGGATAACCCTGCAATGAATCAGCATCCCATCCAGGCGAGAGTGTACAAAATGCACTTCTACAGTTGGAGTTGCTTCATGTTGTTGAATTAAAGCGACACTGTCCTGCCGAAATTACAAAATTGTGTTTACTTAATTTCCATGTTACATGTATATCGCCAAATGCCACCAAATATACAACTAATTTGAATAACAAGATTATATGGACTGAGAAAAACAGAAGCAGCAGTTTGGTGAAAAAGTGGATTGCAAGGATGGAAGTGGATTACAGTTCATCAAATTTGGCTTCGTGACAGGCAGTCAAGAAATCAAAATTGCCATTATTTCTGGTGGAATTTTGAGTTTTTTAGTCATTATTTTGTCTTTTTTAGTTCATATTTCATTGGGTTCATCACTTTTGGCAATTTTTTCTTCCTATTTTAAGATAGGTAAGCTTAAAGCAAGCTCATGGCCATAATCATAAAAACACAAAATTGTAACTTGGACACTGTTCCTTTAACTGGGTTAAGCTCGGGCTGAGTGGGCGAGCTGTGGCTCGGACTGAGTGGGTGTCCTGTGGCATGGGCCGTGTGGGTGTCCTGTGGCTCGGGCTGAGTGGGCCACATGTGGCTTGTGTGTGACTTTATCTCACCTTCCCTCTAGTTAAAATTGGAAAATTAGCTGTAATAATATTGGGCTTCAGATTTCAAGACACTGAGATAAACAAGGCCCTGATAGCA
Source organism: Cladopsammia gracilis (assembly GCA_022457155.1). Lineage (NCBI taxonomy): Eukaryota > Metazoa > Cnidaria > Anthozoa > Scleractinia > Dendrophylliidae > Cladopsammia > Cladopsammia gracilis. The sequence continues at coordinate 392,323 of JAJGOT010000391.1, forward strand.
TGTCCCTACTCTGAATTCCAAGTCTTGTCTTTTCGCAATTTTTGTGAGGTTCAGGTGTCACTGTCAGAGTTCCGTGCACTACCACACCACAAGTTCACCAAATCTTCTTGTAGTTTGTCGCCATTTCACTTTTTCAATGTCACTGTTTTGAAGCCATATTGCTTGTCAGAATTTACATGTATCCTAATCTCATGAGCCAGTTTGCAATAATTGAGGTGTCAATGTTTCTTACCTTTATACACTGTTCTGTACCGATCCACAAGTTTCTTGTGCAGTACCTCTAAATTTAATGCTTGTTCTTGAAGGAAAGTCAGTTGCAGGTTATGAACGCTGTAAAAAGTACCCAAGACATCTTCCGATTTTACTGTTCTCCTGGCCAATGACTTGTTTACTAGATCCTCCATCCAGTCTTCTACAACTTCAAACTGTAAAAAATATGGCTAAATAAGAAAAGATCTGCAACAATATTACAATCATCAACTTTCAAAAGTAATAAGATGACCACATTACTTTTCCTACCATTTTGGATGACTTTATGTAAGACATTTGACTGAATTTTTTATTAAGTTAATACCACATTCATTAACAAATGCATGTACTGGTACATACTAGTAAAATTAAAAGAAAGATAATGAACGACCTATATAGATATCAATAACACTGGTTTGCACTATCAATGTCATGCAGCACACACAAACAAACAGTCTGGAAACAGACCCTGGATGAAAGAATGATTACTGAGATCCAGTGTTTCTGCAATCAAGTGCACCATCAAACTGTTTGTAAACAAATGACAAACTTTGATGATTCATACATGTATAACCTGCAGGATGCACTGATACCATAGCAAAGTATATCAACCATGTTACAGTATTTATTAAACTGTCTATTATCTATATATTGTGATGTCTATTGATCAAAGAAATTTTGACAGTGTAAACTTGCCCTTGCAGTTTCCTGGCTGTTTGAAAATCACATAACTTTGATGTGATATTCTCAAACTCATTAATAATTCATGACGAGAACACAAAGGAAATCACTACCGTGAAGGAGGTTTTGAAATCGTTTCTTAATTTGCATAGATTTTGGCGATTTTATTCCTTTGTTTTCTCCGCATTTAACGATCAGTTTGAGAAGCTATATCAAACACTCGAAACAGTGTTTCATCAGATTTCCAAACACCTTGAAGTGGTTTAAAAAAACTCGGCTGCACCTCGTTTTTCCAATCCACTTCTCGGTGTTTGGAAATCTGATGAAACACTGTTCCTCGTGTTTGATATATTACGTGAAATACAAACAAATTCTCCCTACCTCTTCATTCCAGAGAATACAAAGGACTTGAGCTGGTACTTTGGATTCTTGATCAAACACTGCAAAATCTTCATAAAGTTGTCTCAGCTCATCGTGCAAGTTATTGATGCTCATGCGAATTGCTTCAGTCAGTGTTGGGTATTCATATTCAAACTTTGATTTTAGTTTACTGACATTCTTCTTAAGCTGGCTAACATAATACTCCCATCTCTTTGGGTGATCACGGAGCAAAGCTCCAATCATGCATATAGCCAACGGTGAGCCATTTGTCAGTTGAAATATTTCAGTTGCTTCCCCCGGAAGATGAACTGCAGATTGGTTTGTCCACTGAGATAAAATTTGCAATGATTCATTTTCTGTGAAGCCCTCACTGATGTGGACTTTGGCTTTTGATCCACCAACAGTGTTTGCGATTGCAGCATCCCGCGTGGTCACCATGATACGACAACGGATGTCAAAAAACTTAACATCACTGGAATGCCACAGATCATCTAGAACCAGCAATGACCGTGGGTGCTGATGAGCAAATAGCATCCTAAGTCTGTCTTTGGCTTCTTCAGTATTCCTTGGTGGTTGTCGGCTGTGATCAGGATCAAGTCGAGCACAAAGATTTTGCATTTGCATTAGAAGTTTCGACTGGTCAACAGGGCCGATACGCAGCCAATGAACCCCACCAGGAAAACACTCATCTAAGAGAACAGCATTTCTAAGAGCTTCAGTGCCCAACACAGTTTTGCCGCACCCAGCCATGCCATGTAAAATGACCCAACCATCTCTCTCCTTTAAAGATCTCAGGGCAATGCGAATCTTGTGAAGATCTCTTGCTCTGTTGGTGAAGACTGTTGGTCGTTGTGGTACTCCACCCTCAAGAAGTACATTTTCAACTGTGTAAAGTAAACAATCAATATAAAACACAGTTAAGAACAAGGATGTAGACCATGCACATTCAAAATTATTAAGAGCCTTGTTTTGTTTGCCCCAAACAAATACATATAAAAAAACTTCAGTTTGACCAAAGTAATAAATAAATAATAACTAAATTTTGCAAGAGTGAAACCTAACAGCAGAGCTAATAAACCTGTGGTCCTCTTAAAATATACATATATACATGTATGTTGTGGTTCAAATTTTTCTTTAGTTTTAAAATTTTTACACCAGTTTAATTTTTATTTTCTTTTGTCTTAGATTTATTACTGTATTCTGAGACAAAGGAAAACAAAAATTAAACTGGTTTAAAGAAATTTGAACCAAAGAAAAATTTGAACCACAACATATACACATGCGCATACAAAGGTCAATTAAAAAACTATTTACAATGACTGGTAGGAACTATGAAATACTTGGGAATGGTAAAATTAACTTAAAAATTATACTTATTAATTTTTGAAACGAACAATAATAGAATTATGACTCATTAGACTTGTCTGCTGTCTCTTCACAGATTAATAAATAATGGTTGCCAAGGATGTATTTTTGTAACTTTCTACAGATGTCCCCCTGGTGCATTACTGACCTGTCTAAAACAAGGGCATGTGATGATTTTTTCACTTATGTCCAAAAATGCACGTAACTCGGACCTTGGGCACTTCATATTACACGCAATTATTTGTAATTTCCATATGACTTCATGTTTGACAGAATTGCTTGTGTTTAGGTGAGAATTAGGTCTAGGGGACACTTCATGATGTCTATCATAAAGAGCATGAATCTCAATAGCGTGCATTTCTGGACATACCTCGATTTGTTTGTATAAAATGTTTAGTACCTCTTTCTGTAAGTTCCCTGACATCTGAGACTGCTCTTGGCTTCCTCAAATTATCTTGCAACAGTTCCACCAAATGTGGATAAGGTTCCTCTAGCGACTCACGGAAATAATAAAATGCGGCATCGCTTTTGGTTTCTAACAGGTCTAAGAGTTTTTCTGCTTGCCTTCTTGAAGTTTTTTCCGCTCTGATTAGCTCAGTATCTTCAAGATCAAACACCATTTTACTCCGAAGAAAATTTAGAACATCATCCACTAGCAGATCTTCAACGATTTCCACTCTGTTGGCAGTCAAAACATTTTTATGTTCTCCTCTCATCATTGCCACTGTTGGAATTGAAATAATAAAAATTTATAAGTGAAAAAACGCAATAAATATTTAGTATTTATCGTATCGATTTCAGAAATTTGAACACTGTATTGCCAATTTATCTGGTAAAAATGACTAATAGCTCCCCAAAAACATGTCGGCCGACTGTTGGTCAACAGTCGGCCGACAAACGGCCAACAGTCGGCCGACAGACGACCAACAGTCGGCCAACAGACGACCAACAGTCGGCCGACAGACGACCAACAGTCGGCCGACAGACGACCAACAGTCGGCCGGGGTCGGCCGACAAACGGCCAACAGTCGGCCGACTGTTTATAGGCAGGTCTGAGGTAAAAGTGTCGCCCGACAGTTGGCCGACAGTTGGCCGTTTGTCGGCCGACTGTCGGTCACCTGTCGGTTACCTGTTGGCTATCTGTCGGTAAGTTGACATCAAGCTGTGGGTTAACCCATCATCGTTCGTAAGGAAACTGTTTTTGTCCGCCATGTTTGTTTTCAGTCCCAATCTCCTAATATTATTTAAATCCCGGTCAAAGGTTGTTTTTTTCCCAAGAACAATCATCGATTGGAACAATCTCTCTGCCGAAACTGTTTTAAGTAAATCTATTGACGCTTTTAAAACTCGACTATTTAGAAAAAATCAGATTTTTAGTTATTTTTATTTAATTCGATGTTATTTATAGTTGGCGTGATATCCCATGGATTTTGCCGACTTAATGTATGTAAATGTAAATGTGATATTTATTTGTTGTCCCTAACTTTATTATTTTTTTATTTCGATCTGATCATTAGTTGGTCATTGCTTTCGCACATGTGGTGGCTCGCATTGCACTGTTGGGCGATTCGGACTCGTGATCTAAACCGACCTTTACTGCGTGGTTTTGTTTATGTTTTAACTTAACAAGGTAAGACAAGTGACTTAATTTCAGTGTTTATTGAATTTTGTTCAATAAAGCCTGGCTATTTGTATGAGTTAGTCATCTGTCGGTAAACTGTTGGTGAACTGTCGGCCGACTGTTGGCTGTTTGTCGGCCGACTGTTGGTCGTCTGTCGGCCGACATGTTTTTGGGGAGCTATTAGTCATTTTTACCATTTATCTTGAGGTCAGAGAGGAGGTCTTGAACCTATTCTACACAAGATATAAAAATCCCTACTCTATCAGACTTACTATTATCCAGAAACTCTATAAATTCATACCATTGATCAGTTTCCCAGTAAATTATGGCCCTATTCTAGAACAAAATTCTCCGATTTCTAAACTCTATTCCAGACTACACAGTGGCACAATTTATAGCTTATAATTATATGAGAATGCCCCCCCCCCCCCCCCCCCCCACTCCTTCAGAAAGCTCAGTGCCCTAACCACTACAGCTGTAAGTTGTTGGAACTGAGCCAATAAAATTAATATGATATATCTGAGTTTTGTCAGAACTTTAACCACCATTACTTTGTAATCAATAGGTGAACTAAAACAAATAAAAGAGGAAATAAAGGGAGGATGCCTAAATACAGGACTTAGACCAGGTGTTGAGAAAGGACTCAAGCTAGGACTTGAGACAAGTTAGGGTTACAGTCCCTGCTCGAGTTCTAGCTTGACTCCTAGCTGAGTCCTAGCTCGTGCCTGCCCTGTGTGGCAGGCATTCGAAGGGGGAGGGGAGAATTCAGTTGCGTGAGAAAGCGAAGGGCACGTAGGGAAGGAGAGGGACAAGGAACGTCCTGGCTCGAGACCCTTCCCCCCTTCCTCGCGCATCCTTCACATTCTCGCACGCCTGAATTCTCCCCCTTCCCCTTCAGGCTAGCTCGTGCCTGGCTATGGGTCCTCAGAGTAGCTCGAGTCTGGCTGTGGGTCCTAGACCGCCTGCCTGTGAGTCATGGCTCGAGTCCTTGCTCGAATCTTGGCTTTGATTTTAGTTTATCTTAAATAAAACTGGAGTAAAAGACCATCATCAGGATCAGACAAGAATAATCTTTCCCTAGGTATTTGGTTTCAAATTACCCTAGCTTGCATCAGGATGTATTAAGCTAAAAATACAATCTGGCAAATCTCACAAAACACCAGAAAGACAGTTCATTAAAACTATGTTTGGTTCGATTTGCATTGGCACTAGAAAGAACAGTACACACATATTTGCACAAGAATGTAAAACAGCTCTTTGAGAATCCAGCTTCATGGAAAACATACTTTTTTTCAAGCTCATACTCACATTGCAATGGAGAATCGACAGCCTCGAGAATGACTTGAAATTGTTCTTCGTTTGAACCACTCTGTAACAGCTTCGCCAAATGAGGGTATTTATCGCTTAGGGCGGAGAAGAAATGTTCAAAAGCTTCGTATCCCTTCTGTGGGAGGATGTCCAGAAGCTTTTCTGCTTGACGATGGGAAGTTTTCTCCACTCGAATGACCTCAGTGTCCTCCGAGTCAAGCACAAACTTGCTCCGCAGAAAAGCAAGAACATCGTCGACAAGTAAATCTTCCACGATCTCCTGCCTGAACTTTATGAGCAAATGTCTGTGCTTCTCCAGCATCTTAGATGCAAGATAATTCTTACGTGTCTACCGTAAGACAGGCGTTATAAAATTGCTGGATAAAAATAGAAGTGTTTGATTTCTCTTGAATCTAAACTTCCGGCCATTTTGACAGGGAAGCTCGACAACTGAGGCGCATGACTATAAAACACGGGTGCGCGGGCGCTAATTTTATACCCGTCCCTCACAACAGGCTTACCATCCTATTTGTGTGCCGGACTTGTGCCTTTAAAATATAAATTTAATAAGAAAAATAAAAACGCTAAAAATTTATTATGAATAAGATGTTGAACTTTGTTGTCATGGTTTTACAAACTTAAGTTTTCTTATTTATTCACCCAGCAACTCAGTCAATTAACTTCAAGTTTGTACAAAACTGCTCTCACAAGCTTTTAATCGACACAACAACAAAGTAGAACATCATATTCATATTTTTAAGTGATTTTAATTCATTTTTAAAAAGGCTGATGCAGCAATTTAAAGCACAGGCCACCATGCAAACATAGGATGGTAAACCTGTGCTCACGGTTGTCTATTTTTGAAGAATTACCATTTTGAGAATTTTTTATTTGTCTGTTGTATAAAATTAACGTTCTAGCTACTGGCAGATGGTTTTTTTTTCTCAACAACATTCTGTAGAAAATTATGGAAAAAGGAACTCCACACTGATAAGAAAATAGCCAACAGAAAAAGGGGCAGTAACCTGGAAAGGAGGATGGGGGTATTTAAGAACAGGAACCTAGAAAGGAGGGGGTATTTTAGAATGCATGAGAACCTAGAAAGGAGGGGGGTATTTTAGAATGGGAATCTGGAAAAGAGGGGGTATTTTAGAATGGGAACCTAGAAAGGAGAGGTGGGGGTATTTAAGAATGGGAATCTAGAAAGGAGGGGGTATTTTAGAATGCACGAGAACCTAGAAAAGAGAGGTGGGTGTATTTAAGAATGGGAACCTTGAAAGGAGAGGGGGGGGGGGGGGGGGCATTTGAGAATGGGAACCTAGAAAGCAGGGGGGATTTTAGAATGCATGAGAACCTAGAAAGGAGAGGTGGGTGTATTTAAGAATGGGAACCAAGAAAGGAGAGGTGGGGGGGGGGGGGGGGGGCATTTGAGAATGGGAACCTAGAAAGGAGGGGGTATTTTAGAATGGGAACCTGGAAAAGAGGGAGTATTTTTGAATGGAAACCTAGAAAGGGGGGGGGGGGGGGGGGTGGATTTGAGAATGGGAACCTGGAAAGGAAGGGGGTATTTTGGAATGGGAACCTGGAAAAGAGGGAGGTATTTCAAAATGGGAACTGGAAATAAGGGGGGTATTTTAGAATGGGAACCTGGACGGGGGAGGGTATTTTAGAATGGGAACCTGGAAAGGCAATAGCCAAAAACCGGTAGAAACCTTTTGGCTGGAGCCTCAAGTATAGCTTTCTAAACAGAGTCCCTCCCTTCTGGAATACACTTTAAACCTTGATCCCTTTCTTATACCTCAAAGATATGCAAAAAACAGTGGATTATACCACACACTGTATGTCATTCTAGCAAATCAACGTTAATCAGGTTTTCGTATAATTTTTCACATTAATTAGTGTACGGTCTAATCCACAGTTTTTTGCTTATATTTTAGGTATAAGAAAGGGATAAGAAAGGGGCATCCCCTAGATCCACTACTGAACATGCCCTTGTGAAAATATACACCTACTAAATAAAGCAAACAGCCAGGTTATTTAATCTTTGTTTACTTAAATCATTAACTGTGTTAAAATAAATCATATAGTTGTACCATACAAACAATCCAGTTCACAACATCTGTGACCAACAATCCATGAAATTACATGATTACATGTCTGTTCTCAATTTTTGAAGACAACAAGAATATTACTTGGTTAACCCAGCTGTGTGTATAATTACGTCTAATCCAATAAATTACAATAAGCTCACTGTTAGTTGACTAAAGCCATTATTAAAAACACTTCTTTGAGTGTTCAATGACATTTAAAAAATCTCAAGACAAAACAACCTGGTTAAAATGTCCACTGAATAAAACTAATGTATGCAGTTGAATAGCTTAACTAAAACAATTGCATCAAGTGCACACCCTGCGATCAGGAAAACCGTGAATACCAAAACTATTTCTGGAAAGTTGTCTGTAACCAATGAAATGCAAGACCATGTAATGGCAAGACACTGCAAAGTACTTTAACCCTTTCACTCACAGGAGTACCAAAAATCAAAGTTCAAGAAAAATCCCAAATTTCATTTTGTAAAATACTGAAAAACAAATGGTACCATGCAAAAGTACTACCAAAGAGATTTCATTTGAATGGTTACTCCATAAGATTTCGTTGACAGACTCAAAACTTAGAACTTTAACTTCATGTCTCCATAGTTGACTCTGGGGGTGAAAGGGTTATGGATTCACAATGTAATACGCATACCTAGCTTGCAGAAAGTCACGGAACAACTTCAACTGAAATCTGATTAGTCACAACAATAAACAATCTACAAAACTATGTATGGCATTTATGGTTCTTCCTGTCACCAGGGTTCAGTGTTATCTCCTCTGTATGCTGTAACTACCTAATATTACAATATAACCAAGCAAGATGACCTGGTTTTGCTTCTGGAGTAACAATAATGTTAATCTATATGCGGCTTTGCCCATATCAAAATACAACTTCTTGACCTTTGATTTTATGTTATGAGCTTCAAAATGTGTTATAACACCTGCTATGAAAAATCATTAGTTACTACTTAAGATATTTAAAAAAATCACTTATATTTAGTGTAGTTATCCTGCTAAGTTATCAACAACAATGCATTATGCTTACCATACACAGCTAAAATATACAAAAAAATCCCCTTAGGGCTTGGTAACTACAAAACTACTTCAATCAGACTTGTCTAGGACCCATAAACCTCTCTTTAAAAAAATTAATTAGACATTTGAACATGAAATGGACAGATTCTGGCAGTCTACATACTGTTTGTTTATAATATCTTTGTGCTATATATATATATGTATATGTTTATAAAGAATATGAGGTAACTGTATCCCAGCAGTGAACATTTCACGATAAGTACCCTTTCTCATTTAAGTATCTAGTAGTTTACAATATTATCTACTGTTAATCCTTTAATCCTCAATATCAAAATACAAATTCTCCTTTCCCGTCCCCATAGTTTTCTTATAGCAGGAGTGCAGAGAAGTTGTTAAAAATATCAAGAGAATTCATATTGGGTGATCATATCCTTAATTCTCATGACCTCTGATTGATTAAGCATTGATCTTTCAAGGAGAAAGTTGATGTTGGTCACTATTACAGCTTAAAGGGTTAAAGGCAGTCGAACCTATACAAACCAGCTCCCATAGCAGTGCTGGAAATAAAAGTCAGTCATGGGAAATTGTCTGACTGACAAATCGTTTGACTAATCTGACACCATGTCTGAGCACAAAAATTATTAGGCTGTTGTCTTGAAAGCCTTGTAAAGTCATTGTATTTGATTCCAAAAACGTTACAATAAGAGTTTATGCTGCTTGTACCATTTATTTTACTACAAAACGCTTTCTCAATTCGAGAAAATTCAGAAAAAGCCATGTGAAGTGTAATTGCCCTATAATGCGTTACAAACTGCAAAACCTCTTATAGCATGATCATGTATGCTGACATATTGTGTATCAGGGAAAATCTAAAATGGTGGATGTCCGAACAATTTTGTGAAATGTCCGATCAAAATGGAGATTAGAAAGAACATGTGTCCTTCTACTTAAGAAAAATTATTTCCAACACTACATAGGTAGACAACCCTCCAAAAAGGACTCTAAGTTGTGGTCCCAGCCACAAATTAACTCACAATTTAACCCAACTCCTTCTATAAGCAGACACCTTTCCTAAGCAGACAGTTGCAAATGCCCTTAAGGCATTTATAGCAAATTCTACAGTAATTTCATTATGTACTTGCTTTAGTTTTGTGCTACCTCATTCTAAACATCTAAAGCATTCAGACATTGTGGTCTCAATGTTCCAGAAAGAAATAATAAAAATCTTTCTATGCAAATACATGCAAGAACATAAAAGGTAAAAGGTTAATTTGCAAGATATTATTATTATTATTTTATTCACACAATTTTATGACAGTCAATAAAAACCATCCCTAATTCTTTCACTCTCACAAGTGAAAGGATTTAAACTTGACAAGATTCACAAACTTTAACTTTTCCAATATTATAGAATCAACATGTACAGCAATGTAAACAGCGCCACAGGAAAGTACTGCTCAACAGCTTTCATTTGAATGGACACACTTTAGGACTTCATCCACAGATTTAAAAGTTGAAACCACATTGTACATGTACAGCATAATAAACAGTACCACAGGAAAGTACTGCTCAATAGTTTTAGTTTGAATGGTGCACTTTAGGATTTCATCCAGACTTAAAAGTTAGAACCACCTTGTACAGCACAATAAACAGTACCACAAGAAAGTACTGCTCAATAGTTTTCATTTGAATGGTCACACTTTAGGATTTCATCCACAGACTTAAAAGTTAGAGCCACACTAAGTCTTGTTTGATCCCAAGAAAGAGAGGGTTCACAAGTTATACCTACATGTATACAGATAATCAGAATTTAAAATAGACCACAACTACATTTACCTTTTCTCAAAAATAAACTAGATTATGGTACATAACCTGAAAATTGGTTCTTTACTTTTTGTAACCTGTTCCATACAGGCATTTTTTCCAACTGTAGGGATTTTTATCTAGCTTAGATATCTTATTCCAACAAGTACAAGTCCGACAAGCAAAGCCTTTAGTTACGAAAATCTAACAAAGGTATAGTACTTAAGAGCATAGCATTAAGCTCTGTAAGGAAACATTCATTTTTGCAAAAATGTATGTTTTATACCCTTTGGTAACATTATTTGAATAGCAATAATATAAGAAAACTTTTAGCAAGCTGTCCAGTGTAAAAATGACAAGAAAGTAACTTCATGAGTTATACAACTTGGACAGGCTAGGCCAGACTCTGAAATTTAAAACTCAAAATTATATCTGATGGTTTTTTCAGGCTTAAATGCTGGTTTTTTTAGAGTCCCAGAGATCATATGCTGTTTTTTTTTTGTTGCAATAATAACATTTTTTTGAAATTGTCAGAAGTTTTGACAAAATGTTATCAGTTCATATGGTAAGCTATTAAAGCAAAACAGCTATTTTATTAAAGATATCAATGGGACTCATACATGTAAATACAGTGGTAATTTGCATTATGGTGCAGTTTATCATTTGTCAGGTGTGCCTGAACTTACGTGTAAAGTGCCAACTGACCAGCAATGACTAAGCAGCATTTTTGACAACAGAGAAATTCAGTGGCAAGTTCTAGGCTGTCAACGTGACCAAAAAATTCCTGTGCTTTTCACATTATGCCTTGTTTAAAAAGAACCTGCTAGTTCTGCGCAAAGATCAAGGCCAGTTTTACCTGAAGGAGCTCTATGAACTGACACATCATCAAGCACTTCAAACAAAGAACACCTGACAGATAAAAGCACCTACTGTAAGAATTGCATACCAAATTAATTTACCATCAAGTCCTGACTGCATCACTTTCTTATATACCATCTGCAATGGGTGTAATCTTTGCTACTTCAGCTACTTCTACCACTTCTTCAACTACATCTTCTGGCATAACAACCACAGGTTCTACCTGTATCTGATCGGGGTTTAATGCCTCTTGTAAAATTTCCACTGGATTGATATCCTGAGGGTGTACCACAGTGAGACTCTCTTTTGATGTGTTGACGTCCACATGAACCACAGTTATGCTGTCTTCCATGATAGTTTCGCTTTGACAAGTTGCACTGTCGTCAGGTGGTTGTTGTTCATTATGCTGTCCAGTTGCCGTCCCAACAGACACTTTGTACAATGAGTCGGTCATGGTACCTACGGATGACATCACAGCTGACTGGTCAATTGTATTGGCCAATGATTGCTGGTTGTTTTCTGTGTTGGTGCCCACGGTTGTTTTACTGATCTCCTCTGTTTCTACACCGACTGACACTCGTGGAGGAAAAAACTGACCAGGGATGGCCTGCACTCCAGGAGGAAAGGTATTCACAGATCTTGCAAATGGTACACCCATGCTTGGAATCTGACCGCCACCCATGGTATTCAGGAAGGTACTCATGTGAGGAATTGTAGCACTGGTGTTTGCAGCAGGAAATGTTCCTTCAGCATAGGTGACCATGTTAGGTCGGGCAGTGGTTTCAGTTGAAGCCACAACTGTCACCTGGCCCAAATCTTGAGGTGCTGGTCTTTTTGCTGCAGGGACCTGTGTAGCATCAACTGTAACTCTCTTGCTTGATGGTTCACCTTCCTTCTCTACAACAACCGTGGAAGACTGTGCATTCCCTCTGACCTGGGAAGCCAGGGCAGACAGCATGGAGGACATAGGAGTGCTTGTTGGAGGCAGGTTGCTTAGGTTGGCCAACATCTCAGCAGCGGAAGTGGTTCTTTTACGACCCCTTCTTCCTCTGGGTTTGGGTGGTTCAGCGTTTTTCGCTTTAGGATCCTGTCCACTGGGATCAGTTCCATTTCCTGGTGCTACAACGGCTACTGTTTCTGCTGTGACACTCTCTGCTATTGGCACAGAAGCAACCATTGTTCCTACCCCAGGACTTTGTGCTCTAATTGGAGTGGCTACTGCACCTCGCATGTCCTGAAATGCTTGTACTTGACCGGCAGGACCTGCAATAGGCATGGGTGCGAGGAATGCCACTCCCTGACTAGTGCCTTGGATTCCCTGCATCGGAGCAATGGGAAGAAGTGTGGAAATGCTGTGCAAAATCTGGCCATCCTTGGTCATGGTTGGTGCCATACTACTAAATGTTTGCATTCCAGGAAGGACTCCAGCTTGTGATGTGGACCAGACTGCACCCTGACCAGGCATACCTGGTAAAAGACCCTGCATTCCAGTAAAAGGCATTCCTGCAACAGTGCTTCCTTGAACAGTAGGTAACGGTTGGCCTGCAGTAACAGGGATCCCAGATAACAAAGTCCCTTGTATTCCTGGCATTGACATGCTATACAATGCTCCAGATCCAGGTGGCAGGCCTTGTAGAATAGTTCCTTGAGGGCCAAGCACGGACATTCCTGGAGGCAGAGTACCTTGTGTTACATTTGTTGATGTGACAGGAAGACTGACAAGCCCAGTTGAAGAAGGCGGTTGTCCTACAGCCTGTATGTTTTGAACTACACTGGGAGCCATTCCAGAGGCGGCTGGATTCACTTCTACTGTGACAGCAACGGGGCCTTCAATTCGAGAAGGATTAGGCATCAAAGCGGCAGCCGCCGAGGCCGCTTCGACACTGTTTAGCGAAGCTACCTGGTTCACGGCCGCCACAAGGCTTGCTTCGGGGCTTAGATTCGATTCAAACGGTTTAATTATCTGCGCTTGCTTGTTCTTGATACCTTGTATGACTGCTTCGCTGACTCCTTTCGCCTGCGGGGTTGTTGACCGCTTTCTGATACCTAATCGCTCACGCCGTCTTCTTTGCCTTTCACGATTTCCTTTCCGAATAATCTCCAGTTGCTCGCTTGTCATGGTTTCCTTTCGTTTTCGCCGCCATTCGCGATATCTCGCTCTCAACGCTTCAATCTGATCACTGCTCATCCGTTCTTTCTGTTTCCTTTTAATTCGCGCTGTTTCTCTCGTCTTGCCGTGACCTCATCGAGCAATCCATGCATTTTCTTCTTTTCACGCTCTCTAAATACTCGCTTTTGTCGCGACGTCTTCGGGCGATTTGTCAGTTTGTCTTTTGGTTGATTCGCGTACTCGTCTTTTCTTCCCTTCTGCTTTAGTTTCTGGAGTTTCAGTTAGTTCTTCCGTTCCGTTCTCTTGAGGCTTTTCATCGACCACTTCTACCTCGCTAGCAACGACGAGAACGGTGGTTTCTTCCGAAGCGCCATCAAATTTCGAGTTATTTTCGTGACATGGTGGCGAAATGGCGTTGTTTGCTGAAGACACAGTGTCCGATGTAATTTGCTCCGTGGCCGCTTCTCGTCTTGATATTTTTTGCCGCGTTCTAATTGATCTTTTCGGTCTTGTAATCTTGGGAGTCGCTTTATCCGGTTCTTCTGGTATTTCTGTCTCGACTTTTAGTGGTAGCGTCACCTCTACAATCGCACAACCCTCAGACAGCAACTCAAGATCATGGCTTGGGTCCACGTCGTTACCAGTTGTCGATGGCGCTTCACTCTGGCGTGACATCCTTAGTTTTTCGCGCCTTCGTCGCTGTCTTTCTCTATTCAACCTTCGAATTCTGTCTGTTCGACTCTCGCCTGAAGTTTCTCCGATGGATTCCACAGTCTCTGAGTCCTCAATACCCACGGTTGCATCCGCACTGTCATTAGCTTCGCTATTCATTTTTGCACAAGATATCGCATATCAAACCATCCAAAGTATAAACACGCAGAAAGCAGGACTACGTCACGCGATAATGTAAAGGCCTTTCCACCAAATTTATCCGTTTCTAATTCGGACAAATCAAAAGACAAATCTTTGAAGAAGTACTGTTTGCTTATTGGGTGCGAATACGAAGTACAAAGGTCTTGAAAATGGACGATTTTGGCGTCTAGGTGGCCATATTGGGAATCAGTCAATCAAATTTTTGAAACCTCGGGAAGAGACTAGCCTCGCTTTCAAACCGGGGTGTGACGCGCTTGTTAATTGTGTGAATGGCAGTGGTCTACAATAACTTGTCACATGTCATGTCTAGGATATACAACGGGTAACAGGAAAGCTCGCTATGAAAAATATTTACCATCCCGCTGCTGTCGCTTTTCTCCTTCAACAACTTTCACTGTTTCTTTTATTGTGATTGTAGCGTATTCACCAACTCTTGATCGGAAATACGGATCAAAACGGGCTAAGTTATGTGACGGTTAGAGCGTGATATTTCGCACATGGTTGAGTCGATGTTGACATCGCGCGCCACGTAACGAACATTTTGTTATTATCAGTTTTACCTTCGTTCTCCCCTAGCCGGATGTTCAAGTACTTTCTGGGTGAATTTTGATAATTATAATGCAATTTTGTGTGATTCTGTACTGAAATATCCACTAAAAATATATCGGAAGTGATCGTTTTTTTCAATTTTTCTCTCGCGTTTTTTATCTTCCTCTAGAATACAGCTGAAAGTTATTTTTGCCCAGGTGATCAGAAATAAAACTCCACGAATTATTTGCGGTTGTTTTGTTCCTTTTGTATCCTAATCGACTAATCGAGTGTTATCCCATTGAAAAAGTTATCAGATATCACAAAAGGTGCAATGTATGTGGGTCGTGACACGGTTTTCAATTTCAAGATAGAAATCACTATCAGCCGTAAAAGGTTTGTGCTCGCGAACGCTTTTGCAATACATGTATTACACCCGTGAAAATGAGATCAGATTTTTATTGCATGTAACATGCGGAAAAATTGACTTTCAAGACTATTTCCGGGGGTACTTTCTAGGAATTTTTTTGGACACGTATCACCCCTTTTATGTTTCGGATCTGTTATTCTGTTGAGGACTAAAAACGACTCATTGATCCCTTTTTCAGATCCTTTTTAAATGTGGAAGAAAATGACATATTTTTACAGACTAAAACGGGCAATTTGGATGTCTTTAATCTTTCGTGACAAACAGTTCCCGGGAGAGTCAACGGAAACCGATAGCCCCCTCCTGCTCCCCAGATATGGGTGTTAATTTCTACAAGATTATCGCCCCAGCTCTTTGATTTGCAACAAAGATTTATTTTTGTTCATTGTTTATTTTTGGCGCCAAACCAAAAATTTTCACAGTACCAGAAATTTCCAAAGTACTGAAGCTTGACCGAAAATGACCTCTCATTTACCAAAATAACAAAAATGCCCGCGTTTTCCTTGCCAGCGTGCAAACAAAACAGCTCGCGCATGCGGCTGAACTGATGTGAACCCATCCTCCCCACACCTTCAAAATACAACAGTTGAATACATCGAAAATGCGAAAGAGACAGTTCTTTTGGAGCTACAAATAGCGGAAAATCGTTGTGACAAACGACGTTATGTCCATACGAGGGACACCGAGAGGTTCGGACGAGAATCTGTACAGTGCTTCGACGGATAGCTTTTGGGACGTTGGAAATTTTAAGCGCACAGTCAAACGAATCGACGACGGTGCGAAATTATGCGACGAATTTATGAAGTTAGTCGCTGAGCGAGCTGAAATTGAAGCGAAATACGCATTCAAGTTAAAAGCTTGGTCTAAGAAATGGGAGGAATGTATAAAAAACAGCCCCGAGTACGGTACAATGGAGGCTGCAATGCGAGGTACCGTCACCGAGGCTGAATCAAGAGCGGAGATTCACATGCATTGTCGTGATAAACTTATTGACGAAGTCCACGAGTCCATAAAAAAGTGGAAAAATGATAGTTACCACAAAGGAATCTTTCAGTGGAAGGAGACTAAAGAATCTGATGAAGGTTTTACCAGAGCTCAAAAACCCTGGGCTAAACGTTTAGCTAAAGTTGAACGGGCGAAGAAAGCTTATCATAATGCGGCAAAGAACGTTGAACAAGCTTCGAAGCTAGAAAGTGAAGCCAACAATGACACAGAAAAGCCAGCTGATAAACTGAAAAAGTTACAAGACGCTACAGAAAAAGCTAAACGAGAAATGGAGAAATGCAAGGAAAAATATGAACTGCGACTAGACGAAATCACGGCTTATAATTCTCAATACGAGAAGGACATGATTCAAGAATTTGAACGGTGTCAAGAAAATGAAGATGGGCGATTGGTGTTTTTCAAAGAGGTTCTTTCGCAGTATCACAAATCTTTGGACATCTCAGAAAGCCCTGAGTAAGTATTAACTCTTTGTTATGTTTTTGTTCAATTCAATTATTAGGAATTTAATTACTAGGATTGTTTTTGATTTAGTGTAATTGCTTTTTGTGAATGATCTTATATGCTTTAAAATGTAAACAAGATTATATTCTTTTAAATGTACATAAGATTGTATCCTTGTAAGTATGTTGCAAAATTTTCCTTTATAACTTTTATACAGTTGCAAAAATATTTGTGCAATGTATTTTGTTTGGCATTTCCTGGATGCTTGTGTACAGGAAATAGGTGTTGTTTATAGTTCCATTTATTAATTAATATTTGTCTTAATTTAATTCGCAGTGACAATAAAGGCTGTTGTTTAATAATTTTTACATCAGAATTGCTTTCATTTGTGTTTAAAATAGCACATGAACCAAAATGTGTTACTTTTTAATAAACACAACATACACCTAATTAAAAAATGTTATCATGTAAAAAGTATAAACTATGGACAATACGAACAAATGGTTTTCTGGGTAACAGAAAAATATTGTGTTCTCAGATAAATTGCACATTATAACAAATAATGCTCCAAATCATCCTCTGAAAAACTATAAATGGAATTTTTGCGAGCCTTATTTGCCTTGTTCCCAGAAGTCATATCGTTTATATATGGTTTATGCTTTTTCCTGACAAAGTTTCTTCAATAAGGTGTATACAATTTTGTTTGTAGTTTGTTGGTCAGCATGTATACAAATGTGCTAAATCTCCAAATTAAGACAAAATATTTACAATGATACGACAAAAGAAAAAAACAATAGAAAGTATGTAGGGTTGAATAAACATGCAGCAAAGCATGTCATCTTTTCCATTATGGACACTGACCACACCAGTTTGTGGGGATGTTTGCAATATATTTGCATTTCACCGTTTTAGTTTAAGATGATAAGCTTCAACAGGTTTTACATAATTTAGCTATTGTATATATTTGTTGAGTATTATGGGTACATTTCCCTGTTCATCAAAGGCTGAAAGCTTGCTATCTCCCTCATGAAAGAAATATTTCATTTTCTGTTTGTACACTAACAGTTTCTTAAATTATGTACCAGGAAGTTGCCATTATGCCCTCAGTTTTATAAGTGCAAGGAATTGACTGTGAGATGTATTATCAATCTAGGATGAACTTGAGTAAACATTCCCAGTACCTCTGGTTGTATGCGTGTTGTAGTTCGTCTAGTATAAAGATGGACACAAGATGGATTATGTGTCAAGACAAACTATCTTGTGTAGTCTATTTTTCAGGACAAACCTCAGAAGATTTGTCTAGGTACATAACACCTCTTGTGCCATCTTGATGCTAGACGCACTACAAGGCGCACAGCCAGATCTGACGCACTGTCAATGTTTGTCCAAATTTGTCTTTCATGTATAATGAATTTTTAGCATAAAAAGAACCATTGTCAATCACATTAAATGACCCATGCTTCATTTGAATTCAAGCAGCACTAAGTAAGTGCTTGAGGCTGACTTTTGAACATACATTAACAAACCTAGTGGCCAGCCACATGTAAATTTTTACTAGCCAGAATAAAAAAAATAATATCAATAGTCTGTCATAGTTTTGTTTCCAAGTGTAACAAAGGAACCGTCACACCAAATTAAAACACATCAAAGGTTTGTTTTATGGATGGACAAAAGGTCACAGGTCAATAGTGTGTTCTTTTTGCATTAAAAGTTATAAAAATCATTCACAGTTTTTTTTATTTTTAACCAACCTGTTACTGTTTTATGTTTTGTCAGAAGCTAAAGTGGCTAGTACAAAGTATGCCAAAAAAATGTTTTCTCGTGTTCGGCTAGTTAATACTGATCTGGATGTCGTACAGTAAATTTGTGTTAAGTGGACACCCTTAGGCCCTTGTTAGTGCCTGCTTAATACAGCCAGGGTGATTACTTGATACAGGTTGTTATAAATAATTCTGCAATAATAGTTGATTATTGACCCTCTTAAATCCACAATTATAAGACCCACACATTTTAATTCAATTAAACCTTTCACAACTGGCTGTATCTGGTTAAATTACTTAATTACCGGAAAAAATGCTTTTAGAAGTACCGGTAGATAGTAATCCCATAATCTAATAAAAATGCATTCTAAAAAGCACTTGAAGTGTCCGCTTAATAGAACAAAATTGCTTAAATTTGTAGTCTGGGTGGACATGCTAAATAGAAACGTCTGCTAGATATAGGTTAGTTTTACAGTTAATACAGTTAAATGCCACTTATAAGCCCTGGGCTTATACAACGTCGTAAATATTGTGATAAAGAACTGTTTTAGAAGATGTGGTGTACTTAATTTTTATTATATAGGAAGGGGGATAATGGAATAAAGTTTACTAAACTGACGGGCCCATAACCAGGTGGGCTTAAAAGCAAGGCTGGGGCTTATAAGCGGCATTTTGGCATGGGAACAAAATTTGGTAACCCAACCTGGTGTCCACTTAATAGAGGGTGTCTGCTTAATGTCATTATCATCATTCAGGTCCATAATTAACTTTTTTACGTGAGCGCCAAGTGGCGACTAAACAAAATTTTTTGGTTGCCACGTAGTAAAGTCTGGTCACCAAAACAAAATTTGGCAAAATTTTTGGTTGACAGTGGAACACAAAAAATATGGACTTGTCAGAGAAGTTTCTTCTCTCAAAACAATGGTCCTACCTGTAATAATGACGAGAGAAAAGAAAAAAGATGGTAAACAACGGAACGTTCATAAACAGCAGATGTAAAACTCTCAACGATCTTGGGCCTACATATTGTGTCATGTGGCTTTCATTTTGGTTGAAACAGAAAAAAGGTTTCATTAATAGATACAGTTCCCTTAGTTTAAAGACTGAACATAATTGGAGCACAATAAATTTTGTAGAGTTTGCAGAGGGCCAGGAATCATGACATTTTCATGACTATTCGTCGATGGCGGCCGCTAAAATTAATACAAGTTGCAGTGTGCGGATTACAACTGTTGTGGAGGTCACTTAACAAGATTTTTTAGCCTAAATTCATTTCTCTGGGCGTTATAAACATCGCAACAAACAAAGCGAAAGTTGCTTGCTGGAAGTCAGCCATGAAATTTTTTTTAACTAAATTAATACATTGGAGTGGATGTTCAAAACATTGAGAAGACAAATTTAAAGTTACTCGCCTACTGGTGACTAGCCTTGAAATTCTGGTTGCCGACACTCAATTTTTAGGCACACTGGTGACCAGCTGGTTGCAATTTTGGACCCTGTCATTGCTCCTTTCTGCGCTAAGTGTTGCATAGGGCATGAACAAAAGATCTTCATTCTGGCCTGTTTAATATCAGGGTCCACTTAATCTTGCTCTGCAATAATTTAATTTCTGGTTTTCTTCAGATTTTCGGGTATATTTGTCAACATGAATTTGACGTTCCAGAAAGCGGATGCCCAAGCTGATTTAGACTGGTGGTCACGTAACCATGGAAAAGGCATGCCACAAAATTGGCCAATGTTTGAGGTATTGATACTCACTCACATTTACATTTTGACGGTATTTTTTCTGGTATTTTAGAGTATCTGTTGTGATTTAGAGCTTTTGTGCTTTAATTGTTATTTTGTGAGGTCCTGTTAGGGGGTGTGCATCCCTTGTCTGAATTTTAAACCTTGCCGTTTCACAAATTTTGCGAGGTTTGTGTTTCGCTGTCAGAGTTTTGCACACTATTATGCCGCATGTGCGCCTTATCTTGGAATCTTCTTGTCATTCTTCATCATTTCACTTTGCTGATGTCTCTGTTTCAACAGGGCCCCTTTTAAATCTTTCCTTAGTTACAGGTTACAGTTATAATTTATTCTTTTTTATGAAACTGAATACATTTAACAAAGTAAAATCAAAATCAAGCCACAACCAGGACTTTCACTGATTTTGGAAGTAGCTAGGAAAAGGAAAAAAAAAAAAAGTGAAAACGTTTATTACAAATGATGCAGTACCGGTATTTATCTATAAAAATAGCCAGGACTCAAAACTCTAATGGCCAGGTTGGAAAATCCCATCCCTGCATATCACAACATGTGTTTATATTAATTTTAGTTCAAACAGCTTAGGGAAACAACATCACAAAAATAATGGTGGTGAATTTGTTTTCAATCCCACCCTGGCCTCCTCTTCTAAACACACGCTACACTGTAAACATTGTGAACCCAAGAGTATCAGTAGTCTGTCGAGCGTGATTGTCCGGGCTAGTGTAGTTCTTAAAAGAACTGATGTTTTGGCTATCTGAGCGGAAGTCATCTTCAGAGTCATGTGAATTATGAACTGTCAGTTGATGGTATAAAAGTCTGGTTGTTGCTGCCATTGGTCTGTTTTGCGATCATGTTATTGGCTGTTGACATGCTACACTACACTAATCCTCCAGAAAAAAAATATTCAATATGTGGGGCTGTTAGTATAAAGGCCAAGAGCCAGGGATGTTCTGCAGCTATGTAATGAATTTTATCGCCAGCTACTCTGAAAGAAAATCAAAGTATTTGATGCAACACTAGGAAAAAAACAACAGGTTATTTTTGTCTTTGCCTCAACCTCCTCCTGGTTAGCTCAGTTAGGTGGGTGCCAGTTTGCAGAGCGGGAGGTCGCGGGTTCGAATCCTGGCCGGACCACTAACCAGGGTCTTTAAATAACTGGTAAGATCATGCTGTCTGTGCTCAAAAACCTTGTCTCAGTTCAGATGATCGCGTCATTGGGCGGTGACGTAAAGCCGTTGGCCTTGTCTCCTACAACTCCTTGCATTCTAACTGTAGGGGATGTTAAAGAACCATTGAGGACGTAACAAAAACCCTGGCTGTGACCACCCTCAATGTGCAACCATTCCCCAGGGAGGTGGGTAAAAAAACAGAATTGGGGCCACAGTAATTGGCGCAAGCTGTTGTGGTGTCCCTGCCAAGTGTGGCAAAGTTAATAAAATAAAATAAATAAAATAAAACATGAAAGTAACAGCCCTGATATGCCACAATCTCTCCTTCCCTGCAGTGTTCTGGTTGAATTTACACAAAACCAAATTTCCTGTGTTGTTTTTTTTTTTTTTTCAATGATTATTTTTGTTTTGTCTGCATGTAGGAATGGAACGTTCCCATTCAAAAGCTACAAAACAGAAAGGCATTATTTGAAAAACATCCAGCAGATGAAAGAAATGTACAGTTAAAACACAGTTTATCAGCAGGAGTGCTAGGCACTGCAGAATCACTCCTAGAAATTGTTCATCTTAACTTGAAACATAACCAAGTTAGAAAGAATGAGACTACAGACTCGCCTGACCTCATCAATTTAAGTTCAGACCACAGCCTTCAGACAGTTTTTTCCAATAACATTGAATCAAATGGTAGATGTGGTGATACACTTGGCAGGCTTGTGAATAGTGTAGGAGAAATTCAAGATGGAACATTTTCAGCTGTGTTAGATTCTTTAGAAAGTGTGCCTAGCAATGGAACAGAGGTAGACTGTTGTGAGATTCTAGATGTGACCATCAGAAATGAGGCAGATAGTGGATTTAGATTGAAGGAAAACCAGCAGTTAGAGTCTACACACACTTTAACTGTTTTATCGAATGGTGTGAAATCAAATCATAAATTTGGTGCAACAGTTGACAGCCTTTCAAAGATCGTGTCTAGCAATGATACAGAGGTAGTGTATTGTGAAATACTAGATATGACAGTCAAGAGTGAGATAAGTAATAAGTATAAGTCAAAGGAAATCCAGCAGTTAGGCTCCAGAAGTTCTATGCATCATGAGGCCTGTATTGGACCGTTAGACTATGTTTACTCAATCAGTGACAGGCAGACAGACAGCGATCAGGTAAGAAAACAAAGTTACTAGAGTAAACAAAATTTATATCAGTTATAATGTGTGAACCAGGAGAATGCAAACACAAAGTGATAAAATTCTCACATGCCTCCACAGTTAACGTTAAAACCAAGATGGTGGTGTCCCCTATCTTGGAATCTTTGCCATCCTCATCTTCCATCTTTGGATGCTCAAATGCATATGTGTATCTTACCGCATTTGCATCTCCATCCTTGTGTGAACCAGTCTTCAGTTCTGTGGGTTTAAATGTCATGGGTTATGATAGGTCGAAATTCAAACTCTGTAATTGTCATCATTTAACACTGGATATGTTTTGTAGGAGTACAATGAAATACCAGTCAAACGGCCATCAACTTCAAGGGGTCATGAGCAAGCACCAGCATATCCAGGGACTCAGAATCACATTGATGACAACACAGACTACTCTCGCCAAAATGAGATGTAAGTTTGGTTAATGCCCTTGTTATGGTTAAAGGACAAACTATTGAGTTTGTTAGTTGACAATGATAACTTAAAATAAAGACATAATTTTTTCCAACTTTGTTCTCTGCAGTGTTCAAAGTAATCCATTCAACAATTACACAGCAACGACGAATGAAGAATTCAGTGACCAAGCAACTCCTGATGAGTGGGAGATCGAGCCGCCGCCCGTGGAAGATGCTGGTATCCCGGTCAGGGCTTTGTACGACTTCCAAGGTATGGAAGATGACGAGTTGAATTTCAAAGAAGGAGATGTTCTCACTCAACTTTCCTCCCAAGATGACCAGGGCTGGTGCCAGGGAAGATTCCAGGGTAAAGTTGGGCATTTTCCTGGCTCTTACGTTGAACCACTGTAAGAGGAAACAATGTGTTGGACACTTGTGTGGGTGGTCGTGTTATTCAATAGGTTGTTCATTAGGTGAATCAAAATGATATTCATTCCATGCTTGTAATCTGAATGTTCAGATAAAACAGTCAAACTTCACATAAATATCCACCTAAAATGTTCTTTCTTAACAGAACACATGCCCTTCTATTCCTTTCTTCAAGTGGAGGGGGGAGGGTTCTCTCATATGTAAGCTACATGGGTATGTGCCACTGAAGGATATGATTTTCAAGCAGTTTAGTCAGGGATAGGGTATAGAAATCAGAGAAGTTTCCTAGAATAGGGTATCAGTTACCAGGAAGCTGATCAGTGGTGTCTAGTCTAGAATAGGCCCCCCTCCCCACGACCTCTTACAAAATTGGTCAAGGCACAATCTGAGACACAATCTTTCAGAATAGTACTAAAAATGGTTTGTATTGCATTTATACGTGCCAATTTCAGATCGCTGAAGCCTTATTCAAGTTTACTCAAAGCATGTGGCACTAATTGCATCAAAACAAATGATAACATTATAAATTTTCCTATCTAGTGTTTTTAAAGACAAATGTCAGTAGTGATCTGACAGTTGGTCGCTAAATATAGGTGGTACTAATGAGAGGCTGCAATTTTTAATGGTTCAGTGCAATTTAATTATTAATTATGGATAGGGATAGAGACAACTTAAAACACAAGATATATAATAAGATTTGTTTCATGTTTGCACAGGCATGAGCTTAATATAAGAAGCTAATAATGTACTGTCAAGTGAAGTGTAGCTTGGTGCTTTTGTATTTCCCATTCAAATTATGTAATGTTACAAAAGCAAGGGTCAATGCGAATTTAATATTTAGGTTCCTTACCTTACCTTCCTTCTTCGCGCTCGGTTGCGCATAAGGCCGCAATATACAACTGAACATAATTATATACAATGGCGTGCATCTTACTGCAACTTATGGCATGAAATGTTTATGAAATAGAAAATGCTTTCTGTGTTTTCAAAGAGTTATGTTAACACCAGCGAAAATGTTGGAGAACTAGGCAACAATTTACATGGTTGTTTAGAATTCTTCCAAACTTGGCACAATAATAACTATTTGGAAACTAGGAAAGATAGTTTCTATTTCTGTTATTAAGAAAATGCTGAAAATAATATTGTTTTGCCAGAGTTGTGTGGCAAATGACAGCATTAGTGTATGTTGTATGTTGTTTATTTCTATAACCTTTAATAGCTATTGACAGCAATGCTGTAATTAAACTTTAAAGAAGCGGGTTCCACAAAGAAAGTAGCCGGTCATAAAACAAAGAAAGTCTTCCATGCTTGTTTTTTTTTTTTTTGTCATTTTCAAACTTTAAGTAGCTGGTCATCTTTACTGTAGTTCCCAACCATAATATCCAGTTGCCTCAGTGCTGAGGCACCTTGAAATGCCTGGGCACCAAACAGACCTTTGGTCAGACATTTTCATAGGTGTTCAGAAAAGGAGACTTCCATTCTTCGCATACCGTATTTTCTCAATTAAACGCCCCCGGTGTTTATTTAAAACTTGACCTAGTGGACCCGGCGTTTCTTTGAATCAGCAGTTTTTTCTCGCCCGCCATTTTTTAAGAAAGGGTTGTTATTCGTTTTTCTTGGCAGCCGTGTACCTTGCCCTTAATTGTTAAGTTAATGTACCACAAATAAACGTTTGAAGGGCTTACTTACAACTTCCTCTATTACACCCAGCGTTTATTCGGGGCTCAGCGTTTAATCGAGAAAATACGGTACTTATTTTAAATTTGTGCACCCTGTTTGATGCAGGGTTGTCAATAAGGACGGTGACTGGGGATTTTGCCTGCATTTTTGTGTTTGAGCCCCAGCTCATTCTTGATAGAAAAACAAAACAACAACACCAGAAAGCAATTTTCCCAGGCAACTTTCGTCATTTTCCCGCCTAGAGACAGTCCTGTGATGCACCAACGTAATTTTACCAGAAACCCATAAGTAGGTTGAAACGTGCAACTGTCTCTTGTACGCTTTAAAACAAGCTTCCGATTATTCAATTTGCTAAGAAGTTGTTACAGCCATATTTGGAAAATCAAGATAAAAATATTAACCAATCAATTCGGTAGAACAACTTGCTTCCAATCTCGAGGGACCGAGGGGTTTCCAAATATGGTGCTAAGCAAAAAATGAATATTCGGAAGCTGTGAATGCGCGTTACACGTTTCAACCCACTTATGGGTTTCTGATTTTACACAGCAATACATTTTGATTTACCGAAATAGTGCAAGCCCACACTCTAGATTAAACCACAAAGGGTATTCGGGGATATTAGTGACAGGAAGGTGTGAGGGAGGTCAAATTTGTAGACCCAATAAAGTCTCATAAATCTAAAACAGGATCCAAGAAAGTCCAACAACCCAGTACATAACCCCCCAAAAAATCCCAGGCTTTTTTTTCTGGCATGTAAAATAAGGTTACACCCACCTTTTATCAACCATAAAAAACTCACAGCCAAAATCCACCAGAAATTTCTACCCCCCAAAAAAATCCTTAAATTGTATTTTCAAACTTCACACCTCCCAGTTATTTAATTTTATATACCTGAATGCCCCTCCCTACCACCCCATGTCCTTGCATGCCTGAGATCTTTAGTGTGGATCTGTGCCTTTTTCATTGAAATGGTGTACCTTTGCCATGAGATTTCGCATGAAATGCACTTTGGGAATTTCAAAGTCCGAGTGAAGTTAAAGGGCACCAGGTCAACACGAGAAAATTAGTAAATTTCATTTTGAAAAATAACGAGCACTGGAGCTCAAGAGCTTTCATTTGAATGGTCACATATGAGGATTTCATCCAAAGACTCTAATGTTAGAACCACCTTGTACAGCATAATAAACAGTTCCACAAGAAAGTACCGCTTAGTAGCTTTCATTTGAATGGCCACACTTTAGGATTTCATCCAAACACTCAAATGTTAGAACCACCTTGTACAGCATAAAAGCAATGGAATTGGTGTCTATTTGACTAAGTTTCTATTTCACTGATTATGTGAAACCACGCCAGTACAAGACTGGCAATTTGATTCTGACATACCACAAAGTACCACAAAGCACCCAACAAAGCTGTTAGGGTTCAAAGCAGAAGCATCCTATGTATATATGCTGAACTTTTGTAGTGTACCATGATACTGTAATTATTTTTATAGCAGCAAAATAATGGAATGAATTATAGGAAATATCTACTACATTTACACAGTGGCTCAAGGTGTTTGAGTTGCAGAATAAAGTATTTATGGACAGTATGGATTGTATATTTTTTATTGCTTATGAAGGAGGGATGGTACAGTGGTGTGAAATTGCATGCATTGTTGCAAAATTTTTATGCAGTGTTGCAAAATATTATGCAATATCTCCCACTTATCGCCACCTTGGGAATTGCACTTCCCATCCTCCGCTTTCCTGCCTCCTGTAGAGGTTTTGTCCTTTTTTTGTTGCTGGAAGTTTGTTAAAGACCCAGTATTGTTCATTATGCTTCATGAGCCTCTGAACAATAGAAGCCTTGCTCCTGTTCAAACAAACCAAATAACAATAGAGGCGAATAAAGCATGATGGACAATACTGGGCCTTTCACATTTTTCCAGTTTTGTTAACTGGAAGTTAACAGGAAGTTGTTAACAATAAAACCACCAACACCAGAATGACAGCTGCAACAATGATTACCGGTCGTTTCGCTACAAAGTCGTTTCACTACAAGTCGTTTTGCAGTGGATTAAAGAACGAGAAATATTTGATATACTCACTAAAGTATTAGTTTAGCCCATTTTCTGTCGTGTTCATTCAAGAATAGTGTTTTAGCGAAACGATTTGGGGTAACTTTACATTTGTAGCAAATCGATCTGCAGGGAAACGACTTGTAGCGAAACGACCGGACAGCTGCAACAATGATGCAAATCAATTATCACCTACCCCGGGTACCAGAGGTATTCTCGCGGCGAGCTTCGTGACTTGCCGGCCGAAGGCCGGTCGGTGTCGGCCGAAAGCCCCGACACCGGAAACCGCGCAAGAAAAACCTCTGGCACTCGGGGTAATTATCACCAAGCAACCAGAAAGAAATCACTGTAACAATGATGCAATAATAATAAGAATAAAGGGATCAAATTTGCTGAAGAGGTCCATGGCACATTAAACCTGAATCATGGTCTGCAGACTAAATTCTGCAAATGAACTTTAAAACCTCTGAAACTCTGTCCTTTCTTGTCCCTATGCATTTGTTAGGCCCAGTTCAAACGTCGAACTTCACATGTGCCGAACCTAATGCAAATGAGCAAGAACAATAGATTTTGCTCATTTGCATTAGGTTCGGCACATGTGAAGTTCGACGTTTGAACTGGGCCTTATAGTATTAACGGGAAGTAGGGCAGGGTCTGGGAGAAGTTGTTCAAATAGCAAGAGAATTCATCTTGTGTGATCACATCCTAATTCTCATGACCACTCTGATTCATAAGTTTCCATTTTATTTGAACGGTAGCAAGTGCGTGGCAGGCGTTCGAACGGGAAGGGGAAGAAGGGAGAATTCAGGCGCGCGAGGAAGGGGTAAGAAGGAGAGGGGCGTTCTCTCGTTCTCCCCCTTCCCCTTCGCTTCTTCTTCGAGCGCCTGCCGGCTTTAGCATTTCTGGACAGTGTAAAGGTTCTCAAAGGATGCGTGACATAATGGTTATTCCCAGTAGACCGGCCGGTTCCGTCATCTGTTATATGAGCCGTGCCGTACGACTCGTATTCTCTTACCGTATATTCGTCGCCCGTTTACAGACACGCAGTTCTAAATAAGCTTTTACGTAACGAAGAGCATCCGGATTTAGAAAGAAACCGAGCTGAAGTAGCTGAGAAGTCTGTCGTTTTATAAAACAATCGAGGTGAGTAAAAATAAGATACTCTTTCAAAACGCAAGATGATCTCCGGTTGCTTGAAATTTACAATCTGTCATGATTTCATGTTGGTAAAATAGTGATTAATTTTCAGAAGATATTTTTAAAATTGCTTCTCTTACTTTTTGTTATTATTACCTTGTTTGTGCGTGAACATTATAATACCCTTTCAATGAGATAAGCAACCGTCAGCAGTTATATACCGGTAGTTAACTGTTTCTCGTGGTCAGAGAATGTGAGGACAAAATTCCAAAATTCAGATCGGCGCGAAGTTTAGAGTTTAATAAACATGCCCTTTCTCTAGCGTTCGCAATATTTTAAGTTAGAAATATTCGCGCCATGTCGAAAGCGGAAGGTAACTAAAGGCCATAAAATCTAATCAAGCTTGAAGAAATAACAAAAGCGGGCAATGCGTCATGCTGAAAACATCCAGTGGTTGTTACGTAAGTAAATGCGCAGCCAAAAAGAACGGCGCGAATGAATATTGATCACATACAACAAAAGCCTTTGTTTGGCACAACTTTATAAGGGTCCTTGATTTTTTTAGGGTACCGTAATCGCAAATATAATGAAGCTCTTTCAATTATGTAAATTGGAATCATTTAGGGTACATTTACTCTCAAGGATGGTCGAATCAAACACGCACCCGCGCGAGTTCGGCTTTCGCGTACGATTGATTGTTTCTCTTCGTGCTTCGCTCAAAGAGGGGCTGTCTAGCCTGTTGTCCAGGAATCGTTTTATTCGCTGCAATTTATTGTGAGCTCTAACGATCTGAATTGTGCCGATAAAACGCCGAGCAGTACTCGAATTTTCACACATCCCCACATGTGAACTTCCTGCTCTTTTCAGCTTTTCGGGCATGCGTTTTGATGTCTGTGACGCATCGCATATTTACCGACAAATAAATAAACCGGTTCTGTCCTGTCATGATCCACTTCACATGGCAGGAAAATCTTTCACCACGTAGGTATGTCTGTCACGAGTTTGTCACGCTCTCTCTTTATGCACTCATGTCACTCATGTAGAAAAAAACTTATTGGACGCATGCACGGCGGCCATGTTGGTACCCTGGGTGCCGGAGAGTTTCTCTCTCATATTTCATGCTTTCCTATCCTTTGGGAATTAAAATCTATTTTTATGTTGTTCCCGGACATATACTCCGTACTGAGTGATTGTGGCTGTGGTCACATTGGAGAGTTTGAAGCTTGGTTTTCACTAGCGACACAAGGGACCGACCATTTTACTTCTGAATAGAGAGGGGGGGTGGGTGGGGGGGAGGAATTGGGTGTCCAAAAATATCCTGCAACCTGGAAAGCCTGTCGTGAAGCTTTGTTTTTGTTAGCAAAAAAAACTCCTGTAGTAACACAGCTAAAGCAAAACAGATCAAGCACAGACAAGATCAGCCACACTCCCCACCCCTCCCCTCAGAAATCAAATGGGCAAAAGCGGGAGCGTTCCCAGGGTCTTCTCGCTCCAGGGGACGGGAAGGGGAAGACCCTGTGAACGAGGTTGGAGAATTTGCGCCAAGGGCGAATATTGACATAAGCCAACATGATCTCCTCTCTGAATTTACCATTATCGTTAATTCTTAAATTGCTGTGAATTTACCATTATAATTAATTTAGAACACTGTTTCCCAGGACATTTCAGAAAAGAAGAAATAAAAAAAGGCATTTATTATTTGACTGAAATTCCTTTACCTTAAGGCTACCAACAAGAGACAATTCCATCTTCGTGTGTGCATGAAGGCTGGCCTACCCATAGAGGTTGTCCTCACTATGTACTGTCCAAGAATAAGACCTCTTTTAGAGTATGCATCGCCTATCTGGGACGGTTTACCTGGTTATTTAGGAAATGAGCTCGAACGCGTACAGAAAAGAAGCCTGGCTATATTTTATTTATGCACTTGAAAAGTTAAGCGCCAGGCGGGACGCGGCCACTAAGCGCGAGTTAGATCGAATATTAGCGGACGAACAAGTATGTAGAACATTAGGGCCATTTATACGAGACCAAATAAGCCGCGACTTACATAAGTCGCGACTTACAGAAGACGCGAACCACTCGTATAAATGATACAAAAATGTGTTCGCATCTTATTTAGGTCGCGACTTATGCAAGCCTCACTCGTATAAATGGTCTAGTTCGCGTCTTCTTTAAGTCGCGACTTATGCAAGTCGCGACTTATTTGGTCTCGTATAAATGGCCCTATTGTATTGCACACAATTATTACTTGAAAATCAAACGCAAACTGACCATTCCTCCCTCGGGAACTTAGAGACACAAAAACAGCTTTATCCTACGAGCTGTAAGGCTTTTGTCTTAATTAACGCGGTTGCGTTAATTGCGTTGTATACTAATTCTTACTAAATTTGTATGCATTGTATAAACCATGCATGTATGTTATCTCCATAAAGATTTTACGACTGTTCAGCAAATCGCAAAATTTAGTTGCCGCAGAAGGTAATTTAGGGACGGACCATTATTTTTTTGACGGGGGGGGTTTGGAAAATTTTGAAATAAATTGTTTGCAGAGGCTATAAACACTGAAATAAATTGTACACAAGCAAAAAATAAAGAAAAAAATTGTTTGCTGAAAGTATGGCAGTTGGACGGAGACACAAAAAAATTGCTTGCAGTAGGTGCCGCATATAAAAGAAATGTTTGCATGCGAAAATTTTCCACACACACTCCCCCCCCCCCCTCCCCCCCCCCCCCCCCCTCACCACCACCACGTCAAAAAAATAATGGTCCATCCCTTCGCAGTAATTTTGTTGCAAAATTCTTAAGGAATTATAACTTCTGTGTCTTCAAACCGGGACACGAACGTGTTAAAGACAATCTACTGCGCATGTACTTCGCACGGATATTTTGCTGGTTGTCTTTTCCTTATAAGGTAAAATGACGTCACGGTCGAATAATAATGAGGCATCTTGCTTTCTCTTCAGTGTGAGGCGAAGCCATTATACTAACATGGAGGAACACAAATTCACAACGTTCTTCGAACCATTCAGAATCAAATCCGTGGAGAAACTCAAACAAACAACACGAGACGAGCGAATCAAGCATCTAAAACAAGCTAACTATAACTTGTATCTCTTGGACTCAGATAACATCATGTTTGACCTGCTAACAGACTCGGGGACTGGGGCGATGAGTTCCGAACAGTGGGCCGCGATCATGCTTGGGGACGAATCGTACGCAGGCTCTCCGAGTTACCGAAAATTTGAAACGGTTGTCAAGGAGATCTTTGGATACCGTCACGTGATCCCTACGCATCAAGGGCGTGCGGCAGAGCGCATTCTGTTCAGGTGCGCAGTGAAAGAAGGAGAAATAGTCCCTAACAACGCGCACTTTGCAACCACCTTGGCAAACATTGAAGCGCAAGGAGGAAAAGCCGTAAATTTTTTAACCCCTGAAGCTATGGAGCCCAGTAACGATGTGCCATTTAAAGGGAACATGAATGTGGAGAAGTTGGAGGAGACGCTTGCGAAATGTCGCGCTAAAATTCCGCTTGTTATGATCACCATAACAAATAATATGGTGGGTGGTGAACCGGTTAGCATGGAGAACATAAAGGCGGTGTCTAAAATGTGCCGCGCCCATGGCATTCCGTTATTTTTCGATGCCTGCCGCTTTGCTGAAAACGCGTGGTTCATCAAAATCAAGGAAGAGGGTTATGCCAATCGCACTCCTAAAGAAATCGCGCGCGAGATTTTCTCCTACGGTGATGGCTGTACCATGTCGGCAAAGAAGGACGGCCTGGCCAACATCGGGGGTTTTTTAGCAGTCAACGATGGAGAGCTCGCTGCAAAATGCCGGAAGGAACTGTTAATAACCGAAGGGTTTACTACTTATGGGGGTCTAGCGGGGCGCGACTTAGAAGCTATTGCAGTGGGGCTGAATGAAGTGGTGGAAGAGGAATACTTGCGCTATCAAGTGGGTTTTGTCAAGTTCCTGGGAGACTTACTCGTGCAAAACCAAGTGCCTATTGTCACGCCACCCGGAGGTCACGCGGTGTACATTGACGCAGGCGCAATGCTGCCGCACATTCCCCGGGAACAGTTTCCGGCCTGGGCGCTCGGGTGTGCGCTTTACATCGAAGGGGGGATCCGTGGGGCGGAAGTTGGTGCGGTGATGTTAGGAAACCATGAAAAGCAGGACAACAGCGAGGATTCTTCGACTGAAGCGGAAAACCCGGAAGATGAAGATGATATTGATGATGACGTGTTTGAGGATGATCTTGAACATGAAGAGCTATTTCGGTTGGCCATTCCTCGCCGTACCTACACTGAATCTCACATGAGGTAAGTCGCACTTGTTATGGATTTAGGTACAACTGTTTCGCACACCGGCATTGTATAACGTCAGTAAAGCGCGAAAAATAGTTGAAATAGGAATTGGAGAAGAGCGCAAAGCACGAATTACCATGGTAACGAGACGCGTTAATTTTCCTAACGAGAATGACGTCTAGGTACGAGGTTACAGGTCTTAACCCACAATTTTACATGCACCACGCATGTTCAAGAAGTGGCGCCTGAGTTCGAAGCGGTAAAACAAGAAGAGCCTTATTCATAATGATACAAGTGTGTTAGGCTGCAATTATCGGCAGTCTGGAGCAACCTGCAGAATTACTACTAACATGCCTAACAAGCGCTTTTGCAGCTCGCAAGCGTGAAGCACGAGCACACCTCAAAAAGAAGTGTGAGCATTTCATCGGATTTCCAAACACCTAGAAACTCAAGGTTTTCCTTTCCCGGGGGGAACCCCCATATAAAAATGGCGGGGGTGTTCGTCGGAAATTTTCGATAAACACCTTAAAAGGTACCAGAATCTCGTTTGATAGGCGTGGCTCGAACATATTTTTATCCCTAAGAGGTACCAATTTTTATCCAATACAAGACATATTCTGTCATATTTTTTCGACTCAATATCCTACAAGGTACCGGCGTGATAATTTTAACCATGGTCATTTTAGATTTCAGCACCCTAAGCGGTACGACGAACACCCCCGTCATTTTTATATCGGAGTCCCTCGGACCGGACTCAAAAATTTTTCTTCAAACTGTGCTTTGTTATCAATGTGTTGAATTATAAAACTATTATAGCGCGAAAGCGCGCGTGATATCGCCTAATTCTTGGCCTACGGCACGGCTAAAATTAGGCGATATCACGCGCGCTTTCGCGCTATAATAGTTAAATGGCTGCTGTTAGCCAGGAAGAAAATGGATTGTATTTTGAAAAAATTGACGCTAAATTTTCATGTTCTTCCCCCGTGTCTCCTAGCCTGAGAAAACAGACGACTTTTCGCGGTGGCGCCACTACGGTTCCCTCCGCGAAAAGACGTCTGAGAAACGAGCGAAAAAATACTGTATGATGATGAAACGCATACCCAGATCAGGGTAGTCCTTCTGATTGGTTGAGAGATTGTTTCAACCAATCAGATGGAGTACTCTACAGTAGCCACGCAGCTCTTTACAACCTGTAATTTCATTGGACCTGGGTATCACACAGCTCTATTGTTTTCAGGTCTAGGGTCCATTGTTGTGTTGTTTGTTCTATTTCTCAGACAATCAGAGAAGACCTTGTAAGAGCTGCTTACCGTCTTACTACCCTGATCTAAATAGCGTTATGTCATCAGCACGGTGTTTTTCCGCTCGTTCCTCGGGCGTCTTTTCGCGGAGGGAACCGCAAAAAAGTCGTCTTTTTTTCAGGCTACGTGTCTCCGAAAAATAAAATAAACTGTGGCTGTGGTTTGTTCTCCGTTTACAAAATTCACTTTTTGTTGTCCTCTTACTGAGCCTGTCAATAACATGCGAACTCTGCCGTTCAAATCCTACTAACTAAGGCCCGGTTTCAACGTCGCATTTCACATGTGACGAATCTAATTTACGAATTAATGCATGTGAAGTTCGACGTTGAACTCAAATTAAATTCGACAATGCCACTTCTGCCGTATCTTCGACTGACCCAGTTGAATATTCCACAGAGGTTCGACGGTTGTTTTATACGTCGAACTTCGCATGTACGGCCGAATCGAATTTTTGAATTATGTTTTACCCACAATTCTACATTTTTTCTAAATTTATAAAAACTCTCTCATGAATTCAATGCGACTCTGTTAAATGTTCAAGCCCAAATCATACCGTCTAAAAGGACGTCGGACACCTTATTAAGACTTATATAACGGATTAACTGGTTGGCTTTCAGTTGAGGTTGGGGGTAGCAGTTTATATAGTTAAATTTAGGACTAAGCAACCCGAGAAGCTAGGTGGTACAATGGTATAGTAGGCTATGTAAGTCTAAGCTGAGGTTACTGGTTACGGGTTCAATCCTGAGTGGGGATTTTAGATTTTCTTTTTTACACTTAAAAGTTTATTGAAAATAAAATTCTAGATGTCGATATTACCTCTCAATAAGGTGTCCGACGTCCTTCTGGACGGTATGATTTAGGCACAACCCTGTTAAATAGGCCATTTCCGAGTTGCCTTTAGCCTCTCTATCAAAGCGAGGCTAGGTGCGAAACCTTTCATATGAAAATGAGTTTTCATTCACATGCAAATAAGTTTTATTTGCATGTGAATGAAAACTCATTTTCATATGAAAGGTTTCGCACCTAGCCTCGCTTTGATAGAGAGGCTAAAGGCAACTCTGAAATGGCCTATTCGACGTCTAAATCAAATGTCGAATTTAAATAGGTATTAGATTCGATACATGTGAAATGCGACGTTTAAACCGGGCCTAAGGTATGGCGACAAGTATTGGACCCCTGAAAACTGACACTGAATCATGGATCGAAATCCACCAATCACAGCCCACAAACACCAATCACAACCCACCAATCACAACCCACAAACACCAATCACAACCCACAAATATGACCTGTTTACTTTTTTGCGTAAAGCACTATATTTGCAGGTGTGAAAAACAAAACTGTTGGTTCATTGGTTGAGTTTTGAAGTTCAGAGTTCGCGTGTTACTGAAAAACGCAGTAATGTTTACTGCGTTTAATTTTTGTGCATAAGTAAAGTCACTTTCCAATAATTATAGCATAGTTTTGACCAAAACACCGCCAAATTCTCGTGACATAGTCCTTTTAACACCAACTTACGCTTGTTACAGGTATGTTGCTGAAGTATGTGCGCATGTGTACAAGAACCGCGCAAAGGTTCGTGGTTACCAAATCACGTGGGAACCGCCCATGTTGCGCCACTTTACTGCTCATCTAGTGCCCATTCCTCCTCCGTCAAAAGGGTCAGAGGGATCCAACCAAGTGAGTCTTCCATCAAAAAGAAAGGTGTCCAGCGGTCAAGTCTTGAGGAGGAGAAGAAATTCCTCGATGCAATTTAGTTGATGTCAAGAAGAAGCCGAATCACTTTCAATAGAGACGTAGACTATTTTGTTATTCATTTTTTTAAGTAACGTTACCGTTTAGTAATAGGCGATTTCATGATGGCGTCATTTTATTACAACTAACATAATTCATTTCAGTTTTCCTTTCTTATTTAAAATTTGTAATCTCAGTGGAGCTTAAACACCAAGGGCGCTAATTAACCGGTCCTATTCCCCACCGGGGAGAAGGACATAAGTAAATTAACATGAGAATTCTGGTAGTTGTCGTAAATGATGCCATCATGAAAATGTTCAATTGCTCTTAAGCTTACTCTATTTACTTGAAAAAACGCTAGTGTCGCCCTCGAATAAGCGCCGCACATGACTCAGAAACAAGCCTGGCGTAGCAGGCGTCGGGGAGTGGGAAACTGGGGAGAGAGAGGGAAAGGACGCCTGCAATAAAGACCACTCTTTATTCATTTCTGCGGACGCTGGTGGCCACAAAATTCCGATTAATAGCTTTTCGCGCTGGGTGGTAGACATAGTAAACTCCCGCGTGAAGTTAACCATGCGTAAAAGCCCGCGCCAGTTTGTGATTGATGAATGTACTTTGATTACCAAGAAATCGGTGGGCGTAATGCGAATAGCCCGGTTCTTATGGCAGGCGTTCCTTCCCTTCTCCCCCTCTCCTTTTACGTGAGCCCTTCCCCTCCCCGTTTAGGCTAGAATTAACCTGCGTGAAAAGCGCTAGAAAGAGGAGGGGAAGGGTAGATCTTGGGACGTGGAGAGAGCGCGGAGTGGGCCCTTATCGATTGTGCTAGTAAAAGTACCATATTATGCTACTATCAGTGCCCCCATTTTTTTTGAAATTATGCTCAAAATTATGTTCGTTTTTGAAAATTATGCTACGGTTTTGTATTTGTCTTTGGTTTGCTTCAGGCTCCGATCTCTAGCAATTTGTACGGTTCTGGTCTATCGGGCGGCTGTTCTTCTTTTTGTATCTGTAAGTTGCTTGACACCTTTTTTTGCCTGTGAAAGCGTGAACTGGGACCGACGCAATCTTTACTTCCTGTGTCCAGTCCTCTAGACGACGAACGACGCAGTATTGCGGTAACCTTCTTCACCCTCCCTCAGACGAATGAAATAGACTGAAGTATGGACAGAACTTGAAAATAATCAATCTTAGAGACCAAGCAAATCATGACACTAGTAACGTTCCCTTCAAAAAACTAAAAATATGCCGATTATGCTAGCAGTGCTATTTTTATAAAAAGTGCAAAAATTATGCTCGTTTTTCCAAATTATGCCAAAAATTATGCTAGAATAATCAATAAGGGCCGAGCGCGGAGCGTGAAGGGAGGGGAGAGGCAGCTACCTTCCCCCCTTCTCTCCCTTCCTTCATAAATATAAATAGGTCCCTTCTTCGAATACCGCACCCCTAAAAGTCTAAAAAAGAACGCAGCGTTTTTTAGAAGCACATGTGTTCAAGAGCAGCGATTATTCGAAGAGTGTCAAAGTAAAAAGGTGAAATCGTGTTTCTCTTAAACCAACTGCGGCAATTTATTTTCATGCATGAATAACATTTTTTTCAGTTCGAAATGGGTATGTTGAATTGTTCCTTTCTTTCTATTGCTGTTATGTTTAAAAAAATATTGTTTAAATGAGTGCCGGCCCCGGATAAGTACCGCCCCGAATAAGCGCTGCATTAGAAAGTCGAACAATTTAATAAGTGTCCCGGTGCTTTTTCGAATAAATACGGTGGTCTTTGTAGCAGGCGCAAGATTGATATATATATATATATATATATATATATATATATATCATTTACTAATCTTTGAATGATCATTGACTACTCCTTGACTAGTCCTTAAAAGTCTATGTCAAACCGTACAACAATACAAGAGATGGTCGATTCAAGGTGATAGTACGTATGGAGGGTCCGGGTCGTAAGATCCTGGAATGGTCCTTGGTCATATCGTATCAGCCAGAAGTGAGAACTGTTCAAATAGTTTGCAAAGCTTGTATGCGTGTAGTCTCCTACGCACCCCACTAACTTTAGTGGGGACTGGAGCGTTGCATGACGACACAAATAACGGCCGGTTGCGAAGGAGACTAGTACGCATGACGTGTTTCGCAAACAAATTGAATCGATTGACGGTAACTGAAGTTAGCATCAAAAGATACATAACAGCAAGCAGTTTGATTGGCATTTAGGTTTGAAAC
Source organism: Cladopsammia gracilis (assembly GCA_022457155.1). NCBI lineage: Eukaryota > Metazoa > Cnidaria > Anthozoa > Scleractinia > Dendrophylliidae > Cladopsammia > Cladopsammia gracilis. The sequence goes on from JAJGOT010000391.1 coordinate 430,245, forward strand.
TACCCTAGCCCCGGCAAAAGAAACCGTTGGCCCCAGGGCAGTTTGAAACAGAAGCTGAACAACAAACTGATCCTTACAACAAAAACGCAAAATTGGCTTCTTTCTAGCTGCATTTTTTTTCTGTAAGCATCAGTTTGCCGTTAAGCTTCTGTTCACTTTTTTCACTAATCTAGATCTGGCAACTCAGATCTGTCATTTCCCAGTGGTTTGTTCAGTGCTGTGATTTTGCTTCATGTGCGTTGTTTATTTAGTTTCGATCTTTGAATTTAATACATAACAGTTACAATAAAACTTTTACAGTGCTTTTAAATTCAGATCAAGTTCATATGCATGTACTAAGGCAAAGCCATACATAAGTGTCATCAATGATAGTTCTTAAACCATTTTCTTTCTCGCTCTAAAGTATGTGTTTAAAGGCGAACCTGCGGTATAAAGGGGCAAAGCCCCACGTCGAATCTAATGCAAATGAGCAAGAACAATAGATTTTGCTCATTTGCATGAGTTGGACAGTCGTCCACGTCCAACCGCCTTTTATATCGCGGGTTTAGCTTTAAGCAGAAAGCCCATTTTCGTCCCCAGCGCCACCTGAAACTCTTGGCCGCTAGATACTGAAAACTGGTTCTGGTGCTCAGACCCCGGCGGTTAAGTTAGCTAACATAACAACAAACTGCAAGGCTGATCTGACTTACCCTGGGTGCCAGAGGTTTTTATTTTTTAGTGAAAACGGCGAGTTTGAGCGACGAAGCCGCGACAACGAGGCGCAACGCGCCGAGAAAAAATAAAAACCTCTGGGCACACGAGTACACAACCTCATTTCCATGCGATTTGTGGATCGGATATCTCACCAAACCGGTTTTAAACCCGCGTGTCTGTTTGTTTACATTAAATCTAACAGCTGACATGTTTAAAACGCGGTCGAGACAGAAATATTAAATCAAATCCACTCCAGTGGAACGTAGTGGAAAAGATACATCGATGACATTTTTTCACTGTAGAGTGTCGAGAAAAAGGAGATAGAAGATTTTATTGTCCTTGCAAACAAACATTAATCTCAGACAAAGAAGTAAACTTTCTGGATACAACCGTTTTCAAAGGCGAGAGATTTAACAAACAAAGAATCCTTGATATCCGCACGCAATTAATCCAGTACACCTATTTCTCTTCCTGTCACCTACCAGTGGTCAGCGAAATCGTTCAGCGAGAATACCTGCAACTCCAAAGCACGCCTCCGTGCTAGAGATAAAAATGAAATAGAGATAAAAATTTTCCTCGTTCAAACAAAACTCTAAAGGTCACACTCCACGATAACACGAATTAATAAGTCTGGCCTGTCAACACCTCTTTTCAAGACATCCTTGCGCTGAATAAATTTCAACAGCGCTTCTTTCTAAACTGGCTTTAGTTCTCTGTTATTTTGAAAATTTGGATACTTAAGAGTAATCCACAGCGTTTCTTTAAGATCGCAAAAAGCCGCGATCTCTATCTACGTCCGCCATTGTTGTTTGTGTGGCTTCACTTTGGGAAACCGGTTTTTCACGCGCCCGTTGCGAATTGTTTTGGTCCAGCCAATCGAAGTTGTTGTTGCATCGTTAACTCCCGGTAGAGTCTGGAAACAAGTAGGAGTAACCAATCAGCGACCTAGTTCAGATTCTGAACTAGATCCTCGCATGGAAATGAGGTTGTATATTCGAGTGACCAGAGGTCCGTCTCGCGAGCTTCTTCTAACCGTTTATGCGGTTAATTTCACTCATGATACTCAGAGAACGGACCTCTGGATCCAGGGTGCGTACCTTGGGACCTACTTGAACATTGGCTTGTCCATGTACATTCCTCTTCCTTATAATTGACTTTTATTAAGTACAATATTGCATTAGCATTTGATTGATTTGCAGTATTTGCTTGATTAGTCTGATTATAAACGCTATTTCTATTACCTAATTGCAAATCATTATTGCAAATCAATCGTCATTTACGTAATCATTCAATAAAAAACGGTTTTCTAAGTCTGTCTTTTGTCAATTTTCGCGAAATTAAATGCCCTAAATTTATCATTTTTTGCAAAATCGCGAAAATTAATGCCCGCGAAATATTCGTGTTCCAAATTCGCGAAATTAAGTGCCCGCGAAAATTAGTACGAATAAGGTACAAGATGATCCATTTACGAATTCAAGTAGATTTGTTTTTGTGTGCGTGCATTTCTCATTTAGCCAAAATACATTTTTTGTTTGTTTTGGCAATTCAACACCATGAGTGTCTCACGCTGCCGAGAGTATCAATTGAATATATCCTATTTGCCGCAGCATTCACTATCCATTGGATATACTAGTATAATAAAAAACATTCGAACCGCATATAGCCGATACCTTATGCGGCGCAAAATTGAAAGAATAAGCAGATAGCATGCACTCAAACATGCACCATTTCAACTACATACCTGGTGGCACTTCATCGACGATATATTCATGATATGGACTCATACGGAGAACGACCAACTTTCGTTCATTTCTTACCTTAACAACCGTCACCCCACCATCAAATTCACTTCCTCCCATTCATCACAGTGCATACCATTTCTTGATGTCAATGTCTCTCTAGACAATGGTGTCATCGTCACAGATCTATACACCAAGCCTACGGACAAACATCAGTACCTCTTACATTCTTCATGTCACCCATTTCATACCAAACGAGCCATTCCATTTAGCCTCGGCCTCAGACTACGACGTATATGCTCTTCCGACGACACCTTCGTACAACGCACCAACGAACTTATGTACTTCCCAACGTTGCGCTAGTATATTTACATCCACACCCATTGTCGCCTACCGACGCACTAACAATCTTAGTGACATACTAGTTAGATCCAAACTACATACTAATAGCGACACACAAACCAACCTGCCCAGGGGATCTTTTAAATGCGGAAGCAACTGCCTCACTTGTAGCTACATTACTGACGGACGTACTAACCACTTATTTTCTGTCACTGCGGAAACCAGAACTATCACACATCACATTGACTGTAACTCAAAAAAATATCATCTACATGGTACACTGCCGACGTTGTAACAAACAGTACATAGGTGAAACGAAACGGCGACTTAAAGACAGATTTAAAGAACACCGAAGACCAGTTGACAGACCCACCCCTACCTCGAGACCTACTGCAGTTTCAGACCATTTTCTTTCCGACAACTATTCACCCACTGACATGGAACTCATCCCATTAGAACTCATGCATTTATCTCGTGACGCTACACGCAAAGCAAGGGAAGGATTATTAACAGAACGGGGTCAAACACTTGAACCCAAGGGTATCAATAAGCGGGAGAAATTGTAAACCCCCCTATTTTATATTTATAGCACATGTCATCTTTTATTAATTATCTTGTTTTATTTGAATTTTGTAACGTTTTTGCTTGTAACCTTACATTCCATTGTTTCTTGGTTATTTGAATTGTAACGTTGTTGCCTATAATCAGTACCCTGAAGAAGTCAGGCCGTGCCTGACGAAATATTGGAAATATACAATTTTTTCCCAACTGTACAGTCAGCCTTTCTTATATTGTTTATTACTTGGCTTTTGCCATTCAATGTTAATATTAGATAAACTGATACGATGGCCGACGGAAGGACATTCCACGCATGCGTGGTATAAATTCTTCCAGATCATCAACCTCTTCATCTTCTTCTTCCTCCTTCTCCTTCGTCTTTACCTCAAGGGGAATGGGCTCTAAATGGGCGCTGAAATGACGTAATACAACAGGAGCCCACGTGATTCTGTATCCGCTGACCTTCTTTTTGTGTTTATTAACGTACTCCAAGACTTCGGCGACGTATCTACAAAATGACAATTTTTCTTGTTACAGATTCATCACCTTGAGGACAAGTACGTACGGATTTGACAATTTTTGTGTGTACTGCGCTTGCGCACGTAGACACTATGCCAAAACCGAAAGTTGGAACAATATACCTAATTCAATAAAGGTTGCTTTGTGCTTTGGTTATTGGTAATTGGGCATTGGGAAGCCATTGTTTGGCGGTCACTCAAGCGAAGCATTGCATTGTGTTCCGTATGCCAAATGCCAAATCCCAATTACCAATGACCAACTGCCAAAGCAACCTTTATTGAATTTGGTGTATATGAAAGCTGTAACTGACAATGATGCAACCGGAAAGGGATCAAATTCGCAGGGTAGTGTTATCGTAAAACCGAGGGTAACATAAACCCTAGGGGTCTTTGCAGTCATTAAAACTCTATCGACTTTCATAAACCGGTCTTCTCGGCTAATATACCCACTTCATGTGTGATTCGGTGTATGTCCGGCGTGGAATGGCCAAGCGAAGGAGTTCTGAATTGTCTTCTTCCAATTCGTTGCCGTTCTCTGTGATTTCAGAATCTTTTCCATGCATCACCCCACCCAACTCACCACAACGAATTCCGCCTGCGAATTAAAAAAAATTATCGAAACTTCATGATCATTCACGGATTACCTATTTTCTATCATAAAAAGTTGAGCGTGGAGACAATAATCATTTGCTGGATTAAAATAAAAACGTCGGTAGACTATAAAATATTTTGTTAACAGAAAACTGAATTCCAAATAACAACATGGTGAACAACAACCACCCAAATTGAGGATGGTAAGCCTGTGCGCTATCGTGTATGGTAAGCCTGTGCGCTATCAAGGATTCTTAGCCAGAAGGGCAACAGCTGATGTCAGGGAATTTGTTTTTCGTTTCCTAGGGATGACGTCTTGCAAGGGATCCTATCTTGTGAATTTTTTAATGTCCTGTGGCAGATCCAGAATCCATCGTAAGGTGGAGGGGGTGGGGATTCTGGGGGTAGTGAATAAGGAGGCGAGGGGAATAACTGGGGAGGGGGGAGGGGGTGAGCGGAATGAAAATGTTAGAGACTGTAACTGCTAACCTTCCACATAAAGGGTACATCCCAGGGCCCAAGCGGGGAACTGCTCTTTAGGAATGTGAGACAACATGGCGGCTGCGTCAATGTAAACCGCATGACCACCGGGAGGAGTCAAAACAGGGATGTGATGCTCCTTCAGCAAATCTGCCAGCATTTTGACAAATCCTACTTGGTACCTGAGGTAGTCCTCATCAAGTACCTCACGTAACCCCACAGCCATGGCTTCAAGATCTCTCCCGGCTAGTCCCCCATATGTGAGAAACCCCTCGGATATGATAAGCTCTTTGCGGCACTTATCTGCAAGGTCTTCATCATTCATAGCCAGGAATCCCCCGATATTCACGAGGCCGTCCTTTTTCGCAGACATGGTACAGCCGTTGGCGTACGAGAACATCTCGCGCGCGATTTGAATCGGCGTGCGATGCGCGTAGCCCTCCTCACGCGTTTTGATAAACCATGCGTTTTCCGCAAAACGGCACGCATCTAGGAAAAGGGGGATTCCGTGATGGCGACAGAGCTTGGAAACCATTTTGATGTTTTCCATACTGACAGGCTCTCCGCCAATGGCGTTGTTAGTTATAGTAATCATCACCATGGCAACCTTCCCTTCGAGTTCTCCCGACAACAACTCTTTTAGTTTGTTGAAGTCGATGTTCCCTTTGAATAGAGCCTTCTCGTTCGGGTCCAAAGCCTCAGGGATTGGAAGATTTACTGCCTTTCCTCCATGTTTTACAATGTTGGCCTGAGTGGTGTCAAAATGCGCATTACTGGGCACCAGATCGCCACTTGTAAGGCTACACTGAAATAAAATCCGCTCAGCAGCCCGGCCTTGGTGCGTGGGGATCACATGCCGGAAACCAAAGATGTCCTTGACGACTTTCTCGAACTTCCGGTAGCTTGGTGAACCAGCGTAGGATTCATCTCCTTTCATGATGGCCGCCCATTGGTCTGAGCTCATGGCGCCCGTTCCTGAATCTGTGAGTAAGTCGATAATGATGTCTTCAGAGTTCAGCATAAATGGATTGTAGTTCGCTTCTTGAAGGCGTTGAATCCGCTGAGCTCTGGTTGTGTGCTTGATCTTCTCAACAGTTTTGATTCTGAACGGCTCGAAAAGTGATTGAAAATGATGTTCCCAATCCATCATTGGCGAGTTCTATCGGTAGAAAAATACAACCACAACAACTATAAGCTATCTACGTGCTTCAGGAATATGTTGCGGGGGGAGGGGGAGAGGGGAGGGGGTTTGAATCAGTGTCGTAATAACACCTGGGTGAAATGAACTCCCTGGATAAATAAGATCATTATTTTTATGTAAAAAAAACTATGCTGGCGTTTATAATTTGTCATTTCGGCGCTGTTACCCCTTCAGTTGTGGCTCTCATGAGAGGCGCGTGCGAGGGGTAATGGGAAGGAGGAAACGAGGGATAGAAAACTATCTCTCTCTTCTTTCTATTTCCCATCACCCCCACGCTCCCATATTACGCGCTCCCCATTCAACTGCCGTCTAAAGTGTCTTTTTAAATCAATACAGTTTAAAGCCAATGCTATCTTATTTAATTAACAAAAACGACTTAATCAGATCGATGAAAACGTTTTAAAATCATATTGTTTTTTGCTGCGCTTTTGAGGACGGGAAACTGTGTTAATCTGAGACCGTGTGCGTCTTAAGAAGGCTCGCCGCAGTTTAGCTCCCTGTAGCGTATCTTTTTAAATCAAATTTGCACTTGGAAGCAAAGGTCGATATTTTTAATACTTCAGTCACTAAGTTTCTGACACACGATGAAAGTTTCTTTCAACAGAAAAGAGAAAGTGGAACTAAAATGTTTGGGAATGGGTAAAATGAAGCCGCCAAAATTATTGATTTACTTGAAAACGGTCTTATCGATATTTTACAAACTGTGTCTATTTTCAGTTACACTAGAATATACTTCATATCATTAGGGCGATATAGAGGATTATGTTTGCTTGGAGGGTTGCGTAATCAAATTCGCAATCCAAATATTGTAACGAGTCTGTCTTCAGCACTTCCTGAAATTAGACAATGTTTGATTTCGAAGACAATTCACTAATTACTAGAAACGCTAATCCGTAAATACAAGATGTTGAGTTTTCAACAAAAACGCAACTTAAGTTTGAGCAAAACACGTAATTCATCAACCTAGATTGGTGCAATTCATTGCTAAAAATACTTTTAATTTGTTGCTGATGAAATGTTGTGACTTGTTAAATGATTCGGTCATTGCTTGTTGTTTTAGTTTTCCTTTCAATATGTTGTTTAGATCATTTCCTTAAAACATTCAATGACATGTATCATGAAAATGTTCAAACGTTTGTTAAACAGCACTTGCGACAACGGAAGAACAAATTTATACAGTCAGTTTATATTTAGTTGTCTTCTGTAAATATAATTATAGTTATGTAAAATATTGATACGGTATCGCCGAATAACGAAAAATATTTGCAGAATTGCGAAAGTTGATATACAAAACCCAAGCGTTACAAAATACAGCACAATATATAATGATTTTGAAAAAGAATGGCTAAAGAATGGATGGGATGGTAGATTTTTCGTTGTCAAATGCGGTTTATCAAAAAAAAAAAAACTTTCAAAAGGACAGGAGGTGCTGATGGTTTATAAAAAACGATGTTTGCGAATTGAATGTTGACGACCAAAACTCAAAAGCACCAAATGCACACAAAAATACAGCACAAATACAAATATAACGATTCAAGTCGTGAGTACCGAATGAATGTGTGGCAAAGGTCGAATGGATGGCACATTAATTCATCGTTTGTTAAATGCATTCTTGGTTTTCATCAATAAGATAAAACTAGCAGTAATAATAGCAGTCGAAACGTCGCGATCAACATCTCAAAAGTGACTCCATTGTGAGAAATAAATAAACATTCACCTATTTTACACACCATGATGAACAACAACCACATTTTTAATAACAAGTCTGCTTCGATTAACCAAAGAAATAGGTAAAAAGACACTACTGTAAAGAGGGGGGGGGGGGGGTGGGGGGAGGAAACAGGGGAGTTAGAACCTTTTCGCTTCCTGTACCCTGTCTTCCGATTCCCCTACATTTTTCTCCCGACTCCCGCCCCTTTTACGCGTTGCTTCAGCCCAGCGTTTAGCATTTCTCTCCCACTTCCCGCCCTGCTAGAACTCCCGCTTTCCGCCCTTTCCACTCCTGCATCCCGTAAGTCAGCTCCCGCCCCCTATTCTTCCGGGCTCCCGCCCCCTTGCCCCCCCCCCCCCCCCCCCCCCCCCCCCCCCCCCCCCCCCCCCCTCCCCCCCCCCCCCCCCCCCCCCCCCCCCCCCCCCTCCCCCCCCCCCCCCCCCCCCCCCCCCCCCCCCCCCCCCCCACCCCCCCACCTAAAGAATCTAGTTCTGCAGCGTAGCTTTATGGATAGAATGCGATCCCTGGCTTAACCTATCTAGTCACGAGAAGTGTTAATAGTTTCTAAAGGAATAAGCTACATGTCAGAGTTAGAATGGTTAGGATGAGAGAGAGAATGTTTACATTGTAATACGCTCGCACAGTTTGCGTGTTCTCTTGCCCTTATAATGGTAAAATGACGCAACAGCGGAATAATAAATTCCGAAAATAAAGGTGGAATTTTCGCCAAGCACAAAATCGAAAAAAATTAATAATAAAATTCCTTTTGCAAACTAATGAAAAATACATTGCACCATAGAAATAGTATTGTTGTGTAGCGTACAAGCCGCACATTTCGAATGGTCACACTTCACGATTTCAGTGACGAGCTTAAGAGACGGCGGACGGAAAAGTTCTGCTCAACAGAAGTTTCCATAGAATTCTGGGACACTAGCCTCTTTATGAATGGTCACACTTTAGGATTTAATCCGCAGATACAAAAGTTAGAACCACCTTGTACAGCATGACAAACAGTACCACAGGAAAGTACTGCTTAGTAGCTTTCATTTAAATGGTCACAATTTTAGAATTTCCTGTAACAACCACATAGATAATTTGCAAAATTAATTTTGGTTTTTTAATTCGTTTTGAAAACAAATGTTAAGTAGGAAATCGGATGGCGAGAACGCTGTAAGCACTATATGGCCGAATATGTCTAAAATATTTAAAATATATAGCGATAATTTTCGGGCTAAAAAAGAACAAAAACAAAAAGAAACAAAACAAAACAAAAAACCTTACTCACATCTGAGTCTGTTTTGTCGTGGCGGTCTTCTTTCACCCCACCATTCAAAATGACTTCTCGCATCTTATGACGTGCCGTAAAATGTTGAATTAATTCACCGGAAATTTTCTGTAAGGAAATAAATGAAAAAGTAAATATTGTTTTTAAACAGCTCATATGTGGAAAGGCTAAACGTAACTGACACATCACTCGTTTATTTTAGTAATTTTGCAATAATGATGTTTAACTTTCACGTGGTTTCCACTTTTGGGTGTTGTTAGTTACGTGTAACTTGTCTCACAAAAAAAAATTGTTGCAAGTTGCAAGCAAGATTTTTACATGTAACACCCCCTCGTGCAACTGAATTTCTTTTTGTTTAAGTTGAACGAAAAGTTGGATGGTTTCCTGTTTACTGCAACAAATTTCTACAAGTTTCACAACAAAATACGTGTAACGTGCTTCGCCATACTCACAGCCCTGGGGGCGGGGTACTAGTGCGTCATTTTTTAACTTACGCAATTCTTCCGCGAGGCAAGTTGTAGGCGTGAAGCCATTGAGCAGTTTATTTTACAGTGCCAGAGGCCCGTTTCTCAAGGGTCCCGATAACTTTTCGGGCCCGGAGCTATATTTTAAAATTAGAATCTACAGAATGGAAATGTAATTTTTAGCCTACAAACCACCCCGACTTGTTTCGTCAACTCAGAATTTTATTGCTTAGGCTTTCAAAACCATCAAACTTTTAAACATTGCGCGCATAAAATAGCTTACCGGGCCCTAAAAGTTATCGGGACTTTCGAGAAACGGACCCCTGAAGTGTTTGACTTTTAAGTCCGATGTGAGCATTAGTTACATGCACCGTACGCACGTACGCACGCACGCACGCACGCACGAACGCACACACGCACGCACGCAGGAAGGTGCAGATTTCTTGTTTAGCCAATTAAAATTTTAAACTAGTCCCTGCACACGACCAACTCAAGTTGGCTTGTATCAACGTGACGTCAACAGTTGGCAAACATGTTAGCAAACTATTGGCGACAAAAATAGAACTTGTTTCTATTCTTGTCAACTTTTTTCGCCAACAGTTGAGTTGAAAAACTCTCAATTGACCTACCTGTGGATGTTTGCTGCAACTTCGGTTATGTTCAACTCAGTATGTTTCAAAGAGTCATCTCTCTCCCTTCCTCGAAAAGAAAGAACCTGGGAGGCGAGATGGAGGTGTGTGGAAGTTTGTCGTTTGAAAACACGAGATTGCCAACTTTTTGGAGTTAATCAACTTTAGTTTGTCGCGCGAAGGCGCCTTTAGTAAAGTTTGCGTTGTCCTTATGCATACGAAAGCGTAACGGCTGCTTCGTTCGAACTTCATGATGAGTCGAGTTGAGGACCTCGGGAAACAACACTCACCGTTTCCTTGATTGGAGGCAATCGAATTGCTCGTATAAACTCGCACATTGCTCCACTGAGGAAGTCTGAATCATAAGTCAGGGTATATCCTTCCCTTCAAAGTCCTAATTCACGTGCGCTGTCAAGTACAACTTACGAGAAGCTGAGACCGACTTTGAGTCTTTCCCTTCAGATGGAAGTGTCAGTCAAAAGATATAAACTGTACCACAGTTCCAGCTTATTAACCTTTAAGCTAGCTATTTAAAATAATTTCAAAAACTCATTAATAATTCATGAGCATATCAGCCAATCACACGACGCAAATCGATCACGTGTATTTAAATTATATAGCGATAATTTTCGGGCTAAAAAAAGAACAAAAACAAAAAGAAATAAAACAAAAACCTTACTCACATCTGAGTCTGTTTTGTCGTGGCGGTCTTCTTTCACCCCACCATTCAAAATGACTTCTCGCATCTTATGACGTGCCGTAAACTGTTGAATTATTTCACCGGAAATTTTCTGTAAGGAAATAAATGAAAAAGTAAATATTGTTTTTAAAAAGCTCATATGTGGAAAGGCTAAACGTAACTGACACATTACTCGTTTATTTTAGTAATTTTGCAATAATGCATGTTTAACTTTCACGTGGTTTCCACTTTTGCAAGTTGCAAGCAAGATTTTTACATGTAACACCCCCTCGTGCAACTGAATTTCTTTTTGTTTAAGTTGCACGAAAAGTTGGATGGTTTCCTGTTTTCTGCAACAAATTTCTACAAGTTTCACAACAAAATACGTGTAACGTGTTTCGCGATACTCACAGCCCTGGGGGCGGGGTACTAGTGCGTCATTTTTTAACTTACGCAATTCTTCCGCGAGGCAAGTTGTAGGTGTGAAGCCATTGAGCAGTTTATTTTACAGTGCCAGAGGCCCGTTTCTCAAGGGTCCCGATAACTTTTCGGGCCCGGAGCTATATTTTAAAATTAGAATCTACAGAATGGAAATGTAATTTTTAGCCTACAAACCACCCCGACTTGTTTCGTCAACTCAGAATTTTATTGCTTAGGCTTTCAAAACCATCAAACTTTTAAACATTGCGCGCATAAAGTAGCTTACCGGGCCCTAAAAGTTATCGGGACTTTCGAGAAACGGACCCCTGAAGTGTTTTTGAGTTTTGAGTCCGATGTGAGCATTAGTTACATGCACGGTACGCGCGTACGCACGCACGCACGCACGCACACACGCAGGAAGGTGCAGATTTGTTGTTTAGCCAATTAAAATTTTAAACTAGTCCCTGCACACGACAAACTCAAGTTGGCTTGTATCAACGTGACGTCAACAGTTGGCAAACATGTTAGCAAACTATTGGCGACAAACATAGAACTTGTTTCTATTCTTGTCAACTTTTTTCGCCAACAGTTGAGTTGAAAAACTCTCAATTGACCTACCTGTGGATGTTTGCTGCAACTTCGGTTATGTTCAACTCAGTATGTTTCGAAGAGTCATCTCTCTCCCTTCCTCGAAAAGAAAGAACCTGGGAGGCGAGATTGAGGTGTGTGGAAGTTTGTCGTTTGAAAACACGAGATTGCCAACTTTTTGGAGTTAATCAACTTTAGTTTGTCGCGCGAAGGCGCCTTTAGTAAAGTTTGCGTTGTCCTTATGCATACGAAAGCGTAACGGCTGCTTCGTTCGAACTTCATGATGAGTCGAGTTGAGGACCTCGGGAAACAACACTCACCGTTTCCTTGATTGGAGGCAATCGAATTGCTCGTATAAACTCGCACATTGCTCCACTGAGGAAATCTGAATCATAAGTCAGGGTATATCCTTCCCTTCAAAGTCCTAATTCACGTGCGCTGTCAAGTACAACTTACGAGAAGTTGAGACCGACTTTGAGTCTTTCCCTTCAGATGGGAAGTGTCAGTCAAAAGATATAAACTGTACCAGAGTTCCAGCTTATTAACCGTTAAGCTAGCTATTTAAAATAATTTCAAAAACTCATTAATAATTCATGAGCATATCAGCCAATCACACGACGCAAATCGATCACGTGTATGAGCCTTTATACCTGGTAATCTATGGTCATTATGAAAAGCCTGGTGGCGGCTTTGATTTCAGTCACAGGGGAGTTCGGGGCTGAATGGGCAAAAAATGCAATTATCGCTGAAATTTTAATAAGAATGATTTTAAAATGACCGTGATATTTATATTAAGTTAGAAAATAGTCACACCCACTCAGCCAATCAGTGCCCAGTATTTGTGTGCTCTATATCCCATAAACTGTCTTAAATTATGGAAAGAGGCGGGGGCTTTGAAGCCCAGGGAAATTGTGGGGTAAAATAACGACTCATTAGTAAGCTCTATATAGAACATACTAATGAATTCTTTTGTTTTCCTTTGTCTTAAAGCCTAATTAGTATGCTCTATATAGAGCATACTAATGAGAAAATAGAGCATACTAATTAACAATTATTGGATGAGGTTGAGCATGAAGGCTGAGGCGGATAACACAAACTGAGGCCTTGATAATTATCGCTATCATGCGAAAACCGAATCCAATAATTGTTTTATTATGCATATTCCTGAGCTGCACTTGTAAAGACAAGAGCGCGCACTTCTGCATGCATAAAACTGTTGTCTGTAGGTATGACGTCACTTCTGCATGCATAAAACTATTGTCAGTAGGTATGACGTAACAGAAACAGCAAGCAATAATTAGCTGCGTGCTTATAGCCAATCAAAATCGAGCTAGTGACACCAATGTATAATAATGAGTATATAGAGCATAGTAATGAATCACAGGCTGCTAATTTAAACAAAAACAACAATGACAATTTTATTTGAAGTTTTCGCTTTACATAACTTAAGCAAGAGATTAATCACCAAAATAACAAAACGAAATTCGACTTAACAATTTTTAGGAAAAATTAAACGAAAGACTGGGTCTTTCTGCGTGTACCGGTACTCATTGTCTTCTATTGTTTGTGTGGTATTGTATTTTTGGTCTTGTTTTGCATTTGTATTATTGTCGTTCTTTGTTCCTTTTGTTTTACGTCATCTGTCCTCCGGTACACACTGAAACAACCGAAAGACTGGTCTCACCGTGCTTTGGAATTCTGTCTCTTTTCATTTGCTCAATTTCGTTCACTGTCGTAGGCTTTTGGAAACGTGCATTTTCGTGGAATTCATATCATCCCCCAAGCACTCGGATATGTCTACGCTCTCAAAAGCAAGTAACTCTTGAGTGGCAAGGACGGCCTCAAGTTCCTCGAGCTCTGTATACTGGCTCATAGCCGGAGCAAATGAGCCATCAAAAGAACAAAGAATAAACAAAGCTCCAAAGAAAGAAAAGCATTGTTATTCGTAAAATTCTACCAACATTACGGCGACGTCCAAAACAAAATAACAACGTGATTCCCAAGTGTGAATGACACAATTAAAATACGCTCATAAATACAATCTGCATAACATATGTTTTCTTCGCGGTTAGACCATTTTCTAAGACGGTTAGACAATGAACGCTCGTGTCCTATGGGATATAGCGCCTCTCGCATTAGATAGAAGTGCCACTCGGGCTACGCCCTCGTGGACTTCTATCTATGCTCGAGGCACTATATCCCATAGAACACTCGCGTTCATTGTCTAACCCTTACATCACACGTAATCTTTATATAAAGATTACTGATATGGGTAGTAATTGTTTAGGATTCTTAGTGCAACAAATGGTGACTTTAATATTTTTGTGCAGTACTGTTTTACGAAATCTGGTCTTTCGCCATTCTATTTGGAATCTTCTGAACAAAATAAACTACCAACAGTTTAACAAGTGAGCCGTTATTTGAATGACACCAGCCCCCTCGTGTAAATTGCCAGGTAAGCGACTGGTTCGCAGATGCAAGCTGCTTATTTCTACTCGTTCTCTACCCCCGTCTCTACCTCTGAAAAAAAAAAATGTCAGCCGTTTTATCTACCGTACCTGACAACTTTAGTATAGCATTTTTCAGTAGATGTTTTCCCTCAGAACTATAAAATCCCAAAACTTTCGACAGGAGCCAGGAAGCAATGGTCACTTCGTCGAAGACGTGGCACATGTGTTGTATGCTAATCAGTCTAGTCTACTTGTTTTTCTCGTATGCTTATTGAAAGAATGTTTTTGAAGCCGTTCAAAAAACTCGCAGCACGTGTATTATCAGGTGTAAAAACTCTCGGCTTCGCCTCGAGTTTTTAAACCTGATAATACACTACTGCTCGTTTTTTAAACTATACATCAATAAACTTTACACAGTACAAAGAGAACTGATCACTTTCTTTATCCTCCCTGAAATTCGCCGGAGGAGATGTACCCCGGAAGCCTCCGCCTCGAATTTACCATTCGCCTCCTCCTTTTAATAATCCCGGCCCCAGCGGGAGGGGGGGGGGGGGGGGGGGGGGACTCCCAAATAAAAATGACAAGGGTGCTCGTCGGAAATTTTCGAAAAACGCCCTAAAAGGTACCAGAATCTAGTTTGTTGGCGTGGCTCAAATGGATTTTTACCTCCAAAACGGGTACCATTGTAAAAGAACATATCAACTGCCACTTTTTATAGCGAAAGAGATGATTCCTTTTTTCCAAACTGAATGTACATTCTTCAGTATTGGTGGGTCATGAATGAGACAACAATAAAATCCAGCTGATTGACAAATATTTCCTGTCATATTTTTTCGACGCAATACGCTATACAAGGTACGTACCGCGATAATTCTAACGGTGGTCATTTTAGATTTTAGCACTCATAGCGTTACCAATCTACAAATTTTAACCCCTAAAAGGTACGACAAGAGCCCCCGTCATTTTTATATGGGAGTCCCCCCCCCCCAACCCGGGTCTTATACTAGCAGCCGGAAGCATGGTAATGAATTTTTACAATTATCATGTATGACCATGTATTTCGTCGTAAATCTCAACTAATGAATGAATGTCACCATTCAAATTAAATCTATTCGTACCTGGTTGTTGTTTTTTTCTTCAGCCTTTTAATCTTCTAACAACGTCTAACAAATAGAAGAACAGCGACAGGATACGAATACAATGAGAAACAAAAGAGATTGAAACTTCGGCAAAACGTTTGGCGGTTTTGACTTTCCTGTGCACAGATTTAAATGCTTTTCTTAACAAAAGGAAGTCTTTCTTGTCAAAATTCGACAGAATATTGCTCAATCTGAAAAGGAACCGCATCAAGATCAAATTGATTGTTTGTTTAGTCAGGACGTACAATGCTTTCCGTTTGCATTTCACAACAATTTTGTAAACAGACAAATTTGACGAAATCTTCCTGTTAAAGTTGCCGTTACACGTAACAATATTACGTGTAACTTGTCTCACAAAAAAAATGGTCGAAAGTTGCACGCATTGTAAAAGTTGAATCGCTTTCTAGTTGTTGCAACAAATTTCTTCAAGTTGCACAACATAAATCCGTGTAACATGGCTCTTGCAACTTGTTTCACCGCACTTTACAAGTCAACCAATCACAGCCCTGGTGGTGGCGCTGGTGGACAGATACGTCATTGTAACGTAAAACATTGTACGCACAACTTGCAACAACTATTTTTGCGAGACACTGAGTTACAGGAAAAATTGTTAAGTGTGACAGCAGCTATAAGAGACATTCCTCAAGGGCATCCCATGTCCAATTTCTGGCTAAAATCCACTAATTATTCGGTTTGCAGCGAGGCAACTTAACTTTCTATAAGGCGGACACCTCTCTAAGGTGGACAACAGTGCTGGGCTGCATACACTTGTTTATCTGCAACTTAACTCTCTATAAGGCGGACACCTCTCTAAGGTGGACAGCAGTGCTAGGCTGCATACACTTGTTTATCTACAACTTAACTTTCTATAAGGCGGACATCTCTCTAAGGTGGACAACAGTGCTAGGCTGCATACACTTGTTTATCTGCAACTTAACTCTCTATAAGGCGGACACCTCCTAAGGTGACAACAGTGCTAGGTTACATACACTTGTTTATCTGCAACTTAACTCTCTATAAGGCGGACACCTCTCTAAGGTGGACAACAGTGCTAGGCTACATACACTTGTTTATCTACAACTTAACTCTCTATAAGGCGGACACCTCTCTAAGGTGACAACAGTGCTAGGCTGCACACACTTGTTTATCTACAACTTAACTTTATAAGGCAGACATCTCTCTAAGGTGGACAACAGTACTAGGCTACATACACTTGTTTATCTACAACTTAACTCTCTATAAGGCGGACACCTCTCTAAGGTGGACAACAGTGCTAGGCTGCATACACTTGTTTATCTACAACTTAACTCTCTATAAGGCGGACACCTCTCTAAGGTGGACAACAGTGCTAGGCTGCATACACTTGTTTATCTACAACTTAACTCTCTATAAGGCGGACACCTCTCTAAGGTGACAACAGTGCTAGGCTACATACACTTGTTTATCTACAACTTAACTCTCTATAAGGCGGACACCTCTCTAAGGTGACAACAGTGCTAGGCTACATACACTTGTTTATCTACAACTTAACTCTCTATAAGGCGGACACCTCTCTAAGGTGGACAACAGTGCTAGGCTGCATACACTTGTTTATCTGCAACTTAACTCTCTATAAGGCGGACACCTCTCTAAGGTGGACAACAGTGCTAGGCTGCATACACTTGTTTATCTACAACTTAACTTTCTATAAGGCGGACACCTCTCTAAGGTGACAGCAGTGCTAGGCTGCATACACTTGTTTATCTGCAACTTAACTGTCTATAAGGCGGACATCTCTCTAAGGTGACAACAGTGCTAGGCTACATACACATGTTTATCTGCAACTTAACTCTCTATAAGGCGGACACCTCTCTAAGGTGGACAACAGTGCTAGGCTACATACACTTGTTTATCTGCAACTTAACTCTCTATAAGGCGGACACCTCTCTAAGGTGACAACAGTGCTAGGCTGCATACACTTGTTTATCTGCAACTTAACTTTCTATAAGGCGGACACCTCTCTAAGGTGGACAACAGTGCTAGGCTACATACACTTGTTTATCTGCAACTTAACTCTCTATAAGGCGGACACCTCTCTAAGGTGGACAACAGTGCTAGGCTGCATACACTTGTTTATCTGCAACTTAACTCTCTATAAGGCGGACACCTCTCTAAGGTGGACAACAGTGCTAGGCTGCATACACTTGTTTATCTGCAACTTAACTCTCTATAAGGCGGACACCTCTCTAAGGTGGACAACAGTGCTAGGCTGCATACACTTGTTTATCTGCAACTTAACTCTCTATAAGGCGGACACCTCTCTAAGGTGGACAACAGTGCTAGGCTGCATACACTTGTTTATCTACAACTTAACTCTCCATAAGGCGGACACCTCTCTAAGGTGGACAACAGTGCTAGGCTGCATACACTTGTTTATCTACAACTTAACTCTCTATAAGGCGGACACCTCTCTAAGGTGACAACAGCGCTAGGCTACATACACTTGTTTATCTACAACTTAACTCTCTATAAGGCGGACACCTCTCTAAGGTGACAACAGTGCTAGGCTACATACACTTGTTTATCTACAACTTAACTCTCTATAAGGCGGACACCTCTCTAAGGTGGACAACAGTGCTAGGCTGCATACACTTGTTTATCTACAACTTAACTCTCTATAAGGCGGACACCTCTCTAAGGTGACAATAGTGCTAGGCTACATACACTTGTTTATCTACAACTTAACTCTCTATAAGGCGGACACCTCTCTAAGGTGACAACAGTGCTAGGCTACATACACTTGTTTATCTACAACTTAACTCTCTATAAGGCGGACACCTCTCTAAGGTGGACAACAGTGCTAGGCTGCATACACTTGTTTATCTGCAACTTAACTCTCTATAAGGCGGACACCTCTCTAAGGTGGACAACAGTGCTAGGCTGCATACACTTATTTATCTGCAACTTAACTCTCTATAAGGCGGACACCTCTCTAAGGTGGACAACAGTGCTAGGCTGCATACACTTATTTATCTACAACTTCTCAAACTCATTAATAATTCATCAAGTTACAAGCCAATCAGGATACCCCAATTTGGTCAGGTGCATATGGTTTGAAACCCCGATGAAACACTGGACAGAGGCCTTTCCACGATAGTTTGATGAAATATCAAACTCTAGAGTTTCATAAAACGTCAAACCCATGTGGTACAGGGTTATCCTAATTTAAATATTAATGACACAAACACCGAAGTGAATAGACAAGCTTTTAATTACCACTAGTAATCCCAAAACGCAATTACGTTCATTTATTTTTGGATAATCCATTTACATTAATGTTTACGGTACAGTTATTGAAATATGGATAGGCCATGAATTCACAAGTACTTGCTGAACTACCAACTTCTACAGCAGTTTCTGACACCTCTTTACTGGAAGAAACATTACTTGTAGAGCTGCACTTAGGTGCCAATATATCGGAAACCTCAGCACGAATGCCTGCAATTATACCGTATAGGGATTTCGGAGGGCAACGTTCTCTGGATGGCTTCGCAACCTCCTGGACAAATTTGGTCAGCCAATAATTAATGGACAACACACTCATCTCGACCAAAGGTGTATCCACCGACTCAACTTCATGAAAATCGTACGTTTTAAATAAACCTGCGACCTCAACAATTGGTACTTTCACCAGTCGCTGCCTTTGCCACTCTTCAAATATTCCATACGCCCATTTATTCTTGTACTGAGTCGACTTGGGTACCGCATTTCGAACCAGATTTACCTCCTCCTCGGCTGTTTTCACTTCACGAAAACGTGACAACGCCATATCTGATTAACAATGATTGAATTGAAATCAAGCGGACATATATGTGTTCCGCTTAACAATAAACTTTTCAGGGACTTGTGACACTACTGTTAAAATGCTAATTACTCTAAAACAATACCAAAAAACAAATTTATTTGCCAAATCAGTGAGACATTTTTTCATTGTTCTTGCTTCGTGATGCATGTTTGAGAAGCTATATCAAAAACTCGTGCTTCGGGTTTCATCAGGCGTTCCAAACACCTTGAAACAATAAAAGCACTCGGCCGAAGCGGCCTCGTGCTTTCATCTGTTTCTCGGTGTTTGGAACCCCTGATGAAACCCTCGCACTCGTTGTTGATATATTACTTAACTCTCTATAAGGCGGACACCTCTCTAAGGTGGACAACAGTGCTAGGCTGCATACACTTGTTTATCTACAACTTAACTTTCTATAAGGCGGACACCTCTCTAAGGTGGACAACAGTGCTAGGCTGCATACACTTATTTATCTACAACTTAACTCTCTATAAGGCGGACACCTCTCTAAGGTGGACAACAGTGCTAGGCTGCATACACTTATTTATCTACAACTTAACTCTCTATAAGGCGGACACCTCTCTAAGGTGGACAACAGTGCTAGGCTGCATACACTTATTTATCTACAACTTAACTCTCTATAAGGCGGACATCTCTCTAAGGTGGACAACAGTGCTAGGCTGCATACACTTATTTATCTACAACTTAACTCTCTATAAGGCGGACACCTCTCTAAGGTGGACAACAGTGCCAGGCTGCATACACTTGTTTATCTGCAACTTAACTCTCTATAAGGCGGACACCTCTCTAAGGTGGACAACAGTGCTAGGCTGCATACACTTATTTATCTACAACTTAACTCTCTATAAGGCGGACACCTCTCTAAGGTGGACAACAGTGCTAGGCTGCATACACTTATTTATCTACAACTTAACTCTCTATAAGGCGGACACCTCTCTAAGGTGGACAACAGTGCTAGGCTGCATATACCTGAACTTCACTTGTCTTTCAGGTGGACACCTAGTGCTGGTCCTGAGAGTGGCCGGGTTAGAAATAGTTCACTGTAAATGCATCTTTCATACAAAGAAAAAACTACAACACAACCAAATAAACTGAGCACTGCATATTTTGGTGTAGAACTCGCAATATTATTACAAGGATTTGTCTATCACATGCCCTATTCATAAACGAATCCACTTTTCAATAAAATAATTGCACAAGAATGAAATTGTACACAAGAAACGTCCAGTGCAAAGAAATTGCAAAAATATGAAAAATAAATAATCTTATTTATTAATTCTAAGAAACTAGATTCAAGAAGCAGTGCTAAAGAACACCGTGTCTTAGCGACAGTATAAAGTGCATTCTGCTGTTAATAGGGCTGTCATTAAGCTCTGAGGTTGTTGGCTACAAAAGGAAAATAGGTGGTCATCATAAACGGATGGTCATTTTCAAACTTTGAGTTATCGATCATCTTCAGTGCAGTTACTGGCCATAACAGCCATCTACCTGCAACCAATGACAGCCCTGTGGTATGGGTCAAGCCCAAATCATACCGTACAGAAGGACGTCAGACACCTTATTGAGACTTATATAACGGAGTAACTGGTTTGCTTTCAGTTGAGGTTGGGGGTAGCAGTTTATATAGTTAAATTTAGGACTGAGCAACCCGGGAATTTAGGTGGTGCAATGGTACGGTAGGCTTTGTAAGCCTAAGCCTAGCAAAGGTCACAGGTTCGATCCTGAGTGGGGATTTTAGATTTTCTTTTTTACACTTAAAAAATTTATTGAAAATAAAATTCTAAGTGTCGACATTCCGTTATATAAGTCTCAATAAGGTGTCCGACGTCCTTCTGGACGGTATGATTTAGGCACAACCCTGTGTTAGCAAAGAGATGTGATTTGCGAGAGAGCAAAAAAATTTCTTAGTTATTAAATTCTGCAGTAAGAAACAGATGTGATTATAGTAAACAAGTAAAATGGAATTAGTTAACTTGTTACAAAATCCAAGGCTTAGAAATACCTAGTTTACTTTGCAGACAACTCTGGGGCCTGTGGCAAAAGGACAAAAAAAATAAGCGGCGTTGCCAACTCTACTTCACTTTTTTTCTCACCCCACCCCCTCCCGAATCAGTCAAATGTTTGTTGTCTTAAATACTCCCCACCTAGCCCTTTACTTGGCCCAAATAGTTGCCTGCGAAGAACACTAAAAAAACCTAATGTTGATAAAGTTCTAATTTCTTCTAACAACCAAATAAATTGTCGGGCGGTTTTGCAATTTTTTTTCTTAAATAAAGGTACATTATTGTCTCAATGTACCAATACCAATTTTTAGAATATTACGTTTTGGCTACTAATTCAAACAGTTAACAATTCACTTTGCAGTACTGCGTAGCATGGGAAAATGTTTGTCAGCTAAGTCGTGGTTTGTTTTCTTTTGCTTCTGATTTATCAAGTAAAATGTGTTTGCTTTGCAAGGGTTTGTACAAAGTTATGAATGTAAAATTCAATAATTAAATTTTCCCTACTTTTTTCTAAACTATTTTAAATAATTTATTTGGCAAAAATCAAACTGTTAAGAAACAGACAAAAAAATTGATTGTGATTTGCAATGGAAATTTGGGTAAATTGACAAAGAAACCAAAGAATCTTAGGCAAAACTCCGAACTCTTTTTCCACTTTATTTTCCATACTTTTGCCAGACCTCATCTAGAAAAATGAGGTACAATGTAAGAGATTTTCACACTTTCACAAGCTCTGAACAAACCCTTTCTATAAAGCAATGTTTCCAGTATGTTGCCCAAATTGTACAGTACCACTTTGACTCCATTTTAATTTGGAAAAAATTGTCTGAAAATAAACCCATTTGAAATTTATATATTAAGCAGTTTGACATTTTTAGCATCCAAAAAAATTTACAGTGCTCAATAGAGATGATAAAGACATTTCAATTGTGGCAAACCTGTGAAAAGGTATCTTTAGGAAAAAGTCCTGATTTTTTTGTTAGAAATGTTCCAATAGCATGGCCCATGTTTAGAGCAGTATAGAAAAGTAATCTCAGACTAGCTACTTTGTTTAAGTTAGGTGTGGAGTTTCACTCCATTTTCAGCCAAATTGAGATAATTTAATGTACAGTTTCCAGTTGATTACATTGTCCAAAAAATTTGTCTAAATTGTCTGAAAATATCACAATAAATTAAGCAAAGTTTATTTCTCCAAAATTTAACCTGTTCAAGAACCAAGAACACAGGTCGGCTTATGTAAAGCAAACAAATACAAACTTAAAGAGATCAGTCTTTGCCCAGGTCGTTTCTTTCATAATCTACAACATTAGAGTGATTTTCAATTGAGTGTTGAAAGAAAGTTTGTTTGATTTGGTTTTGCACTTCTTCACTTTGTTTCACACCAGGTATGCAAACAATGAAGGCAAAATCAAAACCAACAACAAGTGGATTGCATGTGTTTTCCCACGCTTGGCGCTGGCTACATGTTTTTACTTTGAGTTTTGATTGGTTCACAGGATTGTCTGCCTCTGTTGTGACAGCGTCAATTGATAACTTAAGTTTTGGTTAAACAACATTCAATTAAAACCACTCTAATCAAAGCCTAATCTCTCTTGTACTTGTCAGTGGTAGATTCAGATTCCATCAGAAGGGGGGTTGGGGACGGGAGGAGGTCAGAGTGCATGGGGGGGGGGGGGGGGTGACAATTTTAGAGACCAAGATAAGGGGGGGTTGGGGGTGCACTGATACCCTGGGTAGCAGAGGTTTTTCTCCTGCTCTCATGTCTGTCATGTTACATGGCCCTTATGCCTCACATATTGCTCATTGACTAACCCACAATCAGGCCCAATTTTAGCAACAATCTTTTTTTCCTATCTTTTTTTCATTTCAAATTCCCTGCAAATAAAGCCTGATCACAGGTTAATCCTTGACTGCTCCAAAAAAGAGTGTCATTAGAAAAATCACTGGTACCCAGGGTATGATTGTTTCTTTCACAACCTCAAAGTAATCTTAGTGAAGAACTCTTCACAGTTATTTGTAAACCACTCTTAATTAAAGAGAAGCTCAGCACCCAAAAAACAATAATATCAAGCTTGGAAATATAAAAACATAGCTACTGATTTATAACCCTGTATCATTTGTTAATGTCTCCATAGTAACGCTGCTTTAATGTCCTATACTTGCGTAACATGTACAATGCCTCCAATTCCTTGATGACATACTCTCCTCTCGCAATTAACATCTTGATCTTTTCAGGATCTGTTTCATCTTTGTTTTTCATAAAAGCTCGTTTAAGTTTGGATTTGAAGTACTGTTCTCCCACTGGATAATCTTTTCCAAGATATAATAACTGCAGTGATAAAAATATTATTTTAAAGTGGATTTTTTGATAACATCAGCCAAAGACAGGCAAATTAAAGAGACAACATCACAAGGGTTCTGCTGTTATTGGTCAAAACTGTACCAAAAATGTGACCAAACAAGTAACTTTACTCTTGCAAGAAATGGTCTAAACAACAAGGAAAGAAGAACATCAAGTGATTCCTTGAAGGGAGAAAAAAGAAGAATCAACTTTTACTGATTTTTACATGGTTGAAAATTAGCACTCGCCTGCTCGCCAATATGGTGAGTAGAAATCCTTTTGGACGAGTACATATTGTACTTCACTTGCCTGGTTTGGCAAGTATGATGTTTACCCTCTGGATCCAGTTGTTCAAAAGGTGGATAGCACTATCCACCAAATAAATCACTATCCAGTGGATAAAATATTAACAAAATCCATTGTGTTATCCGCTGGATTGTGGTTTACCGGGTGGATAGCACAATCCACCAGATTAATCACTATCCAGAGGATAACACAATGGATTTTGTTAATATTTCATCCACTGGATAGTGATTTATTCGGTGGATAGCGCTCAACCAGGGCCTGGTTTACAACTCCTAATGTAACCATGTACTGTCAACAAAAACATACAAATGTATATTTTCTAAAAAAAGCTCCTGGACAATTAAGAAAGCCTAATTTACCTAGAAATAAATACTGGTATTTCCTGTTACATGAATAGAATGATGGATCTATACACTTGAAATATGTTACTTTCTACCCATGACTTATAATGGGATTCTTATTTTCTCTCAGACAGAATTTTGTTTTTGTGGTTTTGGGATGGGTAAAAACTAATCTTCACAAGTACATTCTGAAACTCACTTACTTGCCCAGGTGGCAAGTATTCTCAAAATTAAGTTTCCAATCCTATTTTTACAAGAGAAATGGGCCAACCACAGCCAACCACAGCCAACCACAGTTAACAATTAAGTTTCAGTGAACTATTTACAGGGCTGTGGCAAATTTTTTAAATAGGTGGGAAAGTGAAGAAAGCAGCCAGAGGAAATCCCCACCCCCTCCCCTTCCACTCTACATTCATTAGAAGGATAGTTTGGTACATTCAGGGGACAATAGAGCTGAACATTCAAACAAGCCAAACAAAATAGGTGTTTTCATTGATTTGTTGCAACAATCAGGAATGAAGAGTGACCTTGTATCCCTCATTACAAACTAAAAACTCGGTGCACTGGCCACCAATTTCTAGAATTTAAGCAGTATTTGAAAAAAAAAAAGTTTGTGATGTCATGGCGCATACAGCATTATAATGCTCAGAATTTAGACATTCTCTTGCTGGTATCCACAGTGGGCCAGAAAGTGTCAGACACTTCAGACTATACACAGTTTTCTTTATCTTAAGATTTTTGTCAAGGTCTTTTTGTAGATTGGGTACCCTGTATTCAAATAAAGCTCATTATTATTATTATTATTATTATTATTATTATTATTATTATTATTATTATTATTATTATTATTAGTTATTAATGGGGAGTTTTTAAGAAATGCAAGTCAGGGACAAAGTAGTAGGAAGCCAAAGATAACTCAAGGATCCAGTGATAGTAATACAGTCATATGGAAAAAAATATTTATAGGACTTTAAACAAAATTTATGGAGTGAATTGTCAACCATTTTCTAACCTGCTTGTAGAGATGCTTCACTGCAAATCTCAAGTTATTGGGACTTGTCATGTTAGGATCAACACATTAAGTCTGAAATAAAAGGAAATATTTGTCAGAAAGGGGCTGCGAATGTGAGTCAAATCAGAGACTCAACAAGACGCCAAGACCCTTGTTTGAAAAATAATACAAAGCCTAAGACTTAGTGCTCCAAAAAGGTAAGCCAAGAGGCAGTGAATGACCTTAAGCTACACCCACTTACTGTGCGCTTCAGGCTAAGCTTGGACAGTATTTGCAGATTCTGTGATCTGAATTATTCAAAATTGGAGATGCTGAGATGGTTCTTTTCTGGCACGCCAGAGGTTCCAAGATCCTTTTTTAACCTCCAAGAATTTGGAATCTAGTTAATATTTACCAATGCATTCTACACTTGTTCAGAAGCTCAAAGTACTGTAGTCACACAGAGGCAACAAATAATTTGTGGATGACTACCTTGCTGTTCTTTTTGTGTCTACTGTACATGTGCCCGGTAGACTCTATACTATTAATGGTGTGGTTTGAGAATATCATTGCTACAAACCAGCCGACTTCATAATAAGGTTGGCCTTCAACGAGTACACCCCATAATTTCAAAGGATGAGGGTTGACTGTACATCCAATTATTTTTAAATGTCTAAAGACAGCCTATTTTTTATTGCACAGGTTTTAATTACTTTATGTTCACACACCATCTAAGCCTTACAAAAAATCCACAGAAAGAAAACATTGGTTTGCCAGAAAACAAATACAGGGCAGTTACCATGTAACTACAAAAATGAAAATTATGCTGTATAGGTGACATACATGTTGCCCCTTTGCTCCTTTATATCAAAACACACATTCTCCTTTCTAATCCCCATACATTTATAATTTGTAGCAGTAGTGGGGAGACATTATTGTCCTTAATACACATGACCTCTCTCGTGGATAAAGCATTTCTATCACAAGGAGAAATTTTATGCTGATCACTTTAAGGAAAATTTATTTAATAAATGACTGAATGTAGGGAACATGAACATGTAGTGTGCATTTGGTGATATAAAAAATAAATGTGCTTGACCAATATTCTCCCAATAATCACCTTGCATTGGATCACTCAATGAAAGGACAGGTGTATATGTTGCTGGTAAAATCCAGTCTCAGGTTGAATCATTATTCAGTATATGTTAAATGTGTACCCAGTATTCAATCTAGGTAAGCCAACCCAACCCTAACCTTAGCACAAAGGTAACCCACACACCTTGCACAAAGCTTTGTGTTAGAGTTAGCTAAGGTTAGCTTTGTGCTGGGGTTAGTGTACACATTTAACCTATTCTTGGTTTTCACATGACGACATAAAAATTCAAAAATCTAAAGTATACGTCCTACAAAGCTGTTTCTAACACGGTATGTGGATACCAGTGTTATTATCTTTCACAAAAAGTTTCAGGTTTTAACGATGTTTTCTTCCAATTTATAAACGTTTTAAATGTGTCACGCAATTCGTCATGCTATTTCAGACAACCCGTGAAAATAAACAAAATTGAACAAGTTGAAAGTTAGTTTTGTATTATAGATGATTATAAGCCGATTAAATGGCACTATAGTGAATACAATTATTTGTGATGAGATTTTTGGTGTAATTAACAGTTTGAATTTTTGGCTGCCATGTTGGTGCCCTTAAGTTGGGCACCAAGATGGTTGCTCCATACATTTCTTACTAAAAATGTCTAATACTCGTTCGCCTGTAACTCTTGAACGAAATGCTTTTGTGCTTCAAAATTTGGCCAAGATGTGCAGTTTTAAACTCTCTACAATTCCATAAACATTTTGGAATTGAATCTATTGTTTAATGCTTCTGAATTTTGAAAGTGATAATGGCTGAGAGGGACTATGCGTTTAAGATTGCTGAAAGATCAGGAGGTGAACAAGAAACGTGGGACAATTATTGCAGGTTAAAAAACTTAACAGGAAAATCAAGGTGGCTGAAGCTTCGTATTACAAGAATCTAATTGAATCTGCCCAGGGCCCTAAAGAGATGTGGCGCATGTTGAATTTGGTTTTAGGAAATAAGAAGAAAAACTTGACATTTCAAGTCCAAGATGGGAAAAATATCATATTGGAACTACATTTAACAAGTTCTTTGCAACCATTGGATGTCAGGTAAGGTAAAGTCTCACTCGAGCCAAGATTGGCCCACACGGCCGGAGCTTAACCTGGTTTTCTGTTAGCATGAAGCAACTAGGAAAATTGCTACTCCCCCCTGGATGGGATGCTAGTCCATCGCAGGGTTACCCCCAGCATTTTATCGCCGGTACCCATTTATACACCTGGGTGGAGAGAGACAGTGTGGAGTAAAGTTTCTTGTCTAAGGAAACAACACGACGGCAGAGATCAGGCTTCGAACCACCAACCTTCCGGTTGGAAGTCTGACGCGCTAACCACTACCCCACCGTGCCGCCCACATTGGATGTCACATCACCAAAAAATTGTGCTCTGTATCAAGGGATGCCTGGAAGAAATACAAATCTGTTATCCAACTGCATGACGGTGAAAATCTATGCGAACTTCAATGTGTCAGTTCTAAGGTTGTTTCGAAGATCTTGCATTCGTTGAAAGTCAACAAGGCAGCTGGACTGGACAAAATACCGGCAAGGTTATTGAGAGATGCTGAAGTGGAACTTGTCCCTCAATAACATATCTCATTAATAAATTGATCACAGATGGAATTGTCCCAACCTTGTGGAAGGTTGCTCGTGTAACACCTTTGTATAAGGCTGAAGATATACAAAGCTATTTCTGTGTTGCCAGTACTTAGTAAAGTTTTGGAAAGAGTCGTTCACACACAAACGAGTGCTTATTTGGATCACTTAGGATTGTTATACAAACATCAGTATGGTTTTAGGCGTGGTTGTAGTACAGTACAAGCAGTGGGCCATTTGAATAATTCTGTGCTTGATGCCATGGACGGAGGTAAAGTCACTGGTATGCTATAATTCTCGATATATCCAAGGCGTTCGACTCTATAAACCATAGGATACTCCTGGGAAAGCTAGAATACATAGGATTATCAGCAAGAAGTCTGAGATGGTTTAAATCATATCTCTCAGACAGACGGCAATGCGTGTATATAAATGGTGAAATGTCAGAGACTCACCCAGTCGACATGGGTGTACCACAAGGGGGTATCCTGGGTCCACTTCTATTCAATGTGTACATTAACAGCTTGTCTACCGATGTAACGAAGACTGTAACGAAGAGTGAATTGATATTGTATGCAGATGACACAGTTCTTGTGGTTGCTGCATCGACACCCCAAGAACTTAACATTGTCCTTCAATATGACTTCAACCTAATCTCCAACTGGTATATCAACAACAAATTAACACTTAATGCAAAGAAGACTAAATTGATGCTGTCAGGAAGCAAAACAATGTTGTCGCAATTTAATAACTTTCAGTTTTTTATTGATGAAGGGCAAATAAATCGTGTTCCATCTATTAAGTATCTAGGGGTAGTACTAGGGGTAGTATTATTTGCTGATTCTTGCCAATCCAAAATATATTTACAGAGGTAAATATAATATTTTGGATTGACAAGAATCAGCAAATACATAGAAAATCAATTTAATATTCTGACTCCCGTACGAATAGCAAATCAAAGTTGGCTGTACGGAAGTATTCTTTGACGCGAAAAATTTCTAAGTGTCACGAAATGAGTCGCTCGCGTAGTATACAGAGGAAAAAAAAAGGTAAATTATAGGGGGTCTTAGTTTTAGGTCTTAGATTTCGGTCTTAGGTCTTCGTTTTCGTCGGTCTTAGTTTTCGATACAACCATCGAAGTCCGCGTACGGGTGCCGTACGAAATAATAAGGTTACGTAACCAATTGATATGAAGCTAATTGATCGATATTTTATTCGATTCAGTTGAGGGTATTTTTGTTTAATACGTACAAGTCTACTTTTTACAGAAAAATATGTGACCCAATAAACACCTTAATCCAACGACACTGAGCAGGCGTCTAACGGTTTAGCTACACTGGCCGACAGGAACAATCAAAATTATGCAACACAAGTTTTATATGCTATAAACACAACACAATGAACAAGAGACGTAAGTTCTTAAATATTCGTGGCGTATTTTTGCTGGTGCAGTGCACTTACCTCACAATTCTTTAAACCGAAGCAATTACTCTTTCAATTATATAGTTCTCTTTATCAGAAAACAGTTGTTATCTCAAAAATTTCAGTTCATTTCCCAGCGTTTTTAGATATGACTTCTCAAAAGTTGTCTAAAAACAAAATGGCCGACTGCTGTGGAGATCCCAGTCTTCTGCGGCCAAAAATACTCACGTTGGTCACACAACACCTTACAAATAAACGTGACTCTCACCCCTGCGACCTTTTTAACCCGTGTATAAGCGTATGCGCAATGAACGGGTTATCGGCAATGGCGACAGATATGCAAATGAGTCACTCACTCACTCACTTACTTGCATGCTCACTTAGTGACGTAATCCTTTGTTACGAATGCGTTTTGTGACAAGAACAGCGTGAATCAATCCAGCGATAGCAATAACTAAATTGGTGTAAACGAATATAAACAACAATAAGCTTAAAGATGTTTCGCATTTGGAGTCTTAAGTGCAACGTTAAAATCGATCTAAAAGGAATTTTCAACCGAAGCACGCGTTTCGATGCTTATCTACCTTCAAGTAATAAAATTTATCTCATTTCAAGTCAGTGATCACGGAGGCCGAATGGTGTAAAGCGCCGACTTTGAGCCGAAATGCTCAGGTTCGAATCTTGTTCGGGCCGTTCTTTTTTTTTCTTTCTTCTTCGGACTGAACATTATGAAAGTGATGTACTGTATTTTTCTTTTTGCGTTTGTCAAAATCCTTACGTTTAATTTTAAAAGAATATTGAACCGTGTCAGTGTGAAAACACGAGCTTACCGCAATATTGCGTTACGCGTTAGCAATTTCTTATTCACGGGTTGGCTCTTAGGAGCCTTTGATTATTTTTTTGGCCACTTGAAAGAAAAAAAAAAGAAAGAAACACCGGAACAAAGCACATTGCTTTTGAGTCAAATAAGTCTTCCTGTATGAAAAGAATGTTATAATCTCAGGTGCCTTTGAAGCTTTAAAGAAAAATCAGAATGCGGACCAACATAGTATTGTTCTTTACATATTTATTATTATTACTAGGTTATCTTAAAGATGGCGATTGCTGCGCACGTACGTGATTAGGCTTGGATAAATTCTGCTCATAAAATGGCTTATCCTGTCTGCCGGCAATGCTCGTAAAAATCGCTCATTCTGCTCGTACACCTTAATTCTGCTCGAATTCTGCTCGGTACTCGAAACATTTTCGGTCCTTCTGGCCTTATGTATTTTCGCAAATATGTAAGGGAGCTGGGCCTAACCCCTAATACTAATTAGATATTCATTGTACGTAGCTAAATTGTAATTCATCATGACTTCAAAGTATATGATAGAATCATCTAAGCGCGTTTTAGCTAATAATCACATTAATCACAAAGCTTCACAAGATATTTTCCATTTGTCAGTTGTAATTAGTTTTCAACTGTTCTTACAACTATAATGCATATCATTTTGCTTGAAAAATTACATATAAAATCAATTCCTTTCCACCTTAATTACAGTTTTCTTTGTCATTGTAGGCAGCAGTTGCTTGTGTTTCGAGAATAACTTCATTGATGTCGTCGTCCGAAAGTTCATCAAAGTCTTTGTTGATGTTACCGCGCTCGTCTTCTTCGAAAACATTGAATAATTCTTGAATAGTGTGATAAAAAGTTGTAAAGATATTGATTCGTTGTTCTTGTCTGTGATGAGAACACTGGCCAAAAGTTGCTTTTTGCATTTTGACTGCAACTGAGACAGTTCGTTTTCTTTGAATCATATTTAGTGCCCAATACGAAAAACGAGGATGGTTAGCAAAACGATAAATCTAATTTCCATTCAAATGTTCAGCAAATTTTATGAGATGCTTTATCCTGTTGCAAAAGGGGATGTCTCTATGTAAACTGAGATTGGTTGGGTCACCTTTACCATCGGGAAACAATGTTGGAAAAGCCAACAACACGCCTTTTATGACTTCGAAATGACAAAAAAAGTCCATATGAAGATTTGTATGCATTTAAAGTGGTTGTAAGAGAGCAAAAAGCGTAAAGTGGAAAGCGTAAAGTGCGAAATGCAAATCTGATTTTGTTCACACGCCGCACAATTGCTCGACCTAATGTGGCCGAGTTTTCGGCTTTGGTTTCTTTTAGGGGTGTCGGGTTACAAGCGAAAAACAACTGTATTAGCGCGCGCTATAATAGAGAATTAATATCGTCAAATTGCGTCTGCAAAGTACAAATTAAAGTTCAAAAATGAAAAAAATCAAATTTGAAAAGTTAAAATAGAACGAAATGTCACTCAAAAATTGCGCAAACACGAAATGTCACATTACGAACATATGTAGTTGCTCTTCATCAGGTTTCTTCTTTCAACGATGCAATTGCTGACTCGAGAGAAATTACTACGTTTAGCAACTCGAAAATATTCTTCGTGTTCTCTCAAAATGACAAAATTTTACTCGCCATGTGATCGCGACATTAAATTGCTATTTTATCGCGCGCTACTGAATACAGTTGTTTTTCGGTATAAAGGGCGGCACCCCTAAAAGTAACCAAAACTGAGTTTTCTAAATATTTCTCAAAAGCTACTGATAACACAAAGAAACAGTCAATAAATATTTCTTACAAAGTAAATGCACATTCGAAAATGTTTTTGACCACAATTGCCGCTAAACTCGCAATCTGATTGGTCGACGTGAGTGGTAAATAAGAGTCCAGACAACGGTGCTGACGCTAACATCACGCGCGCTTGAAAAAAACCAATCAGATTGCGAGAAAGTTATAGACAACGCTTGCTCTTTCTTTGCTGTCACGTTTTGTAACAAGACTTCGATTTTTCCTTGTATTCTCATTCGCGTTAAAGCCGCCGCATGTCGTTTTGAATGATCGGATAACAACGTGCTCTCGTGGCAGGCATTCTATTGGCCATAAGAGTCCCTAGGGAGATTTTCAAGACCTTTTATACGCCCTTGCATGCAAAATCTCTCTCTTCTCGCAAGTCTACTCGACTGGATCATTTCGACAAGTTTTCTTTTTCCGCGTCCTATCAGCGCCGCTGAAGCTTCCTTTTGGCTCACGTCCCAGTTAAACCAGAACCAGCAGCCGTGGCCGCTATCGCCCCTGCAGTTGAGGCAGCTCTAGCTCCGCCTGTTGGGGTATCGTTTTTTACCTTTCTTATATTTTCCTCTTCCCGTTAATTTTACACACTTTTCTAGTACATGGTTCTAGTCTTGCATTCCCTTCATACCGTACACTTGTGTTGGGTTTTTACGTTGGCGCTTTCGGGCGTCTGTGCAACGTAAACGTGCAAAGTTTAGACCTTTTGTTGCATTTTTTCGTGTCCGTGTAAGGTAGTACGGAACAAAATATCTGCCGGCCCATGGCGTGTAGGCGTTAAAGGTGTTAATCGCATCGGCGCTCTCTGCGTGTGTGTAACGTACCAGATAAGGATTTTACGTTGGTGCTTTATGGCGCCTGTGTAACGTACCAGAGAAGGATTTTTTACGTTGGCGCTCTATGGCGTCTGTGCAACGTACCAGGAAAAGATTTTACGTTGGCGCATTATGGCGTCTGTGCAACGTACCAGAAGAGATTTTACGTTGGCGCTTTACGGCGTCTGTGCAACGTACCAGAAGAGATTTTACGTTGGCGCTTTACGGCGTCTGTGCAACGTACCAGGAGAGATTTTACGTTGGGGCTTTATAGCGTCGGTGTAACGTACCGGAGAAAGATATTACGTTGGCGTTTAATGGCGTCTGTGCAACGTACCAGAGAAAGATTTCACTTTATAGCGCCGGTCTATGTAATGTTTGCTCTGTTTTGCCTTTTGTTTGCTTTTCCCGTAATTTCTTTATTACCATATTTTGTTTTCCCGTGCGTATTATCCCTTGCACGCTTTTTCGAATCGGATAAGTGGTCAAGCGGGGTTTTTCATGTGCCTTTTGTCCTGTTTTGCCTTTGTTGTCGAACTGGTTCAGTTGTTATTCCTAGTTCCCCCGTGGGTCAATATATATATTTTATAGTACTCCAACGCGTATTTATTTTCCGTCTAACGTTTTGTTGAATCCGGGACATGTGTACAAGCGAAGTTTTATATCCCTTTCTCCTGTTTTGCCTTTGTTGGTTTTTTGTCTTAACCTATTCTGCATCCCAAGTGTTTTTCGTCTCACCATTATAATTTTTAGTACTCCCTTGCGTTTTTATTATCTTTTTGCACGCTTTGTACATTGAAGACGCGAATATGCGGAGTTTTTTTGTCTCGTTTTGTTTCACTCATAAACACATGGTGCATGCTTAAGTTGTTTTTCCGTTTGTTTCCCTTCCCTTCATTCCTCTCCACAGTCGAGTCGTGTTCAGGGGGGATTCCTGAACACATCCCTTTTCCAGTCTTTGGACGGATTCCTGGCTCGACTCGGCTGTGGGGTTCCCTCCCGACCTTCCCTCTCATACAAAATCGTTCTTTCCTATACATCTCCTCTCAGTTGGATTTTTCAAACCGGGTCAGCGACGCTGCAAATCATTCTTCGACCTTGGCTTGGTGTAACTGGGAGGGAAAGCCCCACAGCTGGATCGGGCCACTCCCCTCTATCGAGTCCGTGGCATCAGGACAAGTTTACGCTAACCCTCCCCAAACCCCCTTTTAGAAATCCTAACCAATTCTTCGCGGGAAACCTCCGGTATCATCTTGCTGCTTGGGAACCCATATTGCAAGGACATCCTAAAGCCGACGAACTATCTAGTTACCTTTCTCCTGGAGTTGATATTAGAAATCGCTTTGTCCATTTCAAAGGCAATTTCCAAGGGAGGAACTATGATTCTGCGCTACCCCCAAGAAATATCTTTCCACATGCCCGAAATTGTTTGGATTTTGAAGATTTCACATCTTCCTGTATCGTGGAGCGAGTGCTAACGGCTCCCTTCTTACCCATGACGAAGTCGGTCTAGCCGACCCCCCTCATTTAGTCATGCCCATTACAATTTTAGAATCATACGTCGTATGTAATATGCTAAGGGTTTTTTCTGAGTTTCGGGAATATTTGGCTGTATTTCATCTTAATAAGGTGTTATGACTGTGACATTCCCCCCGTGTTTTTGTCTTTAATGTAACTCATCCCCTTGGAAGGGCAAAATTTTTTCACCCATATCTTATCCTTCGTAAGGCATAGAGTGGCTTTATGTGCGAATGTGAATTGTTTACTATTCTCATTCGCGTTAAAGCCGCCGCATGTCGTTTTGAATGATCGGATAACAACGTGCTCTCGTGGCAGGCATTCTATTGGCCATAAAAGTCCCTAGGGAGATTTTCAAGACCTTTTATACGCCCTTGCATGCAAAATCTCTCTCTTCTCGCAAGTCTACTCGACTGGATCATTTCGACAAGTTTCCCCACCCTCCTCCCCTTCAGCGGCGCTGGCAACTCGTGTTTAAGCTCACCCTATGCCTTATGCAAAATTTTTTCACCCATATCTTATCCTTCGTAAGGCATAGAGTGGCTTTATGTGCGAATGTGAATTGTTTACTATTTTTTTCTAAATATTGTTGTAAAAAACAAATTTACACCGGTTTTGCGTGGTGTGGACTCATATTTACCACGATTTACGTCATCACATGGTCAAAATTTGTTGCTGACTCACTCGGCTGCGCCTCGTGAGTCCACAACATTTTGACCATGTGATGACGTAAATCGTGGTAAATAAGAGTCCACACCACGCAAAACCGGTGTAAATTTGTTAATTTTACCACAATTGCCGCTAAACTCGCAATCTGATTGGTCGAGGTGAGTGGTAAATGAGCGTCCAGACAACGGTGCTGACGCTAACATCACGCGCGCTTGAAAACAACCAATCAGATTGCGGGAAAGTTTTAAACAACGCTTGCTCTTTCTTCGCTGTCACGTTTTGTAATAAGACTTCGATTTTTCCTTGTATTTTTTTTTCTAAATATTGTTGCAAAAAAAAACAAATTTACACCGGTTTTGCGTGGTGTGGACTCTTATTTGCCACGATTTACGTCATCACATGGTCAAAATTTGTTGCTGAGTCACTCGGCTGCGCCTCGTGAGTCCACAACATTTTGACCATGTGATGACGTAAATCGTGGTAAATAAGAGTCCACACCACGGAAAACCGGTGTAAATTTCCTTTATCATAGCTTTTCAATAATTCTTGAAAATTCTTAGAAAAGTCTGCAGATTGTGAATTCTGAAGCAAGACACGCTATCACTTTGTGATAAATCTGGATAAATGTATCCTGACAGGGGCGTAGCTACCTGTACGCACGTACGCACGTGCGTACCTGAAAAAGTCGAAAAAATAAGTAAAAATGAATAAAGTATAGGACCTTGATTTGGTGATTGTGCGTACCTGTAAAAAAGTCTTGGCTACGCCCATGGCTGATCCTCAAAAGACGATTTAATCGCTTTCAGCTCTCTTGCCTACTAATATACCAAGTGTAAAGAACACTCACCTTCAGAAGCGATCGAGGTCCGACAATATAAAATACTGTTTGCATGTGTTTAACGGAAAGCGAATGACGCAAATAAAGGCACGCATCAGCATGACGCACGCAAAGAGTTGTGGGACAGCGTTTCCTAGGAAACCATTGCATCTCTAGCATGGCTCGCAAAGGATTGTGGTAAAAAAACAGCGATTCCAGATTTTTTTCTGCCTTTCTGGATTATGAACTGCTGCTCCGCTCACTTCGTTCGCTGCGCAGCAATTATTATTATTATTATTATTATTCTGACTTTATTGACGAAAAAACAAAACAAAATAATACAATGTGACATTTAAATTACACAACAATACAGACAATAGAGTGAACATATAGATAATACATACATTCTACAACTATATCATTATATATAACAATTATTACCAACTATATTAACTCAAATAAAAGGGGTAAGTATCCATTTCCTTTTAACAAAATCCTTCTTACTTATACGTTTTTCCGTTTCATATTTACTTGTAATTTTGTGTCGGAATCCTTCAATTTTTGGAAGAATTGGATTTCTTCTACAATCCCACAGAAACAGTTTCCCAATTATTATAAAGTAGTTTAGCAATCTAAGCAAAGGGCTTGTAGTAACATTTATTATACCAAGCAAAACATTTTGTAAAGTAAGGTGAACTTGCTGATTTGAGAGAAGGCACCAATAGGATTCGAAATCATTCCAAAACTTCTTGGAACGATAGCATAAGTAGAGTAAAGCCCGGTTTCCATATGATCGCTACGATCGCTGAAAAAAAGTTCAGCGATCGTAGCGATCATATGGAAACCACTCTCCGGCGATCGTAGCGATCACAGCGATCGCAGCGACAACGATCGCTGCGATCGCTGTGATTCTATCTCAGCGATCGTGGCGATCGTAGCGATCATATGGAAACCACTCTCCAGCGATCGCAGCGATCGCAAAAATACCATGATACACTGCGTACGCTCACTCAAAGGGTGCGATTTGGCCCTTTTTATGGAAGAAGTGCAAAGATACGACTGTCTTTATAACAAATTTTAAAAACAATTCACAGCCGCTATGTTGAATTTCAAGAATGAGGCGAAACCATATTGCCAGACCCAGGTCCCCTCGATCTTCATTCACTTTCTCAGCGATCGTAGCGATCGCAGCGATCATATGGAAGCCATCAATCGCTGCGATCGCTGAACTATTTTTTGCAGCGATCGCAACGATCGTAGCGATCGTAGCGATCATATGGAAACCGGGCTTAAGTGATACAGCGATTCCGATTGGGTTTGACAGAAAGTACATAAATCATTCGTTCTGAA
>JAJGOT010000391.1:472500-490000 GCA_022457155.1 Cladopsammia gracilis
CCTTCAGATCGAAAATTTATTGAAAATTTTTTTTTGGAGTTAAAATAAAGTTTACAGAATGAACTTTCATCCAAAAAAAAAGTATCGAAAAATAGTGAAAATTGATGGAGAAATGACGGTATAACTTTTGTGGGCGGAGTTTGTTTATTAAGCGATATGTTTTTTTAAGCGCCGTTTTCTCAAAGTTAATTTTTCGCTTGTTGGGGACACTTTAAAGAGCTACAACTCAAAGGGAATTTGTTCGATTTTCCTTAAATTTGGACAGAAGCTAGGCTAACATATAATAAACAAAAACATGTCGGCGAATTTCTTAATTCCGAAAACTTTTTCGTCAACAGGCATTTCCGTGCGATCATTCCAATTTTTTTTCTCCCCTTTTCGAAAATATTCTGTAACTTTTCACTGCAATTGAATATGGAAAATCGCCGACACGTTTTTTTAACGCTTCGTGTCCGGAAACCCAAGAACAAATCAAATTAGCAAAATATAATAATCGCTTTGAGTTATAGCGTTGTAAAGCTGATTCGGACGTTCGAATTTAGACGTCGTAAAAAATTCGACAATTCATTTTATTACCAAATGGTTTCCATATTTAGATAGCCAGCTCTATAAGCTTTAATTTGATATCGGGGTTCAGGTATATTAAGTGTAATCTTAAGACGCTAGAGCTGTTATACTGGAGACACCCCCGAAGGTACACTGTAACCTTAAAACACACAATCAAATACATATAAACTGTTGTGTGCGCTTGATTTTCGCAATTTAGTTTACTGTACTCAAAACCATGTAATTGCAAGTTTTCAGAAAGGTAATATTTATCTGTACCGATTAAAGTGCAAATGAGTCACATTATTAATAACATTGATTATGCTTCCAACTGTTCAATTTAATTTGACACTTTATATTCTTCCGGCAAATTAGCAATGGAATATTTTTCATTTCCTATAATAAGCGTGCGTCCAATGACTTTAACATCACTCTTTCCACTTGCTTTAGCCTTGATCATTGCTCTTACTAACATTCCTCGTTCCTCTTGTATTTCCTGGGGGTAATCTAATGTGATGTAAGCGTCGCTGTATCGAGCGGAATGTTTCAATGACGCTCTTCTAGCAAAAACTTGATCTTTATCTTACTTACTTACTTACTTATTCCCTTTTACTCCCCGTGGAGCATAGGTCCATGGAAAACGACCGCCATCTCGTTCTGTTTTGGGCTATTTTCTCGATCTGGTTCCAGGTGTAGCCTTCCTTGCCTGCCTCTTCGTCCACGGTTTTCCTCCAGCTGTTCTTGGGACGGCCTCGGCTCCTCTTCCCCTGTGGGTTCCACCTCAGTGCATGCCTTGTGACATTGCTGGTTGGTTTTCTGAGCGTGTGCCCGATCTATCCCCACTTGCGCCTCCTTATCTGGATGTCGATTCTTTCCTGTTCAGCTCTTGCCCACAGCTCTTCATTTCTTATGACCTCTGGCCAGTGGATACCCATGATGGACCTCAGGCATCTGTTGACGAAGCACTGCAGCTTGTTGGAGGTTGCTTTGGTAACTCTCCATGTCTCTGAGCCAAACAGGAGGACAGACTTCACATTTGTATTGAATATCCGTAGCTTGGTCTTCCTGGATATCACCTTTGATCTCCATACAGGCGTCAGTATTGCGAATGCAGTTCTTGCCTTCCCAATCTTCACCTTTATGTCCCAGTCAGATCCTCCATCCTTGCTGATGTTACTGCCAAGGTAGGTGAAATTCTCCACTTCATCAATTGCTTCCCCATCCAGCTCTAGCTTGTCTGTATTCCTGGTGTTAACCCTCATCACTTTTGTTTTGGATTTGCTGATCCTAAAGCCCGTCTTCGCTGAGATTTTTGCAAGCCGCGTTACCTTAGATTGCATGCCCTGATGGTTGTGTGAGAGTAGGGCAATGTCATCAGCAAAGTCCAGATCTTCTAGCCGGGTCGTGAGCGTCCATTGTATGCCATCGCGATGTTTCTCCGTTGTCTGCCTCATTATCCAGTCGATGACTAACAGGAACAAAAAGGGCGACAACAAGCATCCCTGGCGCACTCCGGTGAGCATCTCAATCAGTTCAGAAAGAACTCCATTGTGGATGACTCTGCAGGTGCACTTTTCATAGGTCTTCTGTATGAGGATGATGTATTTCTCTGGAATGCCATAATGACATAACAACTTCCACAGCACTTCTCTGTCAACACTATAAAAATGCCTTCTCATAGAAAGGTAATATTTATCTGTACCGATTAAAGTGCAAATGAGTCACATTAATATATACACATAACCCAAGCCTAACAGCGTCGCACTTTGAACAAGCTTAACTAAGGTGAAACTTAACTAAGGTGAAAGGTTGGAAGCACAAGAATTAAGATTGACGAACGGGCTATTTTCAATTTTAGCAATTCTCAAAAACAGTATTACGCGACCGTCTGCACAGTACATTTTTATAGACCGTACAAAAGTTCACAAAAACAACTTTTCTCTGTCTAGAATAACTAGTACCACTAGTTTCCGAATAAAATACAGTTTATGTTTGTCAAACATTGCCCGAGAAACTGATTTGAAAATCAAAAATTGCAAAAATACACAAACATATTTGCATAAGGCGATGCGAGTGAAGATAGAACTGTACTATAAAATCAAAGTCTTGTTTTGTTTACATAAAATCGCTTTTCAATCTATCTAATGAATGAACAAACACATAAAAATGGACAACACAATCTTCTTTCGAAAAAATTTATTCAAATCTCCATTAGTTTCCGTTTAAAAGCAAAACGCGTACCATTTAATTATAGCTCATCGAGTTTAAGCTTTCTTCGATGAAATTCAAGAGATCGATACAACTGAATTTAAGCACGTTTTAAAATCAATTCTCCAAAACAAACAATAACACTAATAAAAAGTCACTCACAGATTGATATCAACATAAATTCTCATCGAAAACTGTAATCTGTTTTACCTTTAAGTTCCTCGCTTGCTTGGAAATTCAAATCTCCGCTTCTGGTTCTGAAATCCGTAGAAAACAAATATCTCCCGCATTGATAAAAATGTAATACATGAAGTTCCTCGAAGCAAGATTTTATCCCTGAAAGCTCGTCTTTTTCCACTAAAGCGGCTTCTGAGTATCCCTTAATTAGTATCCCTGTCTTGAGTAGCAAACCGGGAAAAATGCAGGAAAATAACGACTTTAATTCTCCGCTAGACACAACAAAACAACTAAAGTGTTTACCGAGCTCACGGCTGTGTGGCCGCGCGAAAAACAAAGCCTTGCTTTCAAGATCCCGGATGTTATTCCAACACGGTGGGGACCGGCGGGCGGACGGACACGCGCCCGCGAGACATTCCGCTAGCCATGACCAATGAAAAATGACGGCGATCGGTTCTATGAGTATGGAGCTGCGCAGCCAGGCCTTCGGCCTGGCAAGTGCTCCGCTATTAATAACATTGATTATGCTTCCAACTGTTCAATTTAATTTAACACTTTATATTCTTCCGGCAAATTAGCAATGGAATATTTTTCATTTCCTATAATAAGCGTGCGTCCAATGACTTTAACATCACTCTTTCCACTTGCTTTAGCCTTGATCATTGCTCTTATTAACATTCCTCGTTCCTCTTGTATTTCCTGGGGGTAATCTAATGTGATGTAAGCGTCGCTGTATCGAGCGGAATGTTTCAATGACGCTCTTCTAGCAAAAACTTGATCTTTATCTTCCCTGCATAAAAATCTTACGATAATCGGTCTGATCTTACGTGCAACTAAAACAGGTTTTCCGATTCTATGGATTGCATCTGTTGCATGGAACCTTATATCTTGTGTGTCGAGCTCCATGACTTCAGAGATAATTCCTTTTATTAGATCATAGCAGTTTTCGTCAGAGCTTTCTGGAATATTACGAAACATTAGGTTTTCACGCCTCGTGTAACTCTCGAGATGAATGGTTCTTTCTTTCCGCTTGGACAATTCTTTATTTAACTTGTTGATTTCGGTCGCTTGCGATGCCAGTTGTAGTTGGGAGGTCTTCTTGGCATCTTCAAGCTCTTGAATACTCTTCCAAGCGTTTTCAACTGACGCCTCCAAATTTCCGATGGTCGTTTTGAAATCATCAATTCGCTCCTCCAAATCAGTTTTAAAGTCCATCATTTCATCACGTAGTTGCTTAAAGTTAGTTTCCATTGTATCCTTCAGCGTATCCAAGGATTCTTTGATGTCGAGAAGAAGGTTGTCGCCCGGGTCGTCGCCATGTTCTTTACATATGGCCGCTCACGGATCTGCTCAATGGGGGCAAACTTGACATATCCATATCCGTAGTTACGCGGTGCTGTGGGCCTCTGAAAACCGCTAGATTGGGTTTAGCAACAACTGATATGATGACGAAACTCAGTGGACGTGTAAGACTGATCCAAGAGCGGAAGCGCGATCCTCCCGGTAAATGGCCACTCCAAGATGTGATCATGATCTCCTTGCATCGACATGTGTACAGACAAGGCAACATGTTTCCCGACGCCACTGTCCACACCATTCAAGTTGATCTTCATGCACAGATTATAGCCATACAGACTGGTGAAGACTGAGGCAGGGCTGTGTATAGCAGTCACGACAGTGTGAGCAAAACTGAAAAGCAAGTAAGTTTGTTTGTCAGCCCATCTCTCATTATCGATAATGTTTCCATTGAGCAGGTTCCAGTAACAAAATCCCTCGGTGTCTATCACCGGCCGATGAAAATTTAAACTGGAATTGTCAAATACAAAGTATCCGATTGTAAGAAAATAGCCTCGGCCTTGAGTGCACTAAAGCGTATTAAAGACTTTGTACCATATTTTACACTCTTTCATTGAACATTTTTAATGCCAATGGTTCGGTAAAGCCTCATTTTGATTACTGCAGTAAGGATGGGATAGCTGCGGTAATCGTCTCTCTGACAAATTACAGAAGCTTCAAAATCGTGCGGCTCGTATTTTGTTGTCTGCCCCTTATGATTCTGATACTGCGGATTTATATTAAATTTGAAGAACTTAAGGATTCAGAGGGTTTTCGTAAAGCAATTATGGTGTTCAAAACCCTACATGAAGGTGTTCCTTAGTATTTGTCATCTAAATTCACTTTTCGTAATGATATAACAAATTATAGACTAAAAAATAGTGAAATGAAATTTGCACTTCCACAAACTCTCACCAATTATGTCCGAGATAGTTTTTTCTTATAGTGGTGCTATTTTGTGGAATAGCCTTCCTGTTGATATAAGACTATCTACAACTTTAAGTGAATTTAAAACAAGGCTAAGTCAGTACAGTTTTGAGTTGATAAAACACGTGGCATCCTAAGCTTGAAAAGCAGCCGTTTCTTTGTTAGTGATTTTTATTTTATTTAGATAGTTAATATATTCTTGTTTTATATTTAACATTGTTTATTTTGACTTATATTATCCATCCATCCATCCATCCATCCATCTATCTATCTATTGCATCCTGCCTACACTGCCGTTGACTTATCTGTAATGGTTCGTACTTCTGGAGGATAGAAAATTAAAAATTTTTCTATCCTCCAGAAGTGCGAACCATTACAGATACGGTCTTCATATTCCAGCAATTTAGTTTCATAGCGGTTAAACCTTAGAAATAGAAACATTATGTTGTTGATTTCAGCATCTTGGTGATATTTTTCTCCCAGTAGTAATTAAACTTGAAAAACTAAAAATGTTCTTCTCAAACTCATTTTAATTATTAGAACAATTCATCAAGTTTGTGACGGTGGTTTGGAAACCCGATCTTTAAAAATTAGTATGGATTTTGGTAATTTTATACCTTCGTTTTCTCTGCATTTAATGATCATTTTGAGAAGCTATGTCAAACACTTGAAAGAGTGTTTCATCAGGTATCCAAACACCTCGAAGTGGGTTAAAAAAAACTCGGCTGCGATTTGTTTCTTTAATCCACTTCTCGGTGTTTGGAAATCCTGTTGAAACAATCGTCCTCGTGTTAGATATATAACTTAAAGCGAGCTTCTTGTCTATTTTAATAATACTTACTTACTTACTTATCCTCTTCGGGCCCACGAGGACTCTTGAATAATACCGAAATAAAATAACCTGTTTGAATATTGTATCAAATTTTAACGAGATTAGCCTAGCGTTTTTCAACCACCTCAACGCTGTTTACTGT
This sequence comes from Cladopsammia gracilis, assembly GCA_022457155.1. NCBI lineage: Eukaryota > Metazoa > Cnidaria > Anthozoa > Scleractinia > Dendrophylliidae > Cladopsammia > Cladopsammia gracilis. The sequence goes on from JAJGOT010000391.1 coordinate 478,668, forward strand.
GCACTAGCACAAATAACAGACATCCTAGTGTCAGTGCCATGGCCGGCAAGAAATTATGCAAAAGAAGTGCCTAAAGTGCGAGTAAGGTGCCTAAACTGAACCTTGTAAGTGTGCTAGAAACGTGCCTCTTTGATTTCCATTTGTGCTTATGCCTATGAAGGTCAGTTGTTCGAGCCCAGGTCTACTCAGCATCGTGTTGTTTCGTTAGCGAAGAAACGTTACTCTACACTCTTACTCCCCCTCCACCAACTAGCAAAGATAATGCTGGGGTGACACTAAAAAGCGCACTAAAATACGCATCATACGTGGATTGAGTTTGCTGGTTCCTGCCCTTGCTTGAAGTGGTATCTCTACATATCCTGGTTTTCATCCCTCCACAAAAAAACGTTTCTAAATTCCACTTTCAATCCGAAACAGCTGAAAGGAATTAACAGTCACTGTGGATTTCCACTGCAATGTCAATTTTTTTTAAATTGAAATTTAACACAAAAAACACTCCCTAAAAACTGACGTTTTCTAATGTAATTTTAAACATTGCACAAACAAATCTTCAATCCATTCCTGGGGACCATTTACCGGCCCTCCTCTTTGCAGAAGTTACAATGTACTGTTCTGTTAGGACACTCTCTTTCTAAATGATGATGCTTTTAAGTAAGAAGTGTGGGAAACAACTGAAAAAGAAAGATCTGAAAGGTCTTTCTTTTCCAGTTGCTTTTCACACTACTTGTTGCAGTTTATATCAACCAAGCCACACTCTTTTAAATGGTTTCAGCGTCCAGCCGACAATAATTTTCAAGAAATATACTGCAAAAGAACTGAGAACATGTACCTGGCTCTTTTTTTGTGCATATGTTAGTTCAACAAATCTTGAAGGTTTACACCACCTTAAATTCGTTCCAACTCACTTTACCAAAAAGAAAACATTAACAAACGTTCTACTTGCACTGAGCTTTTTCAACCAATAACCGGATGGATTCTCCTGATGAGTACAACTGAGGAAACTCCTAAAAGACAAAACCGCATTTTAACCCCTTGGAGGTACGACAAGCATTCCCATTTCTTCTTCTGTAACTTAATTCAGTTTGTATGAAAATAATATCTGTTTTCTGAATTTGTATCTCGGCTGAGTCTATAATGCTTATTACTAAGCGAAGACTTGCTTGGTAAATAAATAAATATAGTGGAACCTCCCCTTACGGACTACAATATAATTATGGACACTTTACTACGACCTGGCCAATAATTATATGGCTCCATAATTAATAATCTGGCCCATAACCTGGCCAATAATTATATGGCCCCATAATTATTATATAAAATATTTAAAAACTTCAATGTATAATACAGATGGAAACTTAATCTAGAACGCAGAGAGTTAAAACTCGTGCAGAATTAGCCAGTCCTTATAACAGTCCATTTTACAGTTGTGTGCTTGGTGACCTTGCCTTTGGGGGAAGTGAGGCTGGAGGTGACCTTGCTTTGATACAAACCTTTCTGCCTTTCATATGTTAATAATGCTTTTCTCATGCTAACAAGGTAAATTTACATCTGAAAAGCTCCAAGGTCTGTATCATAACGGTGGTGACTGGAATGGATACTCCAAAATCAGGTTGGACACCTTATTGAGACTTATATAACGGAGTAACTGGTTAGCTTTCAGTTGAGGTTAGGGGCAGCAGTTTATATAGTTAAATTTAGGACTAAGCAACCCGAGAAGATAGGTGGTACAGCGGTACGGTAGGCTATGTAAGCCTAAACCTTACTGAGGTCACAGGTTCAATCCTGAGTGGGGATTTTAGATTTTCTTTTTTACACTTAAAAATTTATTGAAAATAAATTCTAAGTGTCGACATTACGTTATATAATTCTCAATAAGTGTCCGAGGTGATCCAACCTGATTTTGGAGTATCCATTCTAGTCACGACCGTATCATAACAGGGTCAACTTCAGCCTCGCTTTCACTCAAAGGCCAGGTCACTAAGAAGACAACTGTGAAATGGTCTATTACGGACACTATAACAGCAGTGTAGTATGTGCAGACCCAGTGATGACACTTACCAAATTTCCAATCTTCAAAATTCATTAATCGCCACTTAAATTGATTCTTGTTGTGATAAAAGACCAAAATTAACCAAACGGTTCTATTGTTTTAAAAAAGGCTGTAAGTATTTTATATCATGCAGACATGCATTACCCTATCATTAAGTATCACGATTCTCAGATACTTTTGACTGCCTTTGAGACGTCAATATTATAAAAATGCAGTATTGACGCCTCAAAATCAAAACTAGTTTATAGAATTGTTATAGAATTCCTTACTATTGAAGTATGAAGCAAGGCTTGCTTCATACTTTGATTTTATCTCTATTTTTGGCTGACTAGATCTTCTCCAGATCCAACGTACACCAGCAGCATTTTCGTTCACGGTCCTTTGCTTCTCCTTTACTTTGATCGGAAGTGTCGTGAATAATTTCTTTTAGCCTTGAACGTGACAACGTGACATTGTTTGATTATTATTAGATCATGATGAGAATTGTAATCGGAGACAAAAAGATGATTGTGAAATAGGTTTTTGGGGAGGAGAGAACTCAGGGAAGATAGAGACGAACACGCGTTGTAAATTCAAGGATGATTAAACCAGGACAAGACGAGAAATCGGTGTGATTATTGGTGTACCCCACAAGTTCGGTACATTTGTGGTGCCGGGACCAGGATACTACGAGGATTACTGCGGAGATTCCACTGGAATTACGACAAGCGAGGGGATCTAAAACAACAAAACAACGCCACTATCAGGGTAGTAACGAGGTATATGGGATCAGGGATCAAAGACCTAAAAAAGGGTGGGATCAGGGATCACAGCCTCGGATCCGGGATCACAGCCCTCGGGATCGGGATCAGCCTGTTTTCCATTGACTCAAGGATCAGGCAAACAAAATTTTGTGGGATCAGGGATCAAAATTTTCATCACTTTTGGGATCAGGGATTAAAAATTTGCGTAAAAATACGGGATCAGCGATGAAAAAATATACCTCGTTACGACCCTGCACTATGAGCGACAACGAAGGAATGCGAGGTCAACACGAGGACGAACAACAACTACAAGGAGAAATAGAAAAGGAAATCAAGAAGCTTAAATACTTCCTAGAGGAGACAGAGGAGTTGATCGAAAACAAGGATTACACTGAAATCGAAATCGTTACGAGAAGAGCGGAGAAAATCGTAGAGAAAATAACAGATCTCATTTCACATACCGAGGAATTAAAAATTGACGGCGGCGCGTCTTCTCGCACAGTCAGGCAGTGGAAAAAGGATCAGAAATCGAGCTACGCAGCACTCATTGAAGACAAAGAGAAACTCTCACGGTTCCTCAAGAACAGACGGGACGAAATGGAGGAGGTGGTCGAACGACGACAAATAGAATCGAAGCGTGAGCAGCAGCGACAAGACGAAAGGCAAGCAATCGAGTTTCGTGAAAGACAGGAAGAACACGAACGGCGAATGTGGCAGGAAAAACTCGACGCCGAATTAGATATGGCAAAGAAGAAGTTGGAACTCGAGCAAAGCGTCCGTTCAACAGCAGCGAAACTGCCCAAGTTGAAAATCACGCCGTTCAAAGGAACGCCGACAGACTGGGTGCGGTTTCGAAATATGTTTTCCACTCAAGTACACGAGAAGCCGATTAGCGAGGAAGAAAAATTCGGATACCTTTTAGAAATGGTAAATCCCAAGGTGAGAGACAAGATCGCCAATTTGAAACCCGGAGCGATGGGATACAAAATAGCCTGGGACAGGCTCGAGAAAGAATACGGCCAGACAAAACTCGTGGTAAACGCGCACATGGAAGAGATCGTAAACCTTCCCGTGATTAGAGGATCGAATTACGCGAAAATACAAGAGTTTTATGAAAAGGTTAGCAAGAATCATGATGCGCTGCTGACGCTGGGCGAAGCTAGCATGCTCAGAGGCTTTGTCATGTCGACCATTAACAAGCTACCTCAAGTCAAATCAGATCTCGTGCGTACAGACGATAACTGGGAAGATTGGGACATGGAGGCCTTTACCGATGCTTTGTTGAAGTGGCTGAAACGAAACAAACCGGAAGACCGGCCGGGAGTCTCTGGGGATTCTCACAAAAGTGAGAGACACTGGTTCGCGCCAGAAGACAACAACAAGGAGCTACGAAGAGAAAGAGGAACGCCTTTCTGTATTTTTTGCGAGAAAGATCATTGGGGAGACAACTGCAAGACCTTCAACACCTTGGAGGCTCGAAGAAAGTTTTTCACTGAAAACCGGCGGTGCTACAACTGTGGTAGAAGTGGACACCCAGTGAACAAATGTAGGAGTCGTGGTTGCTTCAAGTGCAAAGGAAGACATCACACTAGCATATGCAACAAGGAAGACGTCATACTCTCAGTATTCACCCCACCACCGTCTGAAGAACAAGCACTTCCAGCAATTATACCAGTGAAAGTACAAGGGATCACACTGTGGGCCTACTTGGATACGGGGTCGGGGAGAAACTTCATATCAAGCAAGGCAGCCGAAGTGTTAAAGTTAACTCCGAACCGCCAAGAGAGCCGACAAATGGTCACGCTGACTGGAACGAAGAGACAAACTATGCCTGTCTTCCGCATCGCCATGGATTCCTTAGATGGGAAAACAAGAGAGAGGATCGAAGTGAGCGGAAGTAGAATGCCTGAATTTGCGACCATAAGAAGACCAAACATGAATGATTTGAAGTGCAAGTACGAACATGCTCGAGACAAGAAGTTCTATGTGAGGCCTGGAGACGAGTACCGGATTGACATTATCCTGGGAGACAGCACTTACTGCAAGATCAAGACGGAAACAATCCACAAAGGAAAGCCAGGAGAGCCGATCGTTGAGGGCACCACCTTTGGCTGGGTCATTCATGGGGGCGAAGGTCACATTGTTGAACTGTGTATGTTCGTGAGAGAGACGGATGATTACGAGAAATTGTACAGCTTGGATGTGCTGGGGATAGAAGATCGTGGGGAGAATGACCAACTCGATGTACTTAAAGAGTTTAAAGAAAATGTAACGAGACGGGACGACGAGAGATATGAAGTGAATGTCCCATGGATCCCCGGGAGCACTCTAACGGACACAAATGTGCAAGCAAGCAGGAAGAGACTCCACAACGTCAACAAGAAATTAACCCACAATGAGAGACTGAAGGGCGAATACGAAAGGATTGTTGAAGATCAACTGAGAGATGGGATCATAAACCGGTTGTTAGAGAGCAGGCAGCAACAACGAAAGTGAGAATGGTCTTTGATGCCAGCGCTAAACCGCACCAACTAGCGAACAGCGTAAACGATTGCATGCACACGGGCCCTTCCTTACAACCTCTGCTATGGGACATACTCGTGAGAGCAAGAATGTCGCCGTACCTACTGCTGGGGGACATTGAAAAGGCATTCTTGCAAATCGGCTTAAAGGAAGAAGATAGAGACGCCTTCCGGTTTCTGTTTAGTCTCAATGGGAAGGAAGAACACCTTCGATTCACAAGAGTACCGTTCGGAGCTGAAGCAAGCCCCTTCATGCTGGGCGCTACGTTACAACACCACTACGAGAATCAACCGGAAGAACTCAAAGAGACAGTCAAGACACTTAAGGACAACACTTATGTGGACAATCTAATGAAAACGGGAAGCCATTTAGAAGACCTCAGGAAATTCAAGGAAGACGCTACCCAGATTTTAGAAAACGCAAAGTTTCCAGTGCATAAATGGGAATCTAACGATGCTGCTCTTGAAAGCAAGGACATGCCCAATCCAGGCAAGATATTGGGACACAATTGGGACAAGAAAGAAGACACGCTGGAAATTCAGTTGCAAGTATCTCAGGAAGAGGCATCATTAACCAAAAGAACCATACTCAGCCACCTGGGAAAGATTTATGACCCGTTGGGGATCGCATCTCCGACCACGGTTGAAGGAAAGCGAATCTACCGAGATGCTTGTGACGAAAAGAAAGGATGGAACACGGAAATATCGACTCCCCTAAGAAACCGGTGGCTCAAATGGACGAAACAATTGAAGAATGTAATCGTTCCAAGAAGCATAGCGAGAAACTTAACGGAGACGAGAGCTGTACACCTTCACGTGTTCGCAGATGCTAGCAATTTGGCGTGTTGTGCCGCTACCATTGCAATAATCGAACATGAATCAGGCGTGATCAAAGGACTTCTGGCATCCAAATCAAGGATCTCCAAACGAGGCACTACGATTGCTAGATTAGAGCTTATCAGCGGTCACATGGCGGCAAATCTGGCACAGAACATCTGTCATGCCCTGGAAGGGTGGCCAGTGGAAACTGTCACAATCTGGATGGACAGTATGGTAGCCTTATATTGGATTTCGAATCCAGGAAAGTCTTGGAAAGTCTTTGTTGCAAACAGAGTAAGGAAACTTGCCCAGATAACGGAGAACATAAGAATTCAATGGAAGTACTGCCCCACTGAAAGAAACCTTGCTGATCTGGGAAGTAGAGGTGCCTCCCTTAACCGTATGGAGAGAGGTGAATGGTACGAGGGGCCTCAGTGGCTACTGACAAAGGAAGACTGGCCGGAACAACCAACTATTAAATGCAGTCCAGGATCTCAAGAAGAAGAGAAACCAGTGAAGGAGCTGATGGCCTACACAAAAGAGGAAAACCCTGCAGATGAATGGGATGAGTTACTCGCGCGGAAACCATATTGGAAGGTACTTAGAACAACGGCCTGGGCCCTCCGTTTCAAAGGAAACAGTCTGTCGAAGTCACAGAAAGTGAAGAAGACGTCTGGACCATTGCGTACAGCCGAACTCGTGAGTGCAAAAATACATTGGGTGAGAAGAGCACAAAGAGACGTTCCAGAAAATATGGAGAAACCTGGCTGGAAACTAGTAAAGGAGAAGGAAACAGGTGTTCTGAAATGTGTTGGAAGAATCCACGGGTATAACCCATCATACCTCGAAAATGGTCTGTTCGCTCAGAAGCTCATCCAGCATGTCCATCTCCAAGTGAAACATTTGGGTGTAGCCAGCACGATGTCGGAACTGAGAGAAGAATGGTGGATACCGAAACTCCGTTCGCTGGTGAAGAAACAAATACGACAGTGTAACGTTTGCAAAGTGTTCGCTGCCAAGCCATGTGGAACAGCAACAACGTCCGCATTGCCAGAATTTCGTACAGAGATCAGTCGCCCCTTCCAGTACACGGGCGTGGACTTCGCGGGACCATTAAAGTACAAAGTGAACAAGAACGAAAATAAAGCTTACGTGCTGATTTTCACGTGTGCGACCTCGAGAGCGGTGCATCTGGAACTGACGAGATCTCAAACGGCTGACGAGTTCCAGAGGAAACTCAACGCCTTCATAACACGACGAACGAGACCACAACTTATCATTTCCGACAATGCAGCGACATTCAAGGCGACAGCGGCATGGATCAGTAAAGTAAGAAAAGGTGAAAGGCTACAGGACTTCCTAGCAAAACAAGAGATTGAATGGCAGTTTAACCTCTCCAAGTCGCCGTGGTGGGGAGGCATGTATGAGCGCCTGATTAAAGAAATCAAGAAGACGCTATACAAGACGTTGGGAACCACGCACCTCACCTTTGAACAGTTGGAGGCTGTAGTCGTTGACATTGAGAAGCATCTCAACAACCGCCCATTAACGTATGTCGAGAGCGGTGAAGGGGAGCCACAAGTACTAACTCCAAACGTGATCATGTGGGGGCAAGATGCTCACGAGATAGCAGACATTGAGATCGAGGAAGACGAGGTCACCAGACTATACCGACGGCTAAACAATACCAGAGAACACGCATGGCGTCGCTGGCAGAGAGAATACGTCCACAGTCTGATGGAGGCCCACAGGATTAATCGAGGAAACGGACAAGTTCCTGAGATTGGAGAAATCGTCTTGGTGGTGGGAGAGCAGAAGAACAGAGGGGAGTGTAATGATTCTAGCTATGCGATAGTCACTTCCGGTGTTTCTGTTTCCGGTGTTTTGTTACCGTGATGCTTTGGCGCACGGGTCACTTGTTTTCAGCCATATTGTCACTCCGAATAAAGAAGTGTTAATCTCAAGTCTACAGCTTGTCTCGTACGACTCAGAAGTATTACATGGTGTCAGAAGTATAAGCGAATACACAAAGAAATGGCTCTAAGCGGCATCGAATGCCCGCAAATGCAGTGGGATGGCGACAATCTTAAAGAAAACTGGCGTCGCTTCAAACAGCACGTGGAGCTTATGTTCTCTGGCCCGCTCAAATCACGCCAAGAAGCCGAGAAATGCAGCTACCTGCTTATCTGGGTTGGACAAAAAGGACGAGATATCTACAATACGTGGAGCGACCTCTCCGAAGAGGACAAGAGTAAGTTGCAAACATATTACGATCGCCTCGAAGCTCACGTCAGTCCCAGAGCAAACCCTGTCTTCGCCAGATTTAAATTTCACGGCCGCGTTCAAGGATCGGCCGAAACAGCAGAGAAATTCATCACAGATCTACGCATCCTCGCCCGAGACTGCGATTTCAAAGATCCGGACGAAATGATACGAGATCGCATCGTATTCGGCACTAACTCGCCCAAAGTCAGAGAAAAGCTAATAAGTAAAGGATCCGCTCTGTCACTAGATAAAGCGGTGGAGATTGCCAGATCATTTGAAGCATCCCAAGCGCAACTATCTGCCATGGCGGGCAGTAGCACTAACGAACCTGAGGAAACCGTTCACCTAGTCCAAAAACAAAACACGGGGAAAGGTCCACAGGGAAACCAACCATCGGGCTCCCAACCTTCAAAAGGAATACGGATATGCGGAAACTGTGGCCGCTCCCACAATTCACCTTCCAACTGCCCAGCACGGGGACAGATATGTCTGTACTGCAAGAAGCCAAACCACTTTGCTGACGTCTGTAGATCAAAAGCACGAAGACAACGATTCCACTCCGTAGAAGAAGCGAGAAACCAAGCCCCACAAACAAGCCCCGAATCAACACTACCAGCAGCGTTTGAGTCGATTGTTTTTGAATCAATCACCATAGCTGATGTATCACGCAGAGGGTCTAATCCTCATGGAGATGAAGTGTTCGTATCAATTCATCTAAGCCTGCCACAGGATACCCACAAGAACACCCTCCTCAAAGCCAAACTTGACACCGGTGCACAGGGCAACATACTCCCAATGAGGCTCTATCGTCAAATGTACCCGTACAACCTAGACGATCATGGAAAACTCAGACCTGGTGCCTTGTCACCCTCGGATGTTACTCTCACTGCCTACGGCGGCTCACAAATCAAGCATCACGGTACTGTTACCATACCTTGTTCCCACAATGGGGAAAACACTCAAGCATCCTTCTATGTCACAGACACCCCAGGCCCAGCAATCATAGGCCTCCTGACTTCTACCGACTTGAAGTTGTTGTCGTTTAACCTCTCTATTCAAGAAAACACCCCCACACCCCGTAACGATACAGCTTCCAAGGAGCAACCCATAAAAGACAAACAGGACCTGATCAGTCAGTATCCCGAATGCTTCAATGGAGTGGGGAAATTCCAAGGCGAATACCACATAGTACTCGACCCTAATGTCCCCCCTGTTGTCCATCCCCCACGGCGTGTGCCAATCAGTCTCAAGGACGACATCAAAAGGGAACTAGACGAGATGGTTAAAAACGACATTATAGCGAAGATCGAAGAAGGTGAACCTACACAATGGGTCAACAGCCTTGTCTACCGCCGCAAGCAGAATGGAAGGTTGCGGCTCTGCCTGGATCCCAAAGATCTCAATGCAGCTATTCAGAGAGAACATCATGTCACACCAACCCTAGAAGAAATATTACCAAAGCTGGCTGATGCTAAGCTATTTTCTATAGTGGACGCAAAATGCGGTTACTGGAACGTTGTCCTGGATAAGGAATCTAGTTACCTCACCACATTCAATTCCCCATTTGGCAGATACAGATTCAAGCGCATGCCCTTTGGGCTCAAAATGTCTCAAGACGTCTTCCAGACCAAAATAGACCAAACATTCGAAAGTTGCGAAGGCGTCGTAGGAATTGCAGATGACATTGTAATTTTCGGGAAGACCACCGAGGAACACGACCGCAACATGCACGCGATGCTCAAACGGTGCACAGATACCGGGCTTAAGCTAAACCCTGACAAGTGCTTCGTGAAACAAGAGAAGATCAAATTTTATGGAATAGTTTGTGGCCAAGATGGTATCCAGCCAGACCCAGATAAAGTCTCAGCTTTGAAGCAGATGTCTCCCCCTACAAATCGCCAGGAATTGCAAACCTTCCTAGGGCTAGCAAACTACATGGGCCCATTTATCCCAAATCTAAGTACACTGACGGCCCCGCTCCGTGAGCTCTTGAAAGAGAACAACCGCTTCGAATGGTACGCAGCGCACCAAGAGTCCTTCAATAAGATCAAAGAGTCTATCAGTAACAAGGTCACTCTGACATACTTCGATCCTAAGAAAGAAACCATACTACAAGTTGACGCATCCATGAAAGGCCTAGGTGCCGCCCTCACACAAGACCGTAAACCTGTCGCTTTCGCCAGCAAAGCCCTAACGGATGTCGAGGCAAGATACGCAAACATTGAAAAGGAATTGCTCGCTGTTGTCTATGGCTGCGAGAAATTCCACACCTACCTATACGGCCGAAGATTTACCGTCTACACTGACCACAAGCCCCTAGAAAGCATCCACCTGAAACACCTGACAGCCGCTCCCCCGCGTCTTCAGCGGATGCTGCTAAGATTGCAACCATATGACCTCACCATTCGCTACTTACCAGGCAAAGACATGGAAGTTGCCGATGCCCTGTCAAGATTATCGCCAGAGAGTCAAGACCCCATCCCCGGAATGAACGTCCAAATACACGAAGTCTTCCCCCAGTTCAGCCACGACATGTTGCAGAAGATCAAAGAACAAAGCAGCTTGGACGCCGAGCTCAGTGCACTGAAAGAAATGATCCACGCAGGTTGGCCTGCGCACATCCAGCAAGTCCCAACGCTCTTAAAGCCGTACTGGCCCTTCCGGGACGAACTAGCCACCGAAGACGGAATAGTCTTGAAAGCCCACCGAATTATCATTCCTGCCACGCTGCAGAAAGAGATTTTGGCGAAACTACACGCACCACACCAAGGAACCGAGAGAACCAAGCTAAGAGCCAGAACCTCAGTCTACTGGAGAGGCTTGCACAAGGACATACAAGAAACCACGAAAACATGCAGCACTTGCGAGGAGCTTCAGTATAGCCAACAAAAAGAACCCCTAATCCCCTCAGAGGTACCCCCAAGGGCATGGCAT
>JAJGOT010000391.1:497500-537500 GCA_022457155.1 Cladopsammia gracilis
TACAAACTTGCTTGCACGTTTGGCGATTTAATTGCTTTCTTTCACTTCTTTTAGCCTTATTCTTTCTCCTGTTAAACGTATATTTTCCCTTTCAGCAAAATCTGTCAAAGTTCTTTTCTTTAGGTCCACAGAAATCCGCATTTTTTCAATGAAGTGATGGAACTTTAAAACCTTCTGTCGCCATGAATGAATTTCTTCGAGGTCTTCAACGTCGCAAAGTGGCCTGCAGGCGCCTAGTTAATCCAAGATTTGACACAAATAATCGCTTCCTGTTTGGCGTAAAATGCTGTAATTAACCTGTAGAATTCCTTTCATAGGTATCTTCCGATTTCATTCCTTTTTTATAACATTATAATATAGAGGGCAAAATTACTGAATGCTGATTGGCTGACGAAGAGGGCATTTTTTATTAATTGAGGGCAAAATTACTCGCTCCTGATTGGTCGAGCATCAAAATTTCTCACTCGTGATTGGTTGAGCGCGTCGTTCTCGTTGCATTCAGTTGGCTTGGCGGGATTTTGAAGAAAATTTGCAAACGGAGCGCTCGCATGTTTCGCCGGAGATTTTGTTATAAAAAAGGAATGAAATCGGAAGATACCAATGAAAGCAATTCTACAGGTTAATTACAGCATTTTACGCCAAACAGGAAGCGATTATTTGTGTCATATCTTGGATTAACGAGGCGCCTGCAGGCCACTTTGCGACGTTGAAGACCTCGAAGAAATTCATTCATGGCGACAAGGTTTTAAAGTTCCATCACTTCATTGAAAAAATGCGGATTACTGCGGACCTAAAAAAAAGAACTTTGACAGATTTTGCTGAAAGGGAAAATATACGTTTAACAGGAGAAAGAATAAGGCTAAAAGAAGTGAAAGAAAGCAATTATTTCGCCAAACGTGCAAGCAAGTTTGAACTCTCGCAATTTGTTGTTGTTATCAAAGCGGCAAAAACTTCAAAACACAGGTACGCTTATAAATAAAACTTGCGTTGTTTTGTCGTAAAATGTCTTTTTTCGATAAAAATCGGGCTGTATTCTCTAGATGTACATAACAGCCAAATGTATCTTTCACCGAATAGAAATTTATTTAACCACAATGAGTTGAAAAGTTTTTCTTGTCAGTTTGCGAGAGAGTATTTTCACTTCGGGTAGTTTCAAGTCTGAGTGACTCTTACAGTAAAAAGTCTGAAAGGTTTCCGTATAATTTTGCCCTCTATATTATAAACAAGTAATCGCATGTTCCCTCGTAAAATTAAGGATTAATATCACTTGTGTTTTCAGAAACTGTAGAAATTGCCCTCGTCGCTTCGCGACTCGGGCAATTTCTACAGTTTCTGAAAACACGCGTGATATTAATCCTTAATTTTACTCGGGCCCATGCGATTACATATACAAATCTCCGGCGAAACATGCGAGCGCTCCGTTTGCAAATTTTCTTCAAAATCCCGCCAAGCCAACTGAATGCAACGAGAACGACGCGCTCAACCAATCACGAGTGAGAAATTTTGATGCTCGACCAATCAGGAGCGAGTAATTTTGCCCTCAATTAATAAAAAATGCCCTCTTCGTCAGCCAATCAGCATTCAGTAATTTTGCCCTCTATATTATAAGCATATTAAGTAGGTGTTTCCCACTACAGTGGTGGATTTGCGTATGTAGTGGAGTTATGTGAAAAATCTCTATTACTTCAACTGCAAATAAACAAAATTATAATAGAGAGCTAGAAGCTATGCGGACTCTGATTGGTTAAAACAGCGTGTTTTGTCAGAGTTTAAATAATACAAAAGCGTGTTGTATTGTTTTCGAGGCGCGTTCGCTGCGACAAAGCTGGAACTTTTGAGGGGAAAAAGCATATTTTACATCAGTTTAATTTTACGCAGAAAATTTGCTGTAAACTACACAAGAATGTCACAGACAAGTGATTTTGATGAAAAATATCAAACAGACGTACAGTTTAAAAACCAGAATACACAGAATTGTCACAAAAAGCCGCTCATGTAGTAGACTGCAAAACAGTCGTATTTTTTGCGTTACCATACGAATGCGCGCGCTCTTTGAACGAAAGGTCTGGAGCGAGTGTGAATATGGAGTAATTAGTTATAACATACCTCTAACTGGCTCAGAGGCCCCTTCCATTGGCAACCAAACCGTTCTTTCAATAGGCAAAATGCTGCATGAGACAGCAATTCCCGTTTAGAAAAACTATCTGGAAATAGCTGAGTTAAAAAGAGAATAAGAAACACAACCACTTAGGTAAAAAAGACAATGTTATTTACACACAAAGAAACACAAGATCATCTTAAGGCATGCATATATTTAAAGCACATATAGTTCGAATCCCGGAGGTGCCGTCATATGTGGATTGAGTTTGTTGTTGATTCTCGTCCGAGGGTTTTTCTCCATGCAAGTTACTCTGGTTTTCGTCACTCCAAAAAAAACCCCAACATTTCCAAATTCCAATTCGATTCAGAAACAGCGGAAGTAAGAAAAGAACCACTGTGCGGGTTTCCACGAAAATTCCCAATTATTAATAACATTTATTAATATTATCAGAAACCCATAAGTTGGTTGAAACGTGCATGTGACGCGCATTCAAAGCTTCCGAATATTCATTTTTTGCTTAGTACCATATTTGGAAACCCCTCGGCCCCTCGAGATTGGAAGCAAGTCAGTTGTTCTAGCGAATTGTTTCAGTTAATATTTTTATCTCGATTTTCCAAATATGGCTGTAACAACTTCTTAGCAAATTGAATAATCGGAAGCTTGTTTTGAAGCGTACAAGAGATAGTTGCACGTTTCAACCCACTTATGGGTCTCTGTTATTATTTATCAAGTTAAGTGGACTGTCAACAACTAATTGAGGCAATAGGAAAAACAATGAGACTCAAACCCACGACCTATAGTAATAACTCAGTACAATTGCAAATAACCAGCTCTTCACTTGGCTTGATAGTTCAGTTGGGAAAAGCACATGCAAGTTGGTATTGGAAAGTAAAAACTTGGTTTTATCAACTGGATCTTTCACTCATTAATTTTTTATCCATGGTTCAAATGTGTAGTCAATTTGTATTCAGCATTAGATAAACACAACTGGGTAGCAACACAATGTGTATCAGTTAGATACATGCAATTGGCACTGGTCAAAGTTTTGGAGCTGTGACTGGGTTACGGTAATCAAGGTCTGAGTGTACAGGAATGTAACTCTGATGTTGCTCTCAATGAAATGTCCTCACTACCCACAAAATCTTGGATACAGAAGATCTGAATGCGAACTACCTGCTTTCGATGTGTTTTTCCTTTATAAATCGTAATATTACCATGAAATTAAGCTAGCTTTTATACTTCGTCTTTAGTTGGAGAACAAAAATCATAAACCTGCCTGTCTTCCAAAGTGACGCTTGCCCGCAGAAAAAATCACTATGGCAACATATATCACTTAATATAAATGATAATTATCAATAATTATCGTTAAGAATTACCTGAGACTCATCTCAAGGTTCATTATCAACAGGACAAACGCTGCCAAATTCCCTACAAAAGGTGGCAGAAACTATTACTTAGATTACTTAGAGCAGATGACAAAGGTCTCTGAACAGGGAACCCAATCAGTGAGTACAGTGGTGGGTCCAGACTGTATCGTAACGAGGGGGGGGGGGGGGGGGGGGGGGGGAGTGAATAGGTGGGGGGTGCAGTGAATAGAAGAAGGTGGAGTTAATTAGGGGAGGAGGAGGAGGAGTAGGTTAGGCAAAAGTACGGTAAAGTAACGGTAATCTTTATTTATCTACGTAACATGTATTTATCAGTAAGTTAAACATTAAGTAAGTTAAGGTATGGAAGTAAATAATGCACTGAAGAACGTTAAAATAAGGTGTTACCCAATAAACTTTCTAACTCTACTTTTAAATATTTTTAACTAAATAATTCATTAGTTTCGAAATGTCAGCCATTTGCATTCAAAATAAAATGTTTTCAATTTGAAACAGCATGAGCCAGGTGGATGAGAACTGTAGGTAGGTTAAATTTAAATATAAAAAGAAATGTTATTATTTGGAACAGCAAGAGGTGAGAAATGAAACTAAAAGTTGCTTCCCGCTAAGGATGTTTAATTTATATGATGCATGTGCAAAACTATAATTTTAAATAAGAGTTTCCACGATCCATACTTCTCTGTAAATATGATGCCAGCTTAAAAAATGTTTCTGGATTGTAGATTGTAGGAGCTAACACAAGCAATTTTTCACTGAGTTTGTAACTGAACAGCGATCGATTCAGCTCATACAGTACGGCTTCGATGTTAGCTTAGACTTCTTTTGAAAGTTTGGTGCTGATGGAAGGGACTGAAAAACCACATCACCTACAGGTAACGATTTTTAAATGCTATTCGTGTCCTTATGTTGGATGATGGTGTAGAAAGTCGTTCCGATGGAGTCCATCGGATCCATTGGAAACGAAAAGATTCCGATGGAAAAGTAGATTTTCTATTCGCGAGAGACTTAGGAAAATTCCACTCAAATTGGATGAGGGGGTCGAAAGTCATTCCGATGGAGTCCATAGGATCCATTGGAAACGAACAGACTCCAATGGAAAAGTAGATTTTCTATTCGTGAGAGAATTAGAAAAATTCCTGTCATGTTGGACTGAGGGGGTCGAAATTAGAAAAATCTTACAAACGGATGCTTATTACAGATTACATGTACCACCTTTCAGTATAATCGTAGAACGCAGTCGTAGAGTAGAAGAATGGGACGATCGGAAGCATCTGTAGTCGAAGTAGCGCACTTGTTTCAGGTCATTGCTTAATCAACGAACTATATAACCCGTGTGTAGCGTGCTTGTGTTGGGTCATGGCTTAAAGAATGAGGTATATTACATGTGTAGCGTGCTTGTCTCGGGTCATGGCTTAAAGAACGAGGTATATTACATGTGTAGCGTGCTTGTCTCGGGTCCTGGCTTAATGAACGAGGTATATTACATGTGTAGCGTGCTTGTTTTGGGTCATGGCTTAAAGAACGAGGTATATTACATGTGTAGCGTGCTTGTCTCGCGTCATGGCTTAAAGAACGAGGTATATTACATGTGTAGCGTGCTTGTCTCGCGTCATGGCTTAAAGAACGAGGTATATTACATGTGTAGCGTGCTTGTCTCGGGTCATGGCTTAAAGAATGAGGTATATTACATGTGTAGTGGATCCGATGGACTCCATCGGAACGACTTTCGATCCCCTCATTCAATATGAGTGGAATTTTCCTAAGTCTCTCACGAATAGAAAATGTACTTTTCCATCGGAATCTTTTCGTTTCCATTGGATCCGATGGACTCCATCGGAACGACTTTCGACCCCGAGTGGAATTTTCCTAAGTCTCTCACGAATAGAAAATCTACTTTTCCATCGGAATCTAATCGTTTCCAATGGATCCGATGGACTCCATCGGAACGACTTTCGACCCCGAGTGGAATTTTCCTAAGTCTCTCACGATACCACTGGATTGTTTACACTTCCGTTTTTATCTTGTGACTAGACTTCCGGTAACTCAAGTGGACTCGACTGTACTTCCGGTTTCATTTTTCGACTAGACTCCGTTGGACTCCAGGTTTTGTCCACTGGAATCTAGTCGAGAGTATTGGACATGCTTGATGCTTACCAACGACGGATGAAAGTATTTACCATATCCCTCGGACCTCGGTTCGTCGTTTGACGAAGGTTCTTCTCTCACTAATAAACTTAATAAACTTGTGTCAAATGTGTAGCTTCCCGTAAGAAAAGGCGAACTGTTTTTGTCGATGTACAGAACAAGCCGTTCTTACACGCACCTTTACTATACATCATATTAAACACATGAGAATAGACCCGCGTTTTTTTTACACCGAAATGCGGAAGAGGGACAGCATCTGCCATATCTGGCATCTGTATGGACGTAAAATACAAACCCGCAGCAAGTCTGTACCGGTTCTTGCAGGGCCAAAAAACAAATTGGGCATTGACGGCATTTGTATTTGCTTTCCCATAGCGGATCAAAGTTTTCGTCATAGCCTTCGGACCTCTGAGAAAGATATTTTCTAGCATAACGTTAGCATAACAGTGTGTAATGAAGAGTTCTCAGAATCTTTGAGGATATAAATACATAGAAATTGCTTGACTTTCATTTTCAGAGAAATAAAAAGTTGTTACCCAATAAACTTTCTTGTGATGCATAACTCTACTTTGAAATATTTCACACTATAAAAAAAATTCATTTGTTTCAAAATGTCAGCTAGGAGCGATTTTAGAATACCCAGCCACTTATTGACATATCCCTCAACGTTTGGTTGAACGAAGCATATGAACAGTGTATGAAAACAAAAGAAACCGTTCATATTCAATGACATGCAAATAAGTGGCCGGGTATTCTACAGTTTAGCCAGGTTAAATTTGAATATAAAAATAAATTTTTTATCAAAAAAGATTTGCTAAAGCAAAGGCATGCAAAAATTAAAGAAAGATTTAATACTCGACGTTTCGGAGTCGTCATGACGCCATTATCAAGAGTAAAGAAATTTTTTCAGAGCAAATAAAGTAGGCTGCAGCTAAAATTACATCAGTACGAATTGAGTCAGTTTGCACATTCAGTTCTGGTTTGAGTTTCCGTATGAATAGTATCTCTTTAATGAGGCAATCGAATTTGCTGGAACTGAAACTGTTCCAAAAGACGCTGTGGTATTTGACCATTGTGTTCTTTCTGGTAGTGTTTGTTAATGGAGGACGACTTTCTTTTGTGCCCACTTTAGCCCTTTCGCGCTAAAGTGTTTGTTTAGCCATCTATTCAGTACTTAGAAAATGGTCACACCCACTCAGCCAATCAGTGCCCAGTATTTGTGTGCTCTATATCCCATAAACTGTCTTAAATTATGTAAAGAGGCGGGGGCTTTGAAGCCCAGGGAAATTGTGGGGTAAAATAACTACTCATTAGTAAGCTCTATATAGAACATACTAATGAATTCTTTTGTTTTCCTTTGTCTAACTCATTAGTATGCTCTATATAGAGCATATTAATGAGAAAATAGAGCATACTAATGAGTATATAGAGCATACTAATGAATTACAGGCTGCTAATTCAAAAACAACTTGCAGTTTACGTTATAAAAATGACAATTTTATTTGAAGTTTTCGCTTTACGTAACTTAAGCAAGAGATTAATCACCAAAATAACAAAACCAAATTCGACTTAACAATTTTTAGGAAAAATTAACCGAGAGACTGGTTCTGTCCTCGTGTGCCGGTTGACAAGGGATTTCACATTGTTTTCCCTTTGTTTAGAAGGTATTATGTCCGTGTAGTCTATTGTTTAGTCTTTTGTTTTTGTCCTTGTGTACCGGTACACCAGGACAGAACCGAATGACTGGTCTAGATAGAAGATAGATAGAAACTTTATTTATGTGTCAGGAGAACTAGCCGAGGGGCAAGCCCTCTACTAATAGGGGACACCTACAGTTTAATATAATAAAATAGATACGATAATTATCACCGTGCTTTGGAATTCTGTCTCTTTCTCTTTGCTCAATTTCGTTCAAACGTGCACTTTTATCGAATTCATCCCCCAAGCACTCGGATATGTCTACGCTCAAAAGCAAGTAACTCTTGAGTGGCTCTGTATACTGGCTCATAGCCGGAGCAAATGAGCCATCAAAACAACAAAGAATAAACAAAGCTCTGAAAAAAGAAAAGCATTGTTATTCGTAAAATTCTATACCAACATTACGGCGACGTCCAAAACAAAATAACAACGTGATTCCAAGTGTGAATGACACAATTAAAATACGCTCATAAATACAATCTGCATAAAATATGGTTTCTTCGCGGATATGACCATTTTCTAAGACGGTTAGACAATGAACGCTCGTGTCCTATGGGATATAGCGCCTCTCGCATTAGATAGAAGTGCCACTCGGGCTACGCCCTCGTGGCCTTCTATCTATGCTCGAGGCACTATATCACATAGAACACTCGCGTTCATTGTCTAACCCTTACTGATGTAATTTTAGCTCGACTTATACCACGCAGCTCTAAACAACCGCTAATTTCATTGGACCTGGGTATCACGCAGCTCCATTGTTTTCAGGGCTAGGGTCCATTGTTGTGTTGTTTGTTCTATTGTTTCCTCAGCAAATCAGAGAAGACCTTGTCAGAAGAGGTACATTTAGCAAGCAAACCTGTGAAAGTGAAACTGTTCTTAAAGACGCTGTGGTATTTGACCACTGTGTTCTTTCTGGTAGTGTTTGTAAATGGGGACGACTTCCTTTTGTGCCCACGTTAGCGCTTTCGCGCTAAAGTGTTTGTTTAGCCATCTATTTTGTACTGATGTAATTTTAGCCAGATACCACGCAGCTCTTAACAACCTCTAATTTCATTGGACCTGGGTATCACGCAGCTCTATTGTTTTCAGTGTGTTGTTTGTTCTATTGTTTCCTCAGCCAATCAGAGAAGACCTTGTCAGAAGAGATTTTAATGAGGCAATCAAATTGGCTGGTACATTTAGCAAGCACGTGAAGCTGTTCTAAAAGACGCTGTGGTATTTGACCATTGTTTTCTTTCTGGTAGTGTTTGTTAATGGAGGACAACTTTCTCTTGTGCCCACTTTAGCCCTTTCGCGCTAAAGTGTTTGTTTAGCCATCTATTTAGTACTGATGTAATTTTAGCCAAATACCACGCAGCTCTTAACAACTTCTAATTTCATTGGACCTAAGTATCACGCAGCTCTATTGTTTTCAGGGCTAGGGTCCATTAATGTGTTGTTTGTTCTATTGTTTTCTCAGCAAATCAGAGAAGACCTTCTCAGAAGAGATTTTAGCTCTAGCCTACTTAAATATTCGCTCTGTAAAATTTTCTTTACTCCTGATAATAGCGCCATGACGACACCGAAACGTCGAGTATTAAATCTTTCTTTTAATTTTTGCATAAAAGAAATGTTATTATTTGGAACAGCAAGAGATGAGAAATGATTGCAGAAATGAAAAGTTGCTTCCCGCTAAGGATGTTTAATATACGAACCAATCAACTGCTGCATGTGCAAAACGTACTATAAATTTGAATAAGAGCTTTCAGGATTCATACTTCTCTGTAAATGTGACGCTATCTTAATGTGATGTTATCTTAATGTTTCTGATCTTTGTTTGAAGCGGATTGTAGCTGAAAGATCTCGCCATTACGGCTGTAGGAGCTAACACAAGCAAGTTTTTACTGAGTTCGTAATCAACAGCAATCGATTCAGCTCATCATGACAGTACGGCTTCGATGTTAGCTTTAGACTTGTTTTGAAAGTTTGGTGCTGATATGGAAAGGAAAAAACACAACAACTACAGGTAACGATTTTTAAATGCTTATTCGTGCCCTTATGTTGTAAATTTTTGTACAAAAGACAATTCAACGAAGAGAAAGATAACTTTCATGTTTAATAGTTATAGCAAAGCTTGTTTTCACTTGACACAAGGTCCTTTCTTCCGCTTAATAAATTGCTTATGCGAGTTATGCTTACTTAGCTAAGCTTGAAAACCAGGCTTAATGGCATGGCCTTAGATTTCACAAACTTCTTTAAAAATGTGGCATTTATTTTAGGAAATGTACGCTAAAAATCTTTGTATTTTGCTGATTTTTGGGCTTTCGGTGTGAGTTTTTGTAGGCGATTCCTGATGGTTTGTTGAGCTAACCTTAAAGAACATAAAATACACTCCTTTACAGGATCTGTGTCCGAAGGTTGTCTGTACTGGTTCTCGCAGTCAAATGTAGCTTCCCGTAAGAAAAGGCGGACATGTTTTTGTCGACTGCACAGAACGAGCTATTCTTACACACACCTTTACTATAAATCATATTAAACACATGAGACTGACCCACGTTTTTTTACACCGAAATGCGGAAGAGGGACAGCATCTGCCATGATTAGTCTGTAAGCTTAGAACGTAAAACACAACCCGCAGCAAGTCGGGCATTTGTATTTGCTTTCCAATAGCGGATCAAAGTATTCGTCATAGCCTTCGAACCTCTAAGAACTGAGAGATTTTCTAGCATAACATTAACTTTAATTGTCTGCTTCCATTTGTCTTTTTGATTGTAAAAGCAAGAAGATCGTTTGTTGTGCTTTCGACTTAACATTCTCAAACGATGTCGGTTCCACCTCAAAAGTGCAGAATATTTAGCCCTGAGTCCAAATAACTGAAGCTAATTCTACGCTTTCTTGAGCCATTTGGGACATTTACCAACGTTAGCCTTCCATGCGGCCCTGCGTGTCTGTTCGTTTGTTTGCCGGTTTTCAAGCTTTGAAACGTGGTTTTCTTTTGTCAACCTAAATTGGATAGCTTCGCGTTCAAGATTGAAAAAACGGTAGGCTTGACCATGTGGCTCCAGTGGAGTTGCTCAATCTCAATTATTTCACTAGCAAAAATTTAATTCTGACTAAGCTGAAGGTCTCCCTTTACCTATTCTGCCACTAATTCATTTTAAAGATATCTCGATCTGACTGATTCCTAAATTCACTTTCGGTTCACGAAGTCGTGTTCCCCATTCCAATAACGAAATATTATCTGTACTATCCAAATAAAATCTTATAGAACATACAATATAATCGTTACTCCTGGTATTATGATTTCAGTCGAAATACATTGGAACTCCACTTCAGACAACCCGGTAACTAAAACTACGTTGTTATATCTTAGAGCAATCATTTGGCCTGATCGAAAGTCTCCGCTTGTTTATGTTCTGGGAGAGGGGAAAGGGCCATGATTTCTTGGAATCAAATCTCTACTCTAAAATTCGAGAAGAAATAAAGGTTATGTATGTATGTATGTATGTATGTATGTATGTATGTATCAAGCAAAGAAGTTGATAGAATTGATAGAAACAAGCATACTCTTCTTAGCTAAAATATTAACAATTATTCTGAGAAATCGAAGTGAATACTGGTAGAATATTTACCGAGGTGCCATTATATTTCGATGAGAAATTGGACATTTGCATTTGTTTTTCAACGGCGGATCAAAGTACTCGTCATATATATCCCTCGGATCTGGAATCTTCGTATGACAAGAGTTCACTTGCTACTTACAACTCAGAGAACTTGGGTTAAACGAAGTTTCATGTAAAAGGGGGACTGTTGCTCGCCGATGATTTAGCTACGGGTTTTTCGCGTGTACGGCAAACGGCAGTTTCAGGTTAGACGTTTGGCGTTCGAGGTATCATGACTTTTGCCGGTTTTAACTAGAG
The DNA here is from genome assembly GCA_022457155.1 of Cladopsammia gracilis. Lineage (NCBI taxonomy): Eukaryota > Metazoa > Cnidaria > Anthozoa > Scleractinia > Dendrophylliidae > Cladopsammia > Cladopsammia gracilis. The sequence continues at coordinate 508,729 of JAJGOT010000391.1, forward strand.
GTTTTCGCTCGCTCGGTGTTGATCGCCGCCATATTGGATTTGCTTCCTGTACAAATGCTTGTTTCTCGAGAGAAGACAAAATGCTCAACATGCACTCTTTCGACTTAAATTTCTTCTCTATATCTAGACAGACAACTACGTTACATATTTGTACCGTCAATACGTGAGATAACTGAAAAGCAAAGCAAAGAAACCTTAAAGGAAATCAAACACGTGAAAAACTACCTCCTGCCGTCGAAAACATGCGTTGAAAACATCAAACGTGAAGTCAGCGCCTGGTCACGTAACTCCTAGACGTTTGCAAGCCCGAAGACCTGTCAGTAGCTAAATGTCTCTTTTACACAGCAAACGGCAGTTTCAGGTTATGCGTTTGGCGTTCGTATCAAATGCTTGTTTTTCGAGAGAAGACAAAATGCTCAACATGCACTCTTTCGACTTAAATTTCTTCTCTATATCTAGACAGATAACTACGTTACATATTTGTACCGTCAATACGTGAGATAACTGAAAAGAAAAGCAAAGAAACCTTGAGGGAAATTAAAAACGTGAAAACCTACCTCCTGTCGTCGAAAACGTGTGTTGAAAACCTCAAACTTGAAGTCAGTGCCTGGTCACGTGACTCCTAGACGTTTGCGATTTGACGTTTGCAAGCCGAAAACCTGTAGCTAAATGTCTCTTTTAGCTACAGGTTTTTCACGTGAACGGCAAACCGCAGACGGCAGTTTCAGGTTAGAAGTTTGGCGTTCGAGGTATCATGACTTTTACCGGTTTAGCTAGAGGTTTTCCCTCGCTCGGTGTTGATCGTCGCCATATTGAATTTGCTTCCTGTGCAAATGCTTGTTTTTCGAGAGAAGACAAAATGCTCAACATGCACTCTTTCGGCTTAAATTTCTTCTCGATATCTAGACAGATAACTACGTTACATATTTGTACCGTCAATACGTGAGATAACTGAAAAGAAAAGCAAAGAAACCTTGAGGGAAATTAAAAACGTGGAAACCTACCTCCTGTCGTCGAAAACGTCGTTGAAAACTCACATGACACTAGACGTTTGCGATTTGACGTTTGCAAGCCGAAAACCTGTAGCTAAATGTCTCTTTTAGCTACAGGCTTTTCACGTGAACGGCAAACCGCAGACGGCAGTTTCAGGTTAGAAGTTTGGCGTTCGAGGTATCATGACTTTTACCGGTTTAGCTAGAGGTTTTCCCTCGCTCGGTGTTGATCGTCGCCATATTGAATTTGCTTCCTGTGCAAATGCTTGTTTTTCGAGAGAAGACAAAATGCTCAACATGCACTCTTTCGGCTTAAATTTCTTCTCCATATCTAGACAGATAACTACGTTACATATTTGTACCGTCAATACGTGAGATAACTGAAAAGAAAAGCAAAGAAACCTTGAGGGAAATTAAAAACGTGGAAACCTACCTCCTGTCGTCGAAAACGTCGTTGAAAACTCACATGACACTAGACGTTTGCGATTTGACGTTTGCAAGCCGAAAACCTGTAGCTAAATGTCTCTTTTAGCTACAGGTTTTTCACGTGAACGGCAAACCGCAGACGGCAGTTTCAGGTTAGAAGTTTGGCGTTCGAGGTATCATGACTTTTACCGGTTTAGCTAGAGGTTTTCCCTCGCTCGGTGTTGATCGTCGCCATATTGGATTTGCTTCCTGTACAAATGCTTGTTTTTCGAGAGAAGACAAAATGCTCAACCTGCACTCTTTCGACTTAAATTTCTTCTCCATATCTAGACAGATAACTACGTTACATATTTGTACCGTCAATACGTGAGATAACTGAAAAGAAAAGCAAAGAAACCTTGAAGTAAATCAAACACGTGAAAATCTACCTCCTGCCGTCGAAAACGTGCGTTGAAAACCTCAAACGTGAAGTCAGCGCCTGGTCACGTAACTCCTAGACGTTTGCGGTTTGACGTTCGCAAGCCGAAAACCTGTAGCCAAGTGTTTCTTTTAGCTACTGCAAACGGCAGTTTCAGGTTATGCGTTTGGCGTTCGAGGTATCAAATGCTTATTTTTCGAGAGAAGACAAAATGCTCAACATGCACTCTTTCGACTTAAATTTCTTCTCTCTATCTAGACAGATGACTACGTTACATATTTGTACCGTCAATACGTGAGATAACTGAAAAGAAAAGCAAAGAAACCTTGAGGGAAATTAAAAACGTGAAAACCTACCTCCTGTCGTCGAAAACGTGCGTTGAAAACCTCAAACTTGAAGTCAGCGCCTGGTCACGTGACTCCTAGACGTTTGCGATTTGACGTTTGCAAGCCGAAAACCTGTAGCTTAATGTCTCTTTTAGCTACAGGTTTTTCACGTGAACGGCAAACCGTAGACGGCAGTTTCAGGTTAGAAGTTTGGCGTTCGAGGTATCATGACTTTTACCGGTTTAGCTAGAGGTTTTCACTCGCTCGGTGTTGATCGTCGCCATATTGGATTTGCTTCCTGTGCAAATGCTTGTTTTTCGAGAGAAGACAAAATGCTCAACACGCACTTTTTCGACTTAAATTTCTTCTCTATATCCAGACAGATAACTACGTTACATATTTGTACCGTCAATACGTGAGATAACTAACTTGCAGAATTTGCATATTTCAATGATCATTAATATTTAAATATTATTAGTATTTTAATACAAAGGGAATTAAGGGACAGTCCCTTGTCCCATGATACCCAGCGTAGTGCCAATTTTGACCAATGAAATTCATCAGCTCCATGTGTTTCATGGCGGACGGAGAAAAAATATTCCTCAGAACGTGGCAATAATTTTGTTTTTTTTTTCTTCGTTCTTTGCGAAGTTGTTGTTCTGGAAATCAAACCATCTGTTTGCTGAGATTTTAATCTTTGCAATCGTGCAGGAATTTTAAAGGCAAGTTGATGTTAAACAAGTAAAAATAAACGATAAAACTGAACAACGTTTCGGGGTCGTCATGACGCCATTATCAAGTTCGAAGTGATAAAAATTATTATAGAGTCAATGTCAGAAATAGTTCACCAAAGGAAATTAACATAATGTCTGAATATATAATGTCACGCAAATAGTTTTGCTTTAATTGAGTCCGATTGGACATTGAGAGGTGGTGTTAACTCTCTAATTAGCAACATTTCGTAAACTAAGCAATCGAACTTATTCGTGCACTTTTTTAGGACAGAAAAGTGTCTGTCAAGGTCTTTAGGGACATTACGGTGTTTGTTGAGAAGATGCTTGCCAATGGAAGAAGTTCGATTGCTTAGTTTACGAAATGTTGCTAATTAGAGAGTTAACACCACCTCTCAATGTCCAATCGGACTCAATTAAAGCAAAACTATTTGCGTGACATTATATATTCAGACATTATGTTAATTTCCTTTGGTGAACTATTTCTGACATTGACTCTATAATAATTTTTATCACTTCGAACTTGATAATGGCGTCATGACGACCCCGAAACGTTGTTCAGTTTTATCGTTTATTTTTACTTGTTTATGTATAACCAAACCTCTACTCATAAGTTGATGTTAAAGATTTATTTTCATCATCGGCGTGTCGGCGTACGGGAAAAATTTTGTCGGGGGTACATGGGGTTGGGCTGCCCGAATGAAACTTGTTGGTTCGTTCGTGACGTCATGTTAAATTTGCAATAATAATATAAACTTTATTCACAATTTAAAAAAATTATCTTAATTACATAGTAAAAATAGAAATAATTGATAATAAAAATTCAAAATTCTATAAAATTACAAATTCTATGATGCAGAGATTATAAAATTATACAATTGAATTATACTAATGACGGCTAAACCAGTGTCCCTAAAAAGCCCTGAGTATAAAAGCATATAAACCGTGTATTTCAAATATCCGCACTAGCTACATTTATTTTACAGTCTAAGGATTGCTCTATCCAGTTGCTACGAAACGGCATTCGCGAACCAGCTTATTGCCCTTTCAGTTTTAAACACTGTCGTTTTTCTCAAAATCTAGTGAAACGCTTCATAATGAAACTTTCACATTTTGTAGTAATGATGTATCACTAGCTGCAGACGAAGTTTCAAGAAAATTTAAAAGATACGTAAAGATGGTTCTCGAGTAAATCAAAAATCAATTTTTAGGGCATAATAGGCAAAACAGCAATAAAGCAAATAATTTGCATAAAGCAAAATCTTCCAAAATCAGAAAAATGCACTCACATATTATTTTAAAACAGCCAGCCATTAAAATAATGTTTCGGTCCTTTACTTTGCAATCAGTATGAAAGCAATCAAAGCATGTCTTCCCAGCGAAATTTTGATTTCAAAACATGCATCCCACGTTGGAAGTCGAGCCTCTTTTACTACATCTTTAAACACAGGATTACCATCCCCTGTTTGTGTGGTGGACTGTGCATCGCCAATGAAATTGGAGATGCATAGTACACCACACAAACAGGGGATGGTAAACCTGTGCTTCAACTGTTCATGGGTGTTTACATGTAAAATGGTAAGAGTATTTTCGTCATTTTCAGTGAACCGAGATTAACATTTCAAATGTAAATGAAATTTACTCAATTTAATATAAAGTCCAAAAGCCGGGCATGAAGAACGTTTACTTTGACGCCCAAAAATGTCAATGATTCATTGGGCAATGCTACTAAAATGACCTTGAACCATTGTGAATCTTAGAAATGTCCTATTTGATATGGTGGAAGGCGTTAATAGACCTTTCAGCAGAGCAAGAGGTTGCAGGAATTGTGGCCAGGATCAAGGCAACCTTATACAGAACTGGTAAAATGTCATGGGGGCCATTTTCATGCATCAAAATTTGCCATCATGGCTGCATTTTTTCATTCGAATGGATTCCTGCAGTCATACTTGATAGAATTTCCAACAAGACACACAGCGAATCGCTCCGTAGAACATCGCGAAGAAGCGACGTCGGTATTTAGTTGAAAGCTTCCTAAATCAGGTAGAGAACCACAGCAAAATCAAGTTAGAGCATTCACAACATACCAGAACGGTGCTAGAAGCAAGGAAAGTCCGATAACTTCTTGCTTGATTCCAAAGAGACCCAACAACTAACTTGGTCCGGAAAAGAACAGATCGTCCATTTCCACTGCGTACTTTTCCCGGCGGTACCAATCAATGAAAAGCAATAATCAATATAATCAATAACAATCAATAATAATCAATACCAATTAATTGATTGGTATTGGAAATCAATAAAAATCAATGCCTTGGAGTTGAGTGAATATCGATTTTCATTGATTATCATTGATTTCTATTGATTAATATTGATTTTCATTGAAAACTAAAATCTCCGTTTTCGATTCCAATAAACGCCCTAATAAAGCGTAATTGTTCTGATTTGTGACAAAAGTTCGTTTTTGTAAAAAGAATTACAACAACAAAATTAACTGAACAACAACATTTTATTACCTATTTAATTGTATATCGATCCGGCACGCAGACAGAATTTAGTATTTCGTATTATAGAGGGAGTTACATTTTTAGTACCGTGAAGTTATATTTGCCGGGATAACAGGATGTCTGTCATAGCGCAGTTGACCAAGCAATTGTGACTGGATGTTTTAGCGACTTTCCTCGGAAACGTGATTTCTACGGAACCACTCCTTAGACTTTTACGAAATTTGGCACAATAATAGTTACGAATATGCCGAACTCACCTGCCATCAAAAATTTGAAATCTAACAGAGGAGATTTTTACAAAACGCAAACATATTAAACTACAAATTACGGAAGATCCCTTTGTCTCGGGGGGGGGGGGGGGGGGGGGTATTAACAAAACAATTTTTTGTTATAAATGAGCCGTTCATAGAAGCCTCATAAAAGGAATGAAATAATAACCAAAAGCAGCAATGTCAATCGCGTACCATTTCTAAAACACTCTACACCAAACCTTGCTTGACAGATTATTTGGAGCAACTTTGCTATTTCCATGTTTTAAAAAGAAAACAAAATGGTAATTAAAAACGTTTTTTTTACATTTGTGATAAACGTGCTAACAATAGTTAACATGAATGGCATTGGTTGAACCCCTAGCATGGATGTTATTCCTGTGGTTGCCACCCATGATTTTACATTTTTGCAATTCCCCCGCCCCTATTATTTTTAACTTAAAATAATGTCTAGTATTTTCCCTTTCACGGTGGCAAAGAAAATAATTATTCCAACCCCTGTATTTCCAAACATATTCCCTGGTTGTCTCAGGAAGCCAATGACATGTGCATTTAATTAGCTTTGTTGTTGCAATAATTTTTTCTTTTAACAAAAAAATTAATACTTTTGTGTTAGCTTTACTAAATTTTTGCTTTTGTTACATAGATTTTGTTATGAGCAACCATTCAAAGTGGGGGCATGTGCTACAAAGTGGCCAGACACCAGGCAAGCCACCAGCAAAACAGAAGCCAAAAGTTGCTTCAACTTCAAGAACAAGTAAAACAACCAGCAAGCCACTGATGTTCAGTGGACTGACTCAGAGATCCATGCCTTAATTAGTGGAATACATTGCGCTGTATGTACCATGCACCCAGTGAAGATCGATTAAGTGTCTGGCTTCTTTATAACAGACAAGACGTTTGGGAAAATTGTACAAATGCTGTAATGCAGTCCAGTGGAGGATGTAGATGAAGTTGTAAGTATGAAATCAATAATTATTGTCTACTGCGCATGTGTGCATAGACACTGCTATTGATGGTGTCACAGGAAGTTTGTTAACTGGAAGCTTGTTAACAGGAAGTTAACAATAGAACCGTCAACACTAGAATGACAGCTGTAACAATGATGCAATCCATTTATCACCAGACAACCGGAAAAATATCGCATATAGCAAATTTGTTAAAGGTTAATGGAATTAGACCTAAATCACGCAAAGATCTTAATTTTCACACTAAATTTTGCAAAAGCAAACACTTCAAAAATTAAAACCTCTGAATCTTTAATAGTATTTTGTTCTTTTTATTGAAATTGATGAAAAATTGCCAAAGAAGATCAGATAAGACAATAATAAAGTGTACATAACTATTGCGTACCTGAAATTTGACAAAAATACCACTTATACAAGAGGGTGAGCAGGTGAAACTTTAGTAAAACAATCCAACTCTACTGTACTTTTAAACATGATTGAACTCCCTAAACCTAATTTATTTTACAAACATTTTGCTGTATTTCCAGTGAATGCCTGTACGGACAAAATGCTGAGGAAGTACTCGACATCAACTATTTTGGTGACATTAATGCACAAGGTCTCCCAGATGATGTCACCAGTATCTCCAGCCCTACAGTGCTGAATTGGAATTGAATGGCACTTTTGTACCAAATGATTTATTGCTTTCCAATGCTTAAGTGAAAGTGTTGTTTATCAGTGGAAGCAACAATGTGCTGTATGATGCATCATGTTTCTTTAGAAAACAATCCCCAAATGCCTCTTCTCATGCATTCTGTTCGGTTTGATTGCACACAATCTAATTTTTTTTGCATCATATAATACTGCAAGTTTAGAAGCTTCAGATGATTAGTCATGATCAGTCTACTGTATGTATAAATAATGGAAAATGTTAATGTTGAAAATAGCCGAAAATTTGAAAGTTTTCAAAACTTTCAAATTTTCGGCACTTTCCAACATTAACATTTTCCATTATTTATTGTGTCACAAGTGCCACACAGTGTTTTGAACTTTTTTGTTCAACTATTTTTCCTACTGGTTGTATACCTTGTTTGAAAAAAAAAACATTAATGGGCTGCCATGCATAATGGACCTATGTGGTCATACAATGACACTCAGGATGACAACCTCAGTCTGCTGAAGCACCTCTAGATTCAATTCTACATGTGACACTTTGAGGGGGGAGGGAGGGGGGAGGTAGGATGTGGGTTGGGCAATTTTTCTGCGTATCAATTTTGTTCCGTCTTGAGGCCGTGCAAGATTTTTTTTTGAGATTGTTCCATACTTTTCTTTTCTTTGGCTCGCTGTGTATGATTTTTTTTTAAATTTCAGCCTCTACTTTTGCTGTGCAGGAATTTTTTTTATATTTAGCCAAGCCCCCCCCCCCCCCTCCCCCCCCCGTCATCTGCATTCTTATTGATTGGTCTGTTTGGTACTGAAATCGTAGCTTAAACCAGACGGTATGAGCAGGGGGTGGGAAACTGCACTACAATATATTTTATAAACTCTTGTTCTTAGGCCATCGTAACTGATTAAAAATAAAACACAAACAGCGGTGATAAACATGGTAAACCAACGCATTTTTATAATAAACTTGACCTTTCGTACGCTAAGCAACATACATTTTCAAAAGTAATCGTTACAAAACAATTTTAACAGCAATTTAATCGTGCGTACGGACTATCAGTCCTAAGAAGCTACAGCCAATAAAGCAACATACAGCTTCTCACTGCTGACGTTAACATTTAAAGAAGGCTATAGAGCGTATGCACATGACGTCACGGCGGCCATATTGGTGTACCAAAACAATAGAACGGCGGCCATGTTGGTGTACCAAAACAATCCTGTGGGATTTGAACGCTTTTCTTATGTTAACACTTTCTTTTGTTCCAATAAATTTGCATAGCTGCTTGCCACGTGAGTGCATACGCTCTATAGTTCTTGAATGTATATATTTTATAATAATTTTATAATAATAATATATATATATATTCACCCTGAAGAAGACCGACAAGTCGGTCGAAATATAGATGTTCTGAAAAAAAATGTGTCTTGTCTTCATTTGTGTTTTATATATGTGTTGGAACTAGTCCATATTCTTTCTTTCTTAAAGAAATAAAAAACGCGCCGAGTGCATTATTGAGTTATATAAGCACGCGGGAATTTTTAAGAACACGAGAGAAGTGCAGAGAAGCACGAGCCAAAGGCGAGTGCTTCTCGCACTTCTCGAGTGTTCTTAAAAATTCCTAAGTGCTTATAAAACTCAACAATGCACGAGGAACAAGTTTTTTTATTTTTTTTATAAAATAAAAACGGTTATAATGAATCTTACGTCACGCGCGTGCTTTAGCGAGTTATAATGAACTCGGTTTAACCAATCATAGCGCGCGCATTTCCTTGAGCATTTTATATATATATATATACCTGGATTTTTGAAAACGTGTTCAATGAGAATTTACGCAATTTCACTGCAACTAGCCCAAACAAGGGTTTTTATGAGCCCAATCAGCCCGAAAATCACAGAGAAGAGAGAGAAGAGGAAAAGGGAGCAAGAGCGAGCGAAAAAAAAAAGACTAGCAACAGTCTATCATATTTAATATTTTTATATTAAAAACAAGGCCAAGAACGCTCACAAACGCTTACTTAGGGCGATATCGTTTTCAAAAATCCAGGTAGATATATATATATATATATATATATATATATATATATATATATATATATATATATATATATATATATATTTTGTTTTAATATATTTTACCAAAGAAAACGCGAACGAAGGTGAATTGTTAAAAACATTTCAGCAAATGCTTTCTACATCTACATTTATAACTTGCAAAATTCTTGCTAGGACAGTTGGCAGGTGCGAAGCACTCTGTCGATTCCAGCTCTTAATGAAATATCTGAATGCGGACTAACATAGTATTGTTCTTTACATATTGCGGCTCACGGATCTGCTCAATGGGGGCAAATTCGACATATCCATATCCTTTGTAGTTACGTGGTGCTGTGGGCCTCTGGAAAGCCAACAGGTTGAGTTTAGCAACAAGCGTTTCACTGATGTGATGACGAAACTCAGCAGTATCAGACTGATCCAAGATGGAAAGCGCGATTCTCCCGGTGAATGGCCACTCCAAGATGTTATCATAATCTCCTTGCATCATGTGAACAAACAAGGCAACATGTTTACCGACGCCACTGTCCACACCATTCAGATTGATTCTCATGCACAGCTTATAGCCATACAGGCTGGTGAAGAAGGCAGGGCTGTGTATAGCGGTCATCACTCCATTGATCGCATCCTGCCGACACTGCCGAAAATTTTCTATCCTCCAGACATATGAACCATTACAGACACGGCCTTCATATTCCAGCAACTGAGTTTCATAGCGGTTAAACCTGAGAAATAGAAACATAATGTTGTTGATTTCAGCATCTTGGTGATAATTCACTCCCAAACATGAGAGTGTTTGGGAGTCTGAAAACTGAAACGTGCAGAAACTGGGGTTTAAAAAACATAAGTTGGCAACGTTAAAACGCAAACTCAACTAAGAGTTGGCGCGTGTGAATATGACATCAACAGTGGCTTGTGTGTCTCTCTATTCCTTTTTTATCTCGTAAATACGCGAAGTGTTGAACGAGATACACCATACGGGGAGAGATATGCAAATTTTCACTCGTTCAATCATTTGTGAACTGCTTTTATTCCACAGTGTATTACGCGTTAAAAGATGATTATTCAGTCGTCCATACAGTCTCGTTTCACACAATGTATATTTATGTCACGCTAAGATGTTTTGGTCGTTTTCAATCTATTTAACTCTTTAATTCTTTGACTTCAAACTCAGTATGGCAAATTAAAACCTATAGAATCATCATGCGACATCACGTCTGCTGTACACGTTCGACGTACTATGTTAATGAAAGAAAAAATTCGTGTCCCGAGCAGGACACGAATATAGAATATAGTACGCCGAACGTGTACAGCAGACGTGATGTCGCATGATGATTCTATATGTTCCAGCACGTTCTTGGCTTCGACACACAGGATTATTCACAAATTAAAACCGATCTGTGGATTAACCTTACGTTGTTTCGTATTCACGAGATGACTCTTAGAGCCCTTTGATAACATGTTGCGTTACGAATACCTCAATGTTAGTTCTTGTATTGGTCTCTCCTGCCTCACGCGAGCCTCCTCCAGCCGGCGCTCCAGGTCCTGAACTGTGTTAGAAAAAGTGGTAACCATATGTCGCAGATCATCTATCTCGCCCTGCTGTTGGCGAGTCTGTGCTAACAAGTCACCCATGTGGACATCTTGGGCTGCCTGTTCTTGAGAGCGTGCCTCCATACCACCCCGGGTGCGTCTTGATGGATTCCTTTGTGTCTGGGTCTCAGTACCCTGGGCCGGTAGTGAATTAGCAATTGCTTTGGACATATCCATCATATGACTTGTGAGCTGCTCATGAACATGTTTGTTTACTGCATCTCTCAAACCCTGCCGAATGATGAAAAAAGGGTTTCGATTGACTGTTCTCAAACTCATTCATAATTTATTAACTGTAAACATTAATCGTCATTAATAATATAGCTCATAAGCCAAATCTTTTATTGATAACAAAGCTAACTAAAAAATCTTATTTTACAATTAATTTCACATAAATGCATCAATGATAATACAGACAGGTCACATATTCAGCTCTGTTCATTTGGTGTCAGTTTTTTATTACCCTATACTTAAAGAAGTCTGACTGTAAACCATCCAGGATATCAGCTTGCACAACACGTTTGACGTTTGAATAAAAAGTTTTTTGTTTGCCTATACTTACAAAATGGGAAAAGTAATTGTTCTAATTCAACTTGTTGATGAAGTCTTTAAAAAAGCGTTCCGTATTTCATCTGGTTACCAAACCGACCTCTAAACAAAAAAAAACTTTTCGTACAATCTTTTGAATATTTTACAGTACCCATTGCTTTTCATACCTCAAATGTACACCCAACTACGTTGAAAGGACATTTGATTTCTGTTCTAGGACACTCTTTTTCCAAATGTTCTTCCATCTGGAAAATTAATAACAGTAATTTGTAACATGTGCACTTGATATGGTCAACATTATAAAATAATTAGATTATTATAACCCTTTAAAATATTCTACCAATAAACATGTTACTATTTAAACTTGTATATGTTTGCATGAAATATACAATTTTCAAATCACCATGCAAAGTCAACCTGAAGTTCTCAAAACAAATTAATACTGTTAACCTTTTTACACTTAACTATGTTTTTTCCTTGCCGAAGTAGCCCGGCCAGACCGGCCGTAGTTACGAACAGTTGTCTTGGCCCCGGACGAAAGCCCATACATTTTCTCTAAACTTTACACGGACGCCCATCAATACGGACAACGGACGGTTTTTCGGTAGTTTCCTGGTGTTGCGGATGGTGTGGTCACCAAATGACGTAAAACAAAAGATTCAAAAGACACTGAACAATACCCACACCACAACACAAAAGCTAACCAACAACGGCTTCCGCAACACACCAAGAAACACCTGGTTTTTCCGTCCCAAATGGAACACCAAGGTAACCTCGCTAATACGGACAATTTGGCTAATTCAGTCAGCTGCACAAACATCATCAGTTATGACAAGCACGTTTACGCAAATTTTGATTTTTTTGCTTAAATTAACTATATGATTAACCGAATGATTTACCAAAATTACAGACTTTTGAGAGTTTAAGAGTTTTATGATAAAGAAACCAAACAGCACGAGGGACACAACGAAAAAAAAATTACCATGTCTCTTGGTATGTTTTCTTTCTCACATCTTTCGCAAGCCTGTGGATACTTGGGACAGTGTTGATAATGATTCTAAAGAAAAACACATGCATGCATTCAAATCATTATACAAGGAGATGTATTTTCTTCAAAGTTGACATTGAAGTTATTAAAGTGGGTTTTATGAAAATTATCGTAAGTGATGGTTTTGCCGAAACATTGTATTTGTCTCAGAGTAATGGTCAACAACCTTTTTAATGGAACTTTTAGAGCTTGGATTATAAAGTCATAAAGTGTTCAATGACACGACTGTGTTTGGTCAACACTGCTTGGCTAAGTAGTGTTCTGATTAGTGCAGACATCTATATGGTGCTGTGGTGACAGCACTCAATTACAACTGATGTGTCTCAGGTTCAAATGTCAGCCTCAGCATCATAAGTGGGTTGAGTTTGTTGGTTCCTGTCCTTGCTTGAAGTGGTATCTCTACATACCCTGGTTTTCATAACTCCACTTTCAATCCGGCCGAAATAGTGGAAAGGAATTAACAGTCACTCTGTGGGTTTCCACTGCAATCTCAATTTTTTTAAATTTAAATCAGTTAACACCAAAAACACTTCCTAAAAAACGTTTTCTAATGTAATTTTAAACATTGCAAAAACGAATCTTTCGAATCGAATTCCTGGGGACCATTTACCCTCCTCTTTGCAGAAGTTACAAGGTACTGTTCTGTTAGGAAACTCTTTCTAAATGAGTAAGAAGTGTGGAAAACAGCTGAAAAAGAAAGATCTTTAAAGGTCTGTCATTTGCAGTTGCTTTTCACACCACTTGGAGCAGTTTATATCGACCAAGCCACACTCTTCTAAATGGTTTCAATATATCCAGCCGACAATAATTTGCAAGAAATTCACTGCAAAAGAACTAGGAACATGTACTTGGCTCTTTTTTTGCGCATATGTTCGTTCAACAAATCTTGAAGAGATTTTGATCAAAGTTTACACCACCTTAAATTCGTTCCAACTCACTTTACCAAAAGAAAACATTAATAAACGTTCTACTTGCACTGAGATATTTTCAACCAATAACATGGATTCCCCTGATGAGTACAACTGAGGACATTTTTAAACTGAACATCCTAAAAGGTATAAAACCGCATTTTTAACCCCTTGAAGGTACGACAAGCATTCCCATTTCTTCTACTGTAAAAATGCTTATTACTGAACGAAGACTTGCTTGGTAACTAAATAAATATAGTGGAACCTCTCATTACGGACTACAACATAATTATGGACACTTTACTACGACCTGGTCAAATCCCCATAACTATTATATTATTATTCTATTAAAAAAACATCAATCTATAATACAGATGGACATTTAATCTATAATTCAGAGAGTTAATGTTTTACAAACAAAACCCCACTCTTGGCTAAGCTACATGAATTTGCCATGAAAGGTCTACCACAACAAAGTCACCAAATGGTTTCTCCTGACCAAATATGAATAAATCCGAAAATTCAGTTTTGACGGCGAGTTCTCGATATTTACAGACAGCAGATCTTACATGTATTAATATGGCGTGTGTGTTCCTATTACGCTGTGCCTGTTCTTATTACGTTGTGCCTGTTCCTATTACGATGTGCCTGTTCCTATTACGCTGTGCCTGTTTCTATTACGCTGCCTGGCTTTTTGTTGTGCCTGTTCCTATTACAAAGTAAATTTTGACCCTGATCCCGCTTTATATACAGACATCGGTATGGTGATGTGGTGAGACCACTCAATTACAACTAACGTGATTCAGATTCAAATGTCAGCCTCAGCCTCAGCATCATTTCATTTATTTCATTTATTTATTTCTCCAAACCTTAGCAGATGATAATACAGAATTGAATATAGGATGAAAAATACGTGGATTGAGTTTGTTGGTTCCTGTCCTTGCTTGAAGTGGTATCTCTACATACCCTGGTTTTCATCCCTCCACAGAAACCATTTTCTAAATTCCACTTTTAATCCGAAACAATGGAAAGGAATTAATAGTCACTCTGCCGATTTCCACTGCAATCCCAACTTTATAAAATTGAAATTTAACACAAAAAATACTACCTAAAAACGTTTTCTAATGTAATTTTAAACACATGCTGAAACAAATCTTCAATCCATTCCTGGGGACCATTTGCAGAAGTTACAAAGGTACTGTTCTGTTAGGACACTCTCTTTCTAAATTATATGCTTTTAAGTAAATAGTGTGGAAAACAGCTGAAAAAGAAAGTTCTTAATTAAAACAATTAAGGTCTTTCTTTTCCAGTTGCTTTTCACATTACTTGGAGCAGTTTATATCGACCAAGCCACACTCTTTTAAATGGTTTCAACATCCAGCCGCTAATAGGGAACAAGTACTTGGCTCTTTTTTTGCGCATATGTTCGTTCAACAAATCTTGAAGAGATGTTGATCAATGTTTACACCACCTTAAATTCGTTCCAACTCACTTTACCAAAAGAAAACATTAACAAACGTTCTACTTGCACTGAGATATTTTCAACCAATAACATGGATTCCCCTGATAAGTCACAACTGAGGACATTTTTAAACTGAACATCCTAAAAGGTATAAAACCGCATTTTTAACCCCTTGAAGGTACGACAAGCATTCCCATTTCTTCTACTGTAACTTAATTCAGTTTGTATGAAAATAATATCTGTTATCCTTATTTGTATCTAGACTGAGTCTATAATGCTTATTACTGAGCGAAGACATGCTTGGTAACTAAATAAAATCAGTGGAACCTCTCCTTACGGACCGTTTTATATAATTATGGACACTACGACCTGGTCAAATCCCCATAATTATTATATAAAATATTAATAAAACTTCAATCTATAATACAGATGGACACTTAATGTAGAATTCAGAGAGTTAAAACTCGTGCAGAATTAGCCAGTCTTCATTACGGACACTATAACAGCAGTGTACTATGTGCAGTGATGACATGATGACACTTACCGAAAGAATACAATACCATTTCCAATTAATCTTCAAAATTCATTACTCGACAACTAAATTGATTCTTTTTGTGATAGAAGACTAAAATTAATCAACTGTTCTATTTTTTCTTTAAAAAACTGTAAGTATTTTATATCATGCAGACATGCATTAACCTTTCATTAAGAATTGTTATAGAATTCGTTATTATTGAACACTTTCCAATAGACTCCAGTGATTACAATTGACAATGAGTGATATATTTTTTGTTGCCTTTAAAATGAAATCCAATATCCACGACCTCTATAATACAGACACTCTGTTTTCCTTTGGTGTCAGCATCAGAGACGTTCAACTGTAAATAAACAAAAAGTATAATAGAGAGCTAGAAGCTGCGCGCACTCTGATTGGTTAAAACAGCGTGTTTTGTCAGAGTATAAATGATAGAAAAGCGTGGTATATTGTTTTCGAGGCGCGTTCGCTGCGACAAAGCGGGAACTTTTGAAGGGGAAAAGCATATTTTACAGCAGTTTAATTTTACGCAGAAAATTTGCTGTAAACTACATGAGAATGTCACAGATAAGAGATTTTGATGAAAAATATCAAATAGATATAATGAACAGAATGGTCGCAAAGAAACGCTCATGCAGAGATTGTGGAACCACTGGAAAACTAAATTTTCCCTATTATCGTGATAAGCATGTTTTGGTACTAGATTTATACTGCAAACAATTTGCGGAGTTCATTCTTATTCCAGAATACGGTCAATCGAACGTGCCCAAAATTTACTTTTCATTTTTAGCTTAAATTCTATATCAAAGCATATATGTTAATATGAAGAAGGTAAAACCAAGGATCATATTGTTATAGAGCTCTCATGAAATGTAGAAAGCAATAACCCACGGCTCGCGCTTTTTTTTTTTTCATTTCTCTCGTGTTCTCAAATGTTCGTCGTGTTTCACATGGTTTGGCCTTTTTTATTCGTCAATTAGTTAACATACCTCTAACTGGCTCAGAGGCCCTTTCCATCGGCAACCAAACTCTTTCAATCGGCAAAATGCTGCATAGGACAGCAATTCCCGTTTAGCAAAATTATCTGGAAATAGCTGAGTTAAAAGAGAATAAAAAAACACAACCACTTAGGTAAAAAAGACAATGTTATTTACACACAAAGAAACACAAGATCATCTTAAGGCATGCATATATATATATATTTAAAGCACACATAGTTCGAATCCCAGAGGCGACGCCATATGTGGGTTGAGTTTGTTGTTGGTTCTCGTCCTTGCTCCGAGGGTTTTTCTTCAGGTACTCCGGTTTTCCTCCCTTCACAAAAACCAACATTTCCAAGTTCCAATTCGATCTAGAAACAGCGGAAGTAAGAACCACTTTGTGGGTTTCCACCGAAATTCCCATTTATATTATTGTCATTCATTTATTATTATTATTTATCAAGTATAGTGGACTGTCAGCAACTTATTAAGGCAATAGCAAAAATAATGAGACTCGAACCCACGACCTGTAACAACTTACAATTGCAAATAACCAGCTCTTCACTTGGCTTGATAGTTCAGTTTGCAAAAGCACATACAAGTTGGTATTGGAAAGTAAAAACTTGGTTTTATCAACTGAGTTGATAAGAAAAATTGGCCACCGTATAAAAAATATTTAAAAAGCTAACATTTCGAGCAGTGACCCTTCGTCGGAGCGTATTGGAAGGTGTTGGGTTCAAGTCGCACTTGTAACAGCACTGTGATCGAGGATCTTTCATTCATTGATGTTTTTTATCCATGGTTCAAATGTGTGGTCAATTTGTATGCAGCATTAGATAAACACAACTGGGTAGCAACACAATGTGTATCAGTTAGATACATGCAATAGGCACTGGTCAAAGTTTTGGAGCTATATCTGGGTTACTGTAAGGTATGAACGTACAGGAACTCTGGTGTTGCTGTCACTACCCACAAAATCTTGGATACAGAAGGTCTGAATGTGAACTACCTGCTTTCGATGTGTTTTTCCTTTTTAAATCGTAATATTACCATGAAATTATTTAAGCTACAACCTCGGGCGGAATAAAGTGAGAAATAACACCTCCCCTCCCCCTGATTCAATGATTAATTCGCACGAAAACCAAAACGCGCCATTTTCCCATCACTGAACTGGGGGGAAGGGGATTAATTTTTAATTTGAAATGTCTAAGATTGTAGCTTGTATTCTTCGTCTTTAGTTGGAGACTGAGAGAACATAGCTTTATGTTCTCTTGTTGGAGAACAAAAATCACAAATCTGTCTGTCTTCCAAAATGACGCTTGCCCGCAGAAAAAATTACTATGGTAGCATATATCACTTAATATAAATGATAATTATCAATAATTATCATTAAGAATTACCTGAGACTCTTCCAAACGTTCATTGTCGACAGGACAAACGCTGCCAAAAACCCTACAAAAAGTGGCAGAAACAATTACTTAGATAACTTACAGCAGATGACAAAGGTCTCTGAACAGGGGACCCAATCAGTGAGTACAGTGGCGGATCAACGCAAAACATGGAAAACTATTAACGAACTGACCTCGCGTAAGTCGAATAAAACCGTTATCAATGAAATGGAATACAATGGGTTAAATTCTAAAGACCAAACAGATGTTGCAGAAATGTTAAATTCCTTTTTTACGGAAATTGGGCCAAATCTTAGTAGACATGTATTTGCAGTTGATAAATCCTTCGAAGAATTTATTACTGAAACTGATAAAGAATTCATATTTGAAAAAACAACACCAACACACGTTTTTACACTACTATCAAAACTTTGTAAGTCAAAGGCAACTGGATTAGATAATATTTCAGCGAAACTTTTAAGGGAATGCCCCGATTTACTAGCAGAACCTCTCTCTCATATATTTAATCAATCCTTAATAACCGGCATCTTCCCTGATGAATGGAAATCTGCTAGAGTCACTCCGTTGTATAAAAATTCCGGGAAGCGTTCTGATCCGACAAATTACCGACCGATATCAATAATTCCAGTCGTGGCCAAAGTTTTCGAACGGATAATCTACGACCAATTATATCAGTATCTAACTAGGAATAGCTTTCTTACTGGTTATCAATCTGGTTTTCGTTCCTTGCACTCCACACTTACGGCACTAATTGAAGCTACTGATAGTTGGGCCATGAACATTGATCGTGGTTTTGTCAACGCTGTCGTCTTTCTGGACCTCAAAAAGGCCTTTGATACAGTTGATCACGATATTTTGTTAAAGAAATTGCAATACTATGGGATTCGTCGGTCCAGTTATAAATGGTTTGCTTCTTACTTAGATAATAGAACTCAAATTTGTCACATCAACTCCTGTAAGTCAACCCCGAAATTGTTGAGATGTGGTGTTCCTCAAGGAACAATTTTAGGACCTCTTCTGTTTTTGTTATATATTAACGACTTACCAAATTGCCTGATGTATTCACAAACCAGGATGTACGCTGATGATACCAGCTTGACGTTTGCTAGTGCAGACGTTAAGCATATAAATGATTGCCTTAATTATGACTTAAGTAATGTATACACATGGTTATCGGCTAACAAGCTTACCCTGAATTTGACAAAAACTGAGTTTATACTTATTGCATCAAGGCAGAAGTTGTCACAATTTTCAGAAAGCCCTTCTCTTACTATAAATAATAACGCTGTAGAACAAGTAGCATCAGCTAAATCCCTTGGAGTCTACATCGACCAAACCTTAAACTGGGAATGCCATATTGAAAATGTCTGTAAAAAGATTGCTTCCGTCATTGGTGCAATTAAACGGATACGGCATCTTATCCCATTTAACATTTTAATCAAAGTTTATAATAGCCTTGTTCAGCCTCACTTTGATTATTGCAGTGTGGTGTGGGGAAACTGTAACAAGGGCCTTTCTGAAAAGCTTCAAGGGCTTCAAAATCGCGCAGCCCGCATTTTAATGTCTGCGAGCTACGATAGTAATTTGGATGATGTGTTCCGGGCATTAGGGTGGCGTAAACTATGTCATCAAAGATTAGAAATGAAATCTATCATGATGTATAAGACCCTACATGGGATGACACCAGATTATCTACTATCAAGATTTGTTTATCGCGATAACGCGAATGCTTATCGTTTAAGGAATACCGAAAACAAACTAGTTCTTCCACAACCTCGCACTGATTATCTGAAAAGAAGTTTTTCATACAGTGGAGCTCAGTTGTGGAACAACTTACCCACAGAATTAAGACTAGCGTCTTCCTTAAGCGAATTTAAGACAAAACTAAGTCGCCATAGTTTTTAAGTAAAGTTTTAAATAATATTTTTGAACACGGCCTCCATGAAAAGCAGTTTTTATTTTTTATATTGTACCTCTTATTTGTAGTTAGGAAGTTAGGTAGTTAGCTGATTATGATAATTTAAGCTGATGGAAATACCGTGTATAAATAAAGTTATCTTATCTTATCTTATCTCTTATCTTATCCACACTGTATCGTAACGGGGGCGGGGGGGGGGGGGGGGGGGGGTTAGAGTCAAGAATAGGTGGGCAAAAGTACAGAAAAGTAACGGTCATCTTTATTTATCTACGTAGCATGCAATAATCAGTAAGTTAAAAATTACAGTAAGTTAAGGTATGGAAGTAAATAATACACCCACGAATGTTCATTAATTAAACAAAATGTCATTTATCAATTGGCAGTGGAGTAATCTGCAAAATGGCAAAGCCATAAGGTAATAAATTTGAGTAATA
This sequence comes from Cladopsammia gracilis, assembly GCA_022457155.1. Taxonomy (NCBI): domain Eukaryota; kingdom Metazoa; phylum Cnidaria; class Anthozoa; order Scleractinia; family Dendrophylliidae; genus Cladopsammia; species Cladopsammia gracilis. The sequence goes on from JAJGOT010000391.1 coordinate 528,894, forward strand.
CAAAGATAAAATAGTTAGTGGCTGTTATAAATTTTTCTTAATGAAATCGAAAATAATAAAAAGTAGAACAAACAACCAACTGTGCTATCTATCTATCCGAGTTTTGAGAGGGAGACGAATCAAAAAGTGGGTACCCTTTGGGCCGCTTTTCGCAACGAGGTATCAGGACTCGTACGACTTTAGCCACAAGGGTCCGACCACACTATATTTACCAAAATTAAATCAGTCAAACAAATACATAGAAATTGCTCGACTTTCATCTTAGAAATAATAAGGTGTTGCCCAATAGACTTTTTGTAATGGATCTTGAACTCCACTTTTAAATATTTTGCATGAAAATAATAGAAATCGAAGCAGCGGTGTTGATTTTAAATAATTAATAACTTTCAAAATGTCAGCTATTTGCATTCGAAATAAAATTTTTTGAATTTCAAACAGCATGAGATGAGAGCTTTTGGTGGGTTAAATTTGAATATGAAATAAAATGTTTTTATTTCGGAACAGTAAGAGATGAGAAATGCAATTAAAAGTTGCTTCCCGCTAGCCGAAGTTTAATGTTAAATTGTACGAACCAATCAACTGCCATGTGTGTGAAACTAGAATTTTGCATAAACGTTTTCAGAATCCATAGGAGGAATATAATGTAGACTTGATGCTATCTCAGCAATGTTTGTGATGTTTGTTTCAAGCGAATTGGAGCTGAAATACCACGCCATCATGGCTGTAGGAACTAGAACGGGCACGTTACGTTTGTAAACAACGATCGAGTCAGCTGGTACTTACGACTTCCGCGATGTTAGCTTTAGACCTGTTTTGAACGTTTGGTCAGTGCTGAAGGAATGGAACTAAAAACCACATCAACTACAGGTAACGATTTTAAACGTTTATTCGTATCCTTACGCTGTAAAATTTTCCACAAAAAAAAAGATTTAATAAAGAGAAAGATAACTTTTATGTTTAATAGTTAAAGCAAAGTTCGTTTTCACTTGACGCAAAGTTCTGTTTCTTCCGCTTTATAAATTTCTTGTGAGAATTATGCTTACCTAGCTAATGATTGAAAACCAGACTTAAACTTCTTAAAATGTGTCCTTTATTTTAAGAAATGTGCGCAAAAAAACTTTGCATGATTTTGCTGATTTTTGGGTTTGTTTGACAAGTAGTGGTAGTAGTAGTAGTAGATCCTTTATTTAAACACGATCAGTAATTAAAGCAATTAACATGCTTGAGGGGTCGTGTACTAGTCTATAATAAAACAATAAAAATATAATACCTTCTTAATATTAACTAAAATTTGAAAATATAAGATGATTTGAATGGTAATAAACTAGGCGATTGATAGTTTGTCGAGTTAACCTTAAATCAACCTTATAGAACAAATGCATCCTTTACAGAAACTACGTGGAAACTAGCTTAGAATCTGTGACTGCACGAGAGAGCTAGTCTGTATCGGTTCTCGCAGCACCAGAGACAAATTGGGCATTCGTCAGTTGCTTTCCAACGGTGGATCAAAGAATTCGTCATATCCCTCGGGCCTCTGTTCGTCGTTTGACGACTCTTTGACGAAGGTTCTTCTCTCACTAATACACTTAAACTTGTGTCAAATGTAGCTTCCCGTAAGAGAAGGTGGACTGTTTTTGTTGATGTACAGAACGATCGAGCCATTCTTACACACACCTTTACTATAAATCATTATAAACACATGAGAATAGACCCGCGTTCTTTATACCGAAATGCAGAAGAGGAACAGCATCTGCTATGATTAGTCTGTAAGCTTAGAACGTAAAATACAACCCGCAACTAGTCTATACTGGTTCTTGCAGGGCCAAAAGACAAATTGGGCATTGGTATTTGTTTTCCAAAAACGGATCAAAGTGTTCGTCATAGCCTTCGGACCTCTGAGGAAGAGATTTTTCTAGCATATCTTTGTCTGCGCCCATATGTCTTTTTGACTGTAAGAGAAGACCGTTCGTTGTGCTTTCTTAAATGAAACAAAGGAACCCGCAACCGTTTCCTCTGAGTGTTCTTGGTGCTTCACCTAAATAACATTCTCAAACGAGTCCGGCCAAATAAACTCAGTAATTCTGCCCTTTCTGGGGCCATTTGGGACATTCACCAACCTAAGCCTTTCGTTCGGCCCTGTGTGTCTGTTTGTTAATTTTCTTAAAAACGTGGTTTTCTTTTGTCAGCCTAAATTGGATAGCTTCGCGTTCAAGATTGAAAAAACGGTAGGGTTTGACATTGTGGCTCCAGTGGAGCTACTCAATCTCAATTCTTTCACTAGCAAGGATTTAATTCTAGACTGAAAGTCTCTCTTTACATTTTCTGCAAATTGAATTCTAAAGATATTTCGATCTGACTGATTCTTCTTCAATTCACTTTCGTTTCACGAAGTCGTGTAGCTTTAAATCGTCCTCGTCCCACTAACGAGGGAGAAATTAGCAAAAGAAATATTATCTGTACTGCCCAAATGAAATCTTATACTGAGAACAGGACACGGAAAGGAAATTATTATTCCTAGAATTATGACTTTAGTCATACATTGGAACTCCACCTAAGACAGACCGGTTAATAAAACTACTTTCTTATATCTGAGAGCAATCATTTGGACTGATCGCAAGTTTCCGTTTGTTTATGTTCTGGTGGAGAGGGAGAGGGCCATGATTTTTTTGGATGCAAATTTGAGGAAGGAAAAATTTGTTCGAAATAGAAAAGGGGGAAGGCCACAATTTTTGGGCCAAGCTTTTGCGAAACCCAGGTACCTTACCCCCCCTCCCCACTCCCCACCTACTTCCCTCCCTCCCCCCCCCCCCCCCCCCCCCACACACACACCCTCGCTATAAATAAGAAATAAAATTACCGAAGATCGAAGCGAGCTAACGGCAAAAACTTTATTCCATGATAAAAAGCACATGTTTATAACAAACATAATATCCTGTCGGAGACTCAGCTCTTTTTCTCTGTCCCACGCTCGTGACATGATGAACGTTACATCTTTCTCATACAGTATTTATTTTACCATCTTTTTTTTTTTCATTTATCATCAATCAATCAATCAATCAATCAATCAATCAATCTTTATTTGCCCCAATAATTTATTAACAAAGATGATATATTACAGTGCCTTAAAAGGTGCAGGAGCCCTCAACAAACCCTTCTGGGCCTTACGGGGAGATCCCCTGTTACAAAGGTGATACTACATTTAAAAAAAGAATACATATGGCTGTAAATAATCAAATATGTACAATGTTTATACGAATTTTAACTAATCGATTAAGTTCATTGAGTGTGAAGGTATTTTTTGATATTTTTCTTAAATACACATAATGATCTAGAGTTTATAATTTCTGCTGGGAGGTTGTTCCAAATCTGACATCCTTTATATTTGATAGAACATTTCTTATAATTTGTACGAGCATATTTTTTTATGGATTTTTGATGAAGATCTTATATTATGACTATGCATAAAGCGCAGTTCCATATTGAGTTTAAAACAAGAGGCTAGCTGGTAGCCTGTACTCATGCGCTTGCATAATAACGTTTTATGGTTTATTTTAACTGGGTCACGCACCCCTTCCCTCTCAACGAATTTTGCGTGACATCGATGTCTTGTTTTGTTTACATAATATCAGATATCATTTATTACGACTGAATTTACAACTGAATTTAAACACGTTTTATAAGCATTTCTTCAAAACTAGCGACAACACAAACAAAAATTCAATCACAAATTGATATCAACATAAATTCTCATCGAAAAATGTAATTTCGTTTCCGGGAAGTCCAAATGCTATTGAATTGGCTTGACTCGGCTATTTGAAACAAGCACGCCGAAATCACGATGTCGCGTGTCAACCAATCAGACCAGTGAAAGTCGTCCTGCGGGATACGGGAAACTTTAAGAAAACAAGACAATTTGTGACTACAAAAAGCGGGACGAAAAGAAACCTTACCGAAACCTTGACTCATGCCGCTATGCGCATGAGTAAAAATCCTTACTGTGCGAATCCAAAAACCGTGAACACTTTGATTTGATTTTGACATTTCCCATTGTGCAGCAACCAATCAGAAGCGACTCGAAATCGCAAGAAACCCAAACAAACGGTTAGTCACGAAACCAGGCTTGTCTGTTTCCTTGCAAAAGAATCGTCGCCGCCTCGCTGTAGTTTTTTTTTATTGCTAGTTTACCTTTCGTCTTTCTTTGAAAATGAAGTAGAAATCTGAGCGATTTTACTGTAACGGCTAAAAACAGACGTTTAGACATTTGCCTCATGCTCAGTTGTCGCGTTGTTTGTCATTGTTTCTCATTTTTATAGCGAAAAAGCCGGATAGAACATGACAGTTCCTGAGGATAAGTTTCCCTGGAAAAAGTGAATTATCGAAAAAGCTACTGGTAGCTTTTTCGAAGGCTCAGTAGCTTTTTCGAAAATTCACTTTTTCCAGGGAAACTAATGCTTTTGACAAGTCTAAGAATATCCCAGCCGTATATTTTTATTCTCATCAATTGCATCTATTAATTTGGTCGTTAAATGGAACATCGCCATTTCTGTTAAATGATTTTTCCGAAATCCATATTGTTTATCATATAGGATGTGATATTTTTCAATAAATTTAATTAATTTTTTATACATTAATTTTTCTAATATTTCTGAGAAAGATGACAGTACAGCTGCAGGTCTAAAACTTGAAAATAATGATTCATCTTCATTTATATAAATTGGGGTAACGACTGACTGAACTCTTTAACTTCTCAGGGATAATACCTGTGGAAAACGACTTATTAAAAATTGATGTAAGAGGTCTCTTTATTAAGGATGCAATTTCCCGTATTACTATAGGACTGAAGTTGTCATAGCCAGTACTTTTCTTTGGATTTAACTTATTAAGTAATTCTTTTTCCACTTCATCTTCTGTTAAGGGATCAATAAAGAAACTTTCATGGTGAGTTCTGTTTAAAAAAATATTTGAAAGATGTTGTTCTCAAAGGTATTTTATTAGCAATTACGAAATATTCGTTGAATTTATTCGCCACTGTATTTTGATCCGTTATCTCTTCATTATCACAGATGAATGCATCAGTTAAACTGCGTTCTATGTACCTTTCCTTTATTGATAATTTCATTAATAATAATAATAATAATAATAATCTTTATTTTCTCAAGATAAAACTACATATTCTTAGTTATAATAATAAATATCTAAAAATATCTAAAAGTGCGCAAAAGACATTAAATCTAATGAAATCACTAGAAATTATAAATAATCGTAGTAATAATAATAAATATGTATAAATATATATATAATTATATATATATATTATATTACATATATTATATATATATTATATATATATATATTTTTATATATTATATTATATATAATATAATATATATATATAATATATATATATATATATATATATAATTATGTACAGCAGTTTGCAAAAATTTTGAACCCCCCAAAATATATCATTACATCCATATATATATAGCATTGTTAGGGAGCAGGGATATAATGATATATTTTGTATATATAATTGTATAAATCATATATATATATATTATATATATATATATATATAATATATATATATATAACTATATATAATAATAATTGTATATATATATATATAACTAGCTAAATATTGTATTTAAAAATAAGCCTATTTACAAATGTACTCTTGAATCTGTCCGAGTTAATTTTTGAACGATACGCACTAACGTTTCTTAGATGGTACTTAATTTCTTTTTTCCCTGGAAATATATTGCTATTAATAATAGACCACGTTTGTTTTATATCATTTTTTGCCTTTTCATATTTGTTTTTATAATGCCTTCTCTTTACTATTCTTAGCAAATGGTTAAATTTATTTCTGTATTGCTTAAATCTAAATTTGCTCTCTGCAATTGGGTTTATTAGAGATTTTTTGTAAAGGTTGTTTTTGGTCTTAAGTGATTTTATTATTCCTTTTGTTAACCATGGCTTCTGCTGTAGCTTGATTTCTTTGTTTGTTGCGGTTTTCATTGGAAAGGCTTTACTGTATAGCTCAGATAGCTTATTTTGGAAGAGGTTATATGCGTCATTAGCATTATTTGCTTGGCTTACTTCAGGCCAGTTTTCATTCTTTAGTTCTTCTATCCAACTACTTATGTTTTTCGGTGTAAACTGTCTAAACTGGTGTTTTTTTTAAATTGCTCTTTATTTTTTATTTATTTATTTTTTTTTTATCAAAAACGTCTTTATTATTTAATTAATATATCTACATCACTCACATTAGTAACTTACACTAATTACAACACTTGCTTACACATCTCTTACATTAAATTACTACTTAAATTACTTACATCATTTACTTACACTAAATTACATCACTTACTCACACTAATTAAAACACATACTTACACTACACTAAATTGCTCTTTATATTTATATCTCTTTTAGCTGTAAAGATAGGTATATGATCAGATATGTCAGCGAAGAGGATTCCTTTCAGATTTAGTATTTAATCTGTTTGTTAGTATATTGTCAATAAGCGTCGCACTTTTGTGTGTTATTCTCGTCGGTTTCCTAATTTGAGGGTAAAATGACGGCGAAGAAAACATCTGATTAATCATATTTTCACTGCAAGCATTTGGGTTAATTTTAAGTAGATTAATGTTAAAGTCTCCCATAAGATAAAATATTTTGTTTTCATGGTTAATTTTACAAAGCAATTCATCAATTAGATTTTCAATTTCCTTTAAACTTCCATTCGGTGGGCGGTACAAAGACGTTCTCTTCTTAGCGAAAATATTAACAATATTTACCGAGCTGCAGGTAAACATGTTCAAAGTCACTATATTTCGACGAGAAATTGGGCATTTGCATTTGTTTTTCCACGGCGGAACAAAATACTCGTCATATCCCTAGGATCTGGGTTCGCCGTATGACAAGAGTTCACTTGTCACTTACAACTCAGAGAACTCAGTGGGTCAAACGAAGTTTCACTGATGTAAAAGAGGACTGTTCCTCGCCGATGAAAAGAACGAGTTCTTCAGATAATGACTTATGAATGATTTACTTGCATGTGCAGTGTTTATCAGTGAAAATATTTTCAGGTTGAGACTATTTCGCTGCCTATGCAACGTGACAAAATGACTCGATGTAGGCGAATGCTGTGTTTTGTAAAGCTTACGTTGCAATACTGACGTAAAATACAACCTTGAATGTGAGGCCTTTTCAGGGGAGTGTGCATGCTGTGCATTTCCCTATAGTCTGAATTTTTAATCTTGTCATTTCACGAGGTTCGGATATTGCTGTCGGAGTTCTGTGCACTACCGCTTCAAATTCGCATTTTTAAGAATCTCCTTGTTGTTCGTGGTCATTTCACTTCGCCAGTGTCGCTATTTCGACACCATGTAGCTCGTCGGAAATTAACATAAGCACTACCTAACAGGTCCTCGAATTTCGCAGCGGGTAGTTTGTAGCTTCTTGCAGCCCCAAAAGACAAATTGGACATTCGGACCCGGCATCGCACTTGTACTGTAATTTTCAAAAGGTTATCTGACTCTCAAAAAGTGGAGTAAAAAATCCAGGTTCAAAAAAGTTCGTTTTTAATAGTTGTTTTAGTTGTCTTGACTCCCAATTTTATTCAAAATTCGGCCGGGGTTAAAATATTAAAGTATTAACGCAAATGGAACAATTTTCGCTCCCTAGCTTAGAGGTGAATTAAACATTACTGCACAGGATAAAAACTCGTTTTAATTTAGGAGCTTACCTTATAGAACGTAAAATACAACCTTTACAGAATCTGTGTCCGCAGCTTGTCTGTACTGGCTCTCGCAGCCCCAAAAGACAAATTGGACATTCGTATTTGCTTTCCAACGGCGGATCAAAGTATTCGTCATATCCCTGGGATCTCAGTTCGTCGTTTGACGAAGGTTCAACTAATAAACTGAAACTTGGGTTAAACGTAGGTTCTCGTCGGAACGCGGACTGTTCCACTTGCGTATGAAAAGAACGAGCCATCTCACCTTATCTTTACTGTAAACGTAACAAATTAAGATGCATACTTCATGACAATGGAATATTGTAATATTTCAACATACATGGTAAGGGACAGTCCCTTATCCCATGATGCCCAGCGTAGCAGTCGCTTCTTCCGAATTTAGTATGCGTCTATCACGTGCTAATTTTGACCACGCTCCAGGTGTTCATGGCCGTTTGAGCAAGAGGAGACTGAAATCTTATCGTGATAACCATTTTGTGGATGTGAATATATGAAACTCGTATATTTGAACTGCGGATAAATGTATGTTGAAATTAAATTCAGGTTAAAATGATTTCAACCTAGCTTGATTTTGAATTACCTTTGTTTCTGATTTATGATAATGAATCAAAGACCGAAAAGAAATTCAAAATCAAACTAGATTGAAATCATTTTAACCTACAACATATACATGAGCGTCGTTGTGCGTTGGAGGCTAAGACAATAGGGGATTTTGCTGTTCGCGTCCCAGAGTTTGCCGATAAATCTGGGACGCGTCGGTAAACTAGAAACACTCCCAATTTCCCCCTGACCATCCCAGATGATCTACGATTTCTACGATTGAGTGCCGGTTTTCATAAGTC
>JAJGOT010000391.1:542500-640000 GCA_022457155.1 Cladopsammia gracilis
CCGCTCAAATCATCACGTTGTAGAGAGGCGGCCGTTATGTGGAGGTAGGGGTGTAATATGACACCAGCTGGGTTCTCCAGAGAAATTAGACTACCTGGCTGTAAATTGAAAGTAGGCGGCACCTGGCATTCGAGTGCCCAAAGGGCACGAGTATCTAGGGGGGTCCGGTGTCATGCCCCCACGGAAAATTTTTAAAAATGAAGACACTGGAGACGCATTCTGGTGCATTTTGGGGACAACAGAGATGAAAAAAATCATTTCATTTTAAGCCAGTTTTTAACCTTTTTATTATTTACTGAAAAAATTGCTACCATTAATATTTATAATTTATACTAAAATAAAACATTATGGCCCGAAAGAAATCACTTTTGTTTTATCTTATGGCTACGAAGGATTTGTTTTTATAGCCATACAAGTTTTGGTAAGAAAATAGGACGGATTTATCCTTATTTTTCCCCCGAATATTTTCTGACTAGCCGGCAGCCCCAGGACAAATAGACGGCGATTTTCACCGGTCGCCGGAGCTTCCGGAGAACCCTGTGACACCCATTTTTTGAGGGGTTACAACACTTTTACTTTTAAAAAATGCTTATTGTAGCATAGGAATACCAAAACCAAGTCACAGATAACGATGAAGTACTTGGCCATGTGCCGAGATTAATGGCTCATGTGGCAACAAAATTTTTCAAGCGAGAGGCAAACTCTGGGCATTTAGAAGTGACCAGAAAGTGTATTAACAGAGGGGCAGGATATGGTCTAGAGATACCTTGTGTCTTTGAATTTACTGGAGAAAGGAGTTTGTGCAAATGGCTGAAACCTTCACTATTTTAATGTGACGTATTGTGCCACAAGGCATTTTGTTTTCAATTTTGCAATGCAATTTTAACCCATTCACACCTGAGGATTTTTACGTTTTTGAGTGATTTTCTGCATACACACTCCCCATAGGATTTCGTGACTTCATTTTGCTTTGTTGAATTGCAATAAAGTCTTCAATATGGTGTTTCTGCAATTTTTGGTAAGTCCACAGCCATTTTTCATCTTTAGTAGCTGCCTGATGAGCATCATTAAGCTTGAATGTAGTTCAGAGTCCACTTTCTCAACGCAGCAAGTTAGGTGTTGTACTTCGTTTACGAATTTGGCTCGTGGCCCGCTGAACTGGAAAAATGGCCGCCAGGAAACAAAGTATAGCTTTGGGACTCGACTCTGGATGAATTTCTCGATCTACCCTGGCATATTTTGGAAGTTGCGACCACTAAAGAACACAACCAGCGTGAAATTTCGGCGGTGGGTCGGAGTGGCTGTGGACTTAGTATAAATATGAAACGTGTGGAGGATGGAAGGAACGCTGTCAAAAAATCTCGTTATTTCCCAGCATGCAGTGCGGTGGTGATGTTGAAAATCGAGGCAAGGCGAGTATGCACTAGAATAAGAAGCTGTGATTCGGCCCGAGCAACGAATAAGAGCAAAAACATTCACTGCTAAGCTAGGACTAGGACTGAATTTTGCTGTAAATGTTGACTTTTGGGTTTGCCACGATGATTTCAATAAAAAAAACTAAAGGCAAAAACGTGATTTTTGTTGTTTTTCTATGATGTTAAAAACGGTAATTTTTGTTATTGTCCAAATTCAAACGCTGATATTCTGCAAAAATAGCTGACTGTTTTTGTGTTTATTGGGTATCTCAATTTGAAAGACTTTCTAGTCAATGTTCACAACTGCTATTTAAGGCAATGTTCGCATGATTGAGAAAGTTACAATTTTTTAAACCAGTGGAGTCTTGTACGGGCGGTTATGGGCGGTTCAGGTGTGAATGGGTTAAACACAGACGAATGATGTGAAAAATATTAATCAGGAAAGCTATCAGAACCTTCATATCAGTCTTATACACGATTTATGAAAATACGAATACAGTACTGTATTTGATGACTCTTTCTGTGGTGGCTCTAATTGAATGTCGTGATTCCACTCTAAACACGTGCCGCAACTAATAAGATATTGTACAGATCAACGATGCGCAGTACGGAGCAAGTTTCGTGATCTTTGGGGTTTTGTATACACCGTTCGGCAGTTGTTGACCGTTGTCAAGAGGTTATTTTGGCAGTTGGGACGCAATTTAGTGGCCATTGCCGTTGTGGAGAGGTGGCCGTTGCAGAGAGGTTAAAATAAGAGTGAATGTATGGACTGTCCGCCGGGACCCAAAAAAGTGGCCGTTGTGGAGAGGTGGCCGTTGTAGAGAGGTGGCCGTTAGTGGAGGTTTGACTGTATGTTTTGAAATCAAAATTTCGCTGGGAAGACATGCTTCAATTGTTGTCATACTTCACCAAGTTTACATGTATGACATGTGATTAAAGTTTTATTTCACTGGTTTCAAAGCAATAGTGGTTACCATAGCAACACCAGTTTATTGCCCTTTGTGCTAAGGAGGCTAGAACGGGTTTTCAGCTGTATGCGCACGTGACGTGCACTCGTCATGCATTGATGCGCGCGTCAGCTGATTTTCCAATCAAAAGGTAGCACTCACAGCTTACCGGAAATGAAAACACTGCATAAAATCTCATGAACTTGAAATAAATCGTGCATAAAATTTCTCTCTTTATCTTGAAAGTTTGTTCGGTGACCCATCCTGATTTTCTGAATGCAAGCAATATTTGGTATTTCCCATCTTAAACAAAAGTTTGAGTAAAAATTATCTAGCAGATTTTTTTTCTTATCTGACAACAACCTTTTTGGAAATAACTTGATTTCCACTAGATAAATTTTTGTTATAGCGCCAAAATGAAAAGAAAATAAGTTGTGCTTTCCAAATTGAGAAAAAAACTAATAGGTCACCGAATTAGTTTTAAAGATAATTAGTGAAAACTAAGTTTTAGAGGCTCTTTTTAGAGAGCTGTACTGTTGCCATGGTAATGGCTATGATGTCCTAAACACCCTGAAAGTATTGCCTGATAATAGCGTCGTCCACATCACCGGTTGCATTATTTTCTAATATTTCATCATTTAGACACACTAATGAAAACAAGAATAATTACCCTGCTATTTTGAAAATACTGCTTTCCGGAGCCACAAATCACCAAAATAAACATAGGAAAACAAAGTTAAACAACACGACAGTGATACTGAGAGTTTTTATTATTTTCAGTTTTTTTGAGCCCTAAATTTCATCTTTAGTAAGGCTAGTTTGATAAACTGATATGGCCATTGGAGATGCACAGTATTTAGTATTTAGAACTTGTAATATGTCGTTGTAAATAGCGGGGGGGGGGGGGGGGGGGGTCCACGTGCGGAAACATTTCGGGCTTCAATCAGAGGACTCCTAAGCATATTGCATTGGCATCCCCTGGGACAACCAGCGGGATTGTTAAATGGCAGACCCCTGTAGCAAAGTTTAATATTGCATCAAAGTCCCCTGGTCAGATTTTTTACAACAGAAAATCCCCATCATATCCACCTCTTTAACAACCTAAGTAACTGTAATGATTCGATTTAGTGCCCAGGGCGTTTATTTACTTTTGGTAGTTCAAGGATGGGGGCGCTTATAAGGGAGGGCTTATTGGATAGGGGGCGCTTATAAGGGAGGGCTCATTGGAGAGGGGGTGCTTAGTAGCCAAGAGTATATTATACACTATTATACCTCAATGTTAATTTTTTTTTATCAGATAGGTTACTGGAGTAGCATCTTGTTCAACATGAATGGCGTTGGTTGAATCCCTGCATGTTATTTCCATGGTTGCCATCCATGATATTTTTGCAATTCCCCCACCCCTATTATTTTTAACTTAAAACAATGTCTAGAATTTTCCCTTTCCGGGGGCAAAGAAAATAATAATTTAATAAATATTTAATTGATTATTCCAACCCCTGCATTTCCAAACGTATTCTCCCAGTTGTCTCAGGAAGCCAATGACATTTGTATTTAGCCTTGTTGTTGCAATAATTTGTTCTTTAAATTTTTGCTTTTGTTACATAGATTTTGTTATGAGCAGCCATAAGTGGGGGCATGTGCTACGAAGTGGCCAGACACCAGCAAAACAGAAGCCCAAAATTGCTTCAACATCAAGAAAAATTGAAACCACCAGCAAGCCACTGATGTTCAGACTAGATATCGTATTTAACAGTACTGAACTAAAATATTAAAGTCACTATTTGGTGTACTAAGAATACTGAATAATTACTACCCATATTAGTATTTTTTATATAAAGATTACGTGTGATGTTTATATAAAGATCATGGTGGTCATTTTAAAATCATTCCCACTAAAAATTTAGCGATAATTGCATATTTGTTTGCACATTCAGCCCCACACTCTCCTGTGACTGAAATCAAAGCTGCCACCAGGCTTTTCATAATGACCGTAGATCACCAGGTATAAAGGTTCATGCACGTGATCGATTTGCGTTGTGTGATAGGCTGATATGCTCATGAATTATTAATGAGTATTGAAGTTATCTTATCAGTACACATGTCTGTAACATTTTAGGGATCAATCACTTATAGTTTATATGAAATTAAACAACAATTTTATTTATACACTAAAAAACATGGCAGGTATGGATCGCATCGGTGTATAGATTTAACTATCTCTTCACCCATGCCACTGCAAGTCATCAGATACCATTTTTTTTTTTTTTTTTTTGGGGGGGGGGGGGGGGGACTCCCATATAAATGTGACAGGGTTGATCATCCTACCTTTTAGGGGTTAAAATTTGTGGTTGGTACCACTAGGTGTGTTTCAATAAAAAAAATGACCACTATCAGCGTTATTCTGATACCTTTTAGGGAAGTAAGCCAGAAAAATGTGATGACAGGAACAACTTTTCAGAAAGAATTGGTACCTCTTGGAGGTAAAAATTAATGAGAGCCACACCAACAAAATGCTTTTTAGGGGTTCCTTTCAAAATTTTTGATGATCACCTGTGTCAATTTCATATGGGAGTCTTCCCCCCCCCACCCCCCTCCCTGGATCAGATACCCAGCTGAAGGCACATGATGCATAAATTATTTACATTATACTTTTTATTTAGACAGCCATTTTCATTTTAATTGTTGGATGTGGGTCGTATCCAATGATTTCAAAGTCTGCAAACTTGAATCTGTCTATGTTTTGAACCTCATTTTTGATCTTCAAAGTTGGAAATGGACGTGGTTCTCTCTTCAGCTGTAAAAGAATTCACAATTATTTTTTAAGAAAGTTATCAAAATGATTTATGATATCCTTTATATGTAAAATGATATCCTTTATATGTAAAATGGCAATTTGCCAAGAAACTATAAAGAGATGGGACATGCCTTTTTCTTCAAACAGGGGGAGTGAGTACATGATTAGCGATTAAGGCTCTGCTGCCAAAACTTTTCTCTCAAGCAAACAAGACACAAGCTATAGTGTTTACAACATCTTTGTCGAGCAAAGTATAAAGAAGGTCAGGGGGGTTGGGGGTGGCAATATTAAAGGAAAGATTATTTCAGTGAACTTTGTCTAAGCTGAACACCCTCGTGACCAGCTCTAGCAGCTGCCGCCTTAGAGTGGTGTCCACCAAATAGAGAGTTTGAATGTGCAGACAACAAGTAGAGTTTGTCCTGGACCAGCCAAGCAGGGATGTCTGTCTTTCATAAAGAGGTGTCCGCCTTACAGGGTTGTCCGCTTTGAGCGAGTGGATTGTATTACGTGTAACACTTCAGTATTTGGATGATCTTCTTACCTGCTCTTTCAAAGCTTCAACATGATTCAGATACACATGTGCATCTCCCAGGGTGTGAACAAAGTCTCCAAGCTAAAAATAAACAGGTTAAAACAGGTTTAGGCCATTTACAGTCGTAGTTTACTTCAATTGGAGTAATGTAGTATCTCCTAATATCACAACAGTGCAAGTTATTTTAAGACCAAACAAAACTATTTTTATAAAAGGCAGTAATGCATCCCACCTTAAGGCCACAGACATGTGCTATCATGTAGGTTAAAAGGGAGTAACTTGCAATGTTAAAAGGTACCCCAAGGCCCTGAAGAAAAAAAAAATATAAAAATATATTTAATACACATTATTTCTTGATAAATCAATGATGAATGAGACTGGACTAACAGGAATGAACACAATGCAAGTAAAGGTTATGAATTGATATGGAAAAGATTGATCAACTGACCAACAAAATAATGAACCATCAATAATTGATCAACTGTTGAACCAGCCAACTTAAAAAAGAAGTCAGGCTTTTTTTTTTTTAGGTTACTTTTTCAACTGCTTAAGTTGAGAGCACACTGCAGATCGCAAATTTCACTCATGTTTATATGCAGTACTTCATATATTCATATTCATAACCAACAGTCAATAAGCCAGTCAGTTTCTCGGTCAGTAGTCAGTAAGTCAACCAATCAGTCACTCAATGAACCAAGTAACCTGCAACTATTTAATAATCAGTCAGTTAGTCAGTCAGTCAACCAATCAGTGGGTCAGTCAGTCAGGCAATCAGTCTTCTTTTTAATGTTTTTACAGTGGCCAATTTATCTTATCAACTCAGTCAGTCAGTCAGTCAGTCAATTAGCCAGTTAGTCAGTCAGTCACTTACTCACTCACTCACTCAGCCAATCAGTCTGTCCCCTTGGTCAGTTCAATCAGTCAGTCATGGGTGTAACTAAGAAAACACTTAGCAGGCTCATTAACAAGTTCAGCCGGTTTTTCTGGCTTGTTCACCTTCAAAATCACCCCAAGTCTTTGTTTTCTAGTGAAATTTCAGCCGGTGATAAGTTCTCTTTCAGGTGGTGAAATTAGCCGGCAGCCAGCTCTTAGCTACATCCCTGCAGTCAGTCAGTCTGTTGGTTGGTCCATCATATCCACCAACCAAACAACTAACTACAGTGGATGATACTAATAAACTTAAGTAACAATGATCAACTTGAATAAACTTGTGATTCATAAACATACCATGTCACCTGATCTTTGATAGAGCTGACAAGAGAGCTCTCCATTGATGACATAAAACTGTACAAATGAGTGGCATGGAGGTAAGGCCATATAAGGCAAATCTGTCAGTTACAAGAAACAGGAAATATTGTCAAAGTATTCAACTGATTTATAACCTGAATTTAAAAAAAAAAATGAAATCATGCAAGAAACACAATGGTCTGGATGGAGTAAGTATAACTTCCATGAAAAACCTGACTTGCCAGATGTACAAACTAAATATAGGTGCATTATCAGTGGAACAATATTGGACCAAATTGAAACTTTTAAAATTGCATACAATGTACATGAATATACAGACAGAAGAGGGTAGTATTTAGTTTAATTCTATTGTTGCATCAGTCACTTTAGAGGAGTTACATTGCCTTTGAGTGAAAAGACTTTTGCATATAATTATGCAACTTGGGCAACTATAGCAATAAAAGTTGATTAGATTATGTTCCCTTTATCTTTTTAATGTTCTGCTACTTGAATCGGATATGACAAAAATTAGTTTGCAAGTAGACAATATCAGTTATTCCAAATCACAAAAATAATATTTGTTCCTGCAAAATGCGAAAAAGTTAATTGCAAAATCCACAAAATAAAGTCTCTTTGTCATACCTCCCGACTCAAATACCTTTTTTGATTGGAAGAACATGTCACATGGCATGGGTCAAAAAGTCTAACTCCCCAGGGTGAAAGCAAAACTCACGAACTCCCTAAGGGAAACAACAACTCAAACTTTCGACTTGCATGTATTCAGGTTGTGCGCCTTGAAACTGCCACAACTTATGTGCCAGCCACGACAAGCACGCATGTTTTCTCATCCCAGCCATGGCTGCACATATATAATTTTTTCTGTTTTTGAGTTAGGAGGTATAACAAAACACTTAATGACTGCCCCACAGGAAACAGTGGTTTTTGTTTTCTGTTGACCCTCAATGTTCCCAGAGGTGAGCATTGAGGGTCCAGGGAGAACAAAACTGACTGTTTCCCTTGGGACCAGTGATTAAGTGATATTGATATCAGAAGCAGTGTCTCAAAATTTCCAAATTGCTGTACTTTCTATGGTACTTTCACTTTCTTCGAATAAGTGCCACTTTAGTGCTCAAGTGCTTTGAATAAGTGTTGTACATGTGTTGTTGTTGTTGTTGAGGCATGCAGTGCTTATTCAAGGCTGATGATTTATTAGGAAAGGTGCTTTTTCGAGTTACCGGTAATACAGTATTAGCTGAACATTACCAACTGGGTTCCAAGCCGACATTATGATCCGCCTGTCATCTGGATTATTTTTGATCTTGTCAATCACGGCTGCTAACTGGTCTACACCTTGGCCTTCATAGTTTGTGTGCATGTCGACATATTTTGCACCAAAATGACGCCACTGGAATCCATACACTGGACCCAGGTCTCCCTCCTCTCTATCATGTAAACCTAGTTTAACAATATTAATGTACAGATAATGATTTAATTGGTGTAAAATTAAATTTGTGTATTTCCAGACTGCCATGGATTTAAACTGCTTAAATCTATTTGATGAAGGTCATTTGCATAATGCAGTGAATTCTCTCTAAGTCAGACACCCTCAATAATGAGCCCTAGCTGTCTGCCTTAGAGAGGCTTTACAGAGGTGTCTGCCTTAGAAGGGTGTCTATTACTTTAAGATAGTCGAATGTGATGGATTAAATACAAATAAAGCCAAAAGACATATTATTTGCATTAATGAATAACCAAAAGTATTGGTACATTTTTTACATAACTCATTTCTATGAGTGCAATGAAACTAAAAAATAAATGTCTTGGGCTTCAGAAAGCCAAGTTGTAAACGGATTGCAACTTGAAAAAAAACATGAGCCAATGTTTTTCAAGTCCTTCCCTTGTGTCGAAGGAAAAATTGCTAAAAACTGGCTGTGGTGTGTTCCCTTACAGAATTAACTAATGATATATATTTGCTCCTTGGGTTCTAAAAGCATTTGTGTATGAGAAAGGGCACTGAGTTTTCCTTGTAGCACTGTTTTGACCCTACGCCATAAAAATCATCACGACATAGCTCCTTTAAGAAACAAATGAAGTAGCAATTGACAATAAACTATTAAATTAAAGAATAAATGTAAGCGTACCTTGCTTATCTAGGAAATCTCTTGAACCATTTGCATCCCAGATACGGATTCCCTTCTTACTTAATTCTTTTGCATTGGTGCATCCACTAACAAACCACAGAAGTTCTTCTGCTACTCCGCGCCAGAACACACGCTTTGTTGTGAGGAGAGGGAAAACATTGTTACGCAGGCTAAATCTCATCTGGGTACCAAAAATCGAGATTGTACCTGTGCCTGAAAAAAGGAAGATGAAACATTTCATTACTAAAAAATATGACCTCAAGCAAAGGGCTGTCAAACTACCAAGAGGTTGTTTGGTGGGGGAGTAAAAACGTTTCTTGGCAAGTACATATTAATTTTCTGAAAGTCACTGGCACGGGCTGGCTTTTTTAAAATTACATAAACTTGTAAGTTTCCAACCCTACATTCCTATTTGAAAATCTTGTTTATTGCGGAGGGTATACTCCTGAAAATGTTTGTTGGTGTTGTGCAAAACAAACTCATTTTTAGACCAAAACCACACCCTTGGAGCCATACATATTACACTTATGCAGCTTTATACATAAACGAACAAAGTTGCAGAAGTAAAGTCGCACATGTGCCATAGGTGGCCCACATGAGCCACAGGCAGCCCACGTGAGCTACAGGTAGCCCACATGAGCCATAGGTGGCCCACATAGCCAGAGCTTAACCCAGTTTCTGAAGCATGAAGTGACTAGGAATAAATTATTGCTACTCCCCCTGGATGAGATGCTAGTCTATCACAGGGTTACCCCCAGGATTTTGTCACCGGTACCCATTTATACACCTGGGTGGAGAGAGACAGTGTGGAGTGAAGTTTCTTAATTAAGGAAACAAAACATTGGCAGAGACCAGGCCATGAACCACCGACCTTCATATCTGAAATGCAACGCACTTAACACTACTGTATACCACCACGCCTCCACACATAGAAAAGTACCACAGGATAAATATCTGAAATGCAACGCACTTAACACTACTGTATACCACCACACCTCCACACATAGAAAAGTACCACAGGATAAATATCTGAAATGCAACGCACTTAACACTACTGTATACCACCACGCCTCCACACATAGAGTACCACAGGATAAATATCTGAAATGCAACGGACTTAACACTACTGTATACCACCACGCCTCCACACATAGAAGAGTACCACAGGATAAATATCTGAAATGCAACGCACTTAACACTACTGTATACCACCACGCCTCCACACATAGAAGAGTACTACAGGATAAATATCTGAAATGCAACGCGCTTAACACTACTGTATACCACCACACCTCCACACATAGAAGAGTACCACAGGATAAATATCTGAAATGCAACGGACTTAACACTACTGTATACCACCACGCCTCCACACATAGAAGAGTACCACAGGATAAATATCTGAAATGCAACGCACTTAACACTACTGTATACCACCACACCTCCACACATAGAAGAGTACCACAGGATAAATATCTGAAATGCAACGCGCTTAACACTACTGTATACCACCACACCCCCACACATAGAAGAGTACCACAGGATAAATATCTGAAATGCAATGCACTTAACACTACTGTATACCACCACGCCTCCACACATAGAAGAGTACCACAGGATAAATATCTGAAATGCAATGCACTTAACACTACTGTATACCACCACGCCTCCACACATAGAAGAGTACCACAGGATAAATATCTGAAATGCAATGCACTTAACACTACTGTATACCACCACGCCTCCACACATAGAAGAGTACCACAGGATGAATATGAGCACCTTTGCAACATTTTAATTATACCTGTCCTGTCTTCTTTCTTTGTGCCATTATCAAGAATGTATTGAATCAAATCCAGGTATTGCATTTCATCATGTTTTTTTGTTCTCACAGGTTCTTCTTTTTTCACTGACGTACATGTTTCAGTTGTTGGAGTTTGCATATTACCTGCTGCCAACATCTTAAATATTTTTATATTTCCTAGAAATAGAGGGATAGAAAACATGTCTAAATATCTAAAATGAAATATGATTTGTACAGTGTAAAGATGTACCTTGTGGAACTTTAAAGTTGTTTTTACTTTAGCATCAATCTTTGCTGACATTATTGTTTAAATTTTGTTTTAAAGTGTACATGTATATGACAGTGATTTTTTTATTTGCTTGATCGAATCTACATGGTGTCCTGATAAGAAAATGGAAAAAAAATTTCAATATTGATTTTCCTTCTCCGCGTTTTAGCCGTCTAAACATGTGAAATTTCACTTCTGGTGTGTTACCAAATCGTGCAAGAAGAAAGACTGGAAATAGTCTGCTGTGACGTCAATACGGAAATACCGGTGTCGAGGTGTCAGTTTTGTAACACACCAGAAGTGAAATTTCAGGTGTTTAGATGGCTAAAACGCGGAGAAGGCAAATCAATATCGAAAAATTTGTTTCCATTTTCTTATCAGAAAAAAAATCACTGTCATATTCACTTTAAATACAAATTTACATAATACATTTAATGTATTGTGCTAAATACATTAATTTTCGTACTAATGGACATCAAAAGTCGAAAAAGGTCATTAAACTTAGTAATCTAAGCAATTTTTAGTTCTTTGCATGTAATTATGACTAAAGAAATGTCAGCTATCAAAAACTGCAAAATTACTGGGTGGCAAAAAGTGCTTATAAGCATACATGTCACATTCTCTGGAAAATTTTGAATTTTAAAACAGCATTGCACAAAGAATGATTGTCTATAGACCTTATTCACAAATGGCGACTGATTTATTATTGTTTTATATTCATGCTAATCAGCCCAACTAGCCTCATTTTAGAGCAAAAATTCTTTTGAATTTTGCACATGCAAACGAGGCTAGTTGGGCTGATTAGCATGAATATAAAAGAATAATAAACCGGCCGCCATTTGTAAATAGGGTCTTAGTATAGGGCTCACATTTCCAGAGAAGGCTAGTGGTTGTTCTATGCCCTATCAACGTAACATTCAATTTATATTTAGTAGATATTTATCTTCTTCATTCTCATAACCAGCCTTTTTGACAATACACCAACAATGAAAGGAGAAATCAGATGTTGATCATTATAGTTTGGTAGCACATGAAGGCAACAACTCGTAGTTGATGATTTTCTTTATTCTCATCACCTGTATGATTGACAGTAAATTGAAATTCTGAGGAGAAATTAGATGTTGATTACCTGAAATTGGAGGTAATTTAAATCGATGCATTTCTTTTTGCAATTGATATAGCGTGGAGAAATTAAATGTTGATCATTACATTTTGGCAGCAAATCACTTAAGACAATTTTGAGACAATATCCCCTAGTGTCTTCTCATAACCTATCAGCTTGTTAATGTATTAAGGGGAAATTACATGCTGATCAGTTTAAACATAACTTGGGCCTAGTCCCCAAACGGCCAGGCAAAATGAAACGACAAATCAATCTAAACATAATCGACACGCATTTTGCTTTATTGTCGACAGCAAGTATCGATAACTGAGTTAAGGAACATTTAGTATCCTGTACAGCTCTCAACTCGAGCACAGTAAAGTGTAAGCGATGTTAATTTTGTACAAATCGAACAGTTTTGATTGTGGCGCCACGATCGAACAATGTAAGCTGAGTAAGTGACCTTTGATCTTGTAACTAATAACGCCTTTTGTTGATCAGAAATGTTAAAAAGCGATAGGAAGACCATATTTCTATGTTGTAGTACATTTTTTAACGTTCCATAGTGACTAAAATCAGCGAAATAATATGACTACTTACCTTACACTCTGCAGACAACAACCTTCGAAATTTCTGAATTTGGCGCGAAAATGAAGCCACGTCAGCCTCGTCTTGAAACTGGCTTCAGGTTGGTCCGCCTCATTTCGAGGGAAACGGAGAGGGGCTTGGAATCAGTAATGATTCAAGATGGCGGATGACTGGAGGAAAGGCTGGAAGCGACGCGATCACTTCCCTGAGATACCGGGAATGCCAAATAGAAGCGAGCTTATGAAGCCGTTAATTTTTCCAAATAATCAACGTGCTTTCAAAATATTCACCGTTGTCGCTACTGTAGGTAAATGTATTTTAATTATTATATGCATGGCAAGGGAGTCACCCAAAATAGCTGAAATTGATCGACGCACGTTCATTTCGAACACTACACCTCCCTGGAAATTTTAAGATGGTCCGAAAGGGGTACAGAGCTTTTGGCAGTACAATCGTATAAGCCATTGTGTACATATATTTATGGGAAATAGCTGTTTGTTTTGAACCTAGTAACAAAATTTGTATTACAAATGCAGAGATGCCAACCTCTGGAGATTGAAAATAGGGATTTTTTTTTTCTAACGGTGAAACTTTTTTCACGCTGAAGGCGTGAATCAAGCGACATAGTCGCAAGCATCTTGGGGGATTCGGAATTTTTTTTGGCTTTACCCTCTAAAAGTGCTGTTTTTGAAGATAAGATATGACGAAGGACCAATTTTTTTTATTGGATTTTGGAAAAATTGGAGTTAAAATCTTAGCCTATTGTAGAGAAAAGATCCAAAGTCTCTTTTATCCGGGAGATTTGGTGACCAGTATGGGAGACCGGGAGATTCGTTCCGTATCCGGGAGACTCCCAGAGAATTGGCATCAGTGCAAATGGTGTTCTAAGAGTACTTGAAAGACCCGGGGGGTGGTGGTGGGGGGGGGGGGTGGGGTACTCCCTTATATAAGCCATATAGATATGTGCGGCCCTAAAGGGTATGGTTTTCAAGCCATTTTGGTCTGAATTAGGGTATAGATTTTGATCAATTTGGTCTGAAATAGGGTATGGTTTGTGCACACTGCAGTCTGTAGTAATGACGGCACATTGTGCAACCCGCTGAGATTTTATATGTGGAATTTTGAGCTTGAAACTTTGTACGGGTTGCGTCCTACTTAACAAAAGCATCTTCACATTACCTTAATCTTTGGTCTGAACTAGGGTACTGATGTTATAGGGAAGGTCTGAAATAGGGTATCGATTTGAGGAAAACTTTTATAAATGGTATTTTAAAGTGCCAAAGTTTTTGAATAAGTTCCATACGTTTCGGGCTTTGCCCTTCTCAGTGGAAATATGTTCGTTGAGAAATACGCCACGACATCTTTCGTTTCTTCTGAAGGTCGCGCGCGCGCATGCAAGAGACAATCATTTTAAACTTTAGATGTCGTGGCGTATTTCTCAACGAACATATTTCCACTGAAGAAGGGCAAAGCCCGAAACGTTTGGAACTTATTAAAAAACTTTGGCACTTTAAAATACCATTTATAAGAGTTTTTCATGAAATCCAAGTGCCACGCAGCCACCGAACTTCTTACCAAATTGTAATATCGATTTAAGGGTCTGGTCTGAAATAGAGTATCGAATTTTGGGTCAGGTCTGAGTGGTTGCATTGTTTTATGCTACAGAAACAGTGTCAGCTCCAGTGATCTGGGTTTACTTTGACTAAAGTCCACCTTTACTAGCTTTTTCTTGTTCAGTGCATTTAAACATGTCTCAAACATCTTTCTTTAAACATTGAACAGGAGCTTGCATATACTGCATATTTGTCCCAGAATATAAGGGAGACCACATCTTCTTACCAGTAAGTGAACTTATCCATAGTCTTTAAAGTTCATTATGCTGTACAAGGTGGTTCTAATATTTGAGTCTGACCATATACCTGCCAACTTTTTCCAAGTGATAGGCGTGAGAATTTTTTCATGGGAGTGCCAGGATTTCCGAAGGCGACCCGACCAAATCCGAAGGGAACCCAATCTATTCCGAAGATGTCCGAAGTTTCCTAAGATGTTCCGAAGAATTCGGAAGTTTCCATGGACCTCAGTAATTGTAATGTTCAGAACGTTAAAAACCTACAAAAAAGTGCCATATTTTCATGAACGCAACTATATTTTTAATTGGATCATGCGAAAATGCGATCAGTTAAGGCTGATAGCTCAAATCTGTAAGTTAGACATGAGAAATTGCTCCATAGGCGTGAGTAGGCGTGAGGTCAGAGTTTTGGACTCGCAGGCACGAGACTCGCGCCTAAGGCGTGAGACTTGGCAGGTCTGTGACCATGAAATTTTAAAGTGCAACCATTCAAATGAAAGCTATTGAGCAGTACTTTCCTGTGGTGCTGTTCATTATGCTGTACACTGAGAAGGTGGTTCTAACTTTTCAGTCTGTGGATGAAATCCCAAAGTGTGACCATTCAAATGAAGCTATTGAGCAGTACTTTCCTGTGGTGCTGTTCATTATGCTGTACAAGGTGGTTCTAACTTTTGAGTCTGTGGATGAAATCCTGAAGTGTGGCCATTCAAATGAAAGCTATTGAACAGTACTTTCCTGTGGTGCTGTTTATTATGCTGTACAAGGTGGTTCTAACTTTTGAGTCTGGATGAAATCCTGAAGTGTGACCATTCAAATGAAACTATTGACCAGTACTTTCCTGTGGTGCTGTTTATTATGCTGTACAAGGTGGTTCTAACGTTTGAGTCTGTGGATGAAATCCTAAAGACAATAGTGTGACCATTCAAATGAAAGCTACTGAACAGTACTTTCCTGTGGTACTGTTTATTATGCTGTACAAGGTGGTTCTAATGTTTGAGTGTGTGGATGCCAATCCCAAAGTGTATCCATTCAATTGACAGATACTGATCATGAGCAGCACCCATAAAAATAATTGCCACTCCTGAACTCAAGTGCTTTGAGTAAGTGTCATGGAAGGGTTACATATTCAAGGTTGTTCCTTTTAATCAGATTTTTGCTTTTATAAGGGGCACTTACCAGTGTTCAGGGACAGTGCTTTTTTGAGTGAATGCATCCTTTGAAAGATTGTTTTTCCTTAATTTTTAGATCCGGAAGTGGGTTCATGAACAGAAGGGAAAGTTACTTAAAATAAAGCCAGAGGATGAAGATTACGTGAAACGGCGGACAGCTGAACTTGCAGCAAAAGCTGAACTGACTACCAAGCAAACAGTGCAAGATACGGTGCAAGAAACTGCCAGGTCATAAGAAAACCATACAGGTGCTGTTGTGACTTCATCAAAAAGTGACAACACATGTTAAAGGTTTTTATCATGAAACATGTGACCACCTTGAAGGAAACGTTAACAGTTTTGCACAGAGAGAATGTAGTCATGGCAACCAGTAACAGCTAAAATGATAGTCTGAAATGTCAGTCCTTGACAGCTCCTCATTTATTACAAACCAGAAGTGCAAGAGGATATAAAGCCAACAATGGAATCTCTTATTTGAACTGCAAAACATGTATTATACAGTAACTGTACATCCTGTGCTTTGGGTGAAATTAACATGTTCACTTCTACAGCCGGTCATAATAATAAAAAAGTAATAACATAATTCTTTGGCACTCATCACAACGTCACTGGTTTGAGATTGGCCCTTTATAAAAGTTATCAAATAAATAACAGCTAATCTATTTTTAGTTTGTTTTTCTCCACATTGTTTCCACTTTCTTGTCAAACAAAAATCTAAGACAGATAACTGTCTTGTGAATTACATGTACATGTTTGAACTAAAACATAAATTTTAATGCACCATCAACAATGATATTGATGGTGCAATAAATTTTGAAATCCTTAGAGTGATCATTCAATTAAGTGTTATTGAAAAGTAATTTCTTGACTTGTTGTAGTTATGTTTATTATGATGTACAGCATGGTTCTAATTTTTCTGACTGCCGATGAAATCCTAAAGTGTGACCATTTAAATAAAAGCCATTGAGCAGTACTTTACTGTGGTGCTGTTTATTATGCTGTACAAGGGGGTTCTAACTTTTGAGTCTGTGGATGAAATCCTGAAGTGTGACCATTCAAATGATAGCTATTGAGCAGTACTTTAGTGTGCTAGTGATTATTATGCTGTTAAAGGTGGTTCTGTTTTTTAAGTCTGGATGAAATGCTACAGTGTGATCATTCAAATAAAAGCCACTGAGCAGTACTACTTTCTGGGGTGCTGTTTATTATGCTGTTTGATGTGTTTTGCACTAAACAGTTGAGAAAGACGCAAAACAGGTGGAAATGCGAGAAGAAACAATGAACTGACACATGCCAACAGTGATGTTGATGATCAGTGCTGTCAGCCTGTTCCACGCATTAATATAGTAGGGAACAAAGGATAGGCGGCAAACAAAGGTAAAATATTGTGCCTGCTGATGGCAGGGGATAGTTCCTCGCTCTTTTCTCCAGTTGTAATTTATCCTTGGCTTCACTTCCCACTATACTCCCTACTGTTGACCTTTTTATGTGAACGCCTAAACGGCCCTCCCCCCCCCCCCCCACCCCGGACACATTGTTGGCCCCGCCCCTGGGATGTCATTATCCGTTGTCACCTCTTAAAACGAAATAAAACATGGAAAGTTTATTTTTAATCGATAGGATAACACGGAGCTAATATATGCGAAGTCCAATGTTAATATAACGAACAAGACAAACAAATTGCAAAAGACAAACATTGATTTGATTCCTTTCTGCCGGTGGAGGGGGAAAGAATAACAGCCTGTGTGAACCTTCATTTACAAAACCACCAGAGTGTTGACCTTTCAGACCTTTCGACGTATGACGTCGTGAAATCAAATAAACTGCTTTTGTTTTTTTGAATTAATGTAAGGAAGTCCCGGATTAAGGGAAGTTTGCAAAGCGAGGAGCGTTGTGGTAAGTACAAACCATTAAATCTTGTATTCTACGGCCCATATTCAGCATTTAAGAACAGGACCATAATTTCCGCACCGACGACACGAAATGGCAACGCAGTATAGCGACAAACCAGACAAACTCGATCATTTGTTTTTGTACACTGAGCTCAGTGTTTAGCTCTGCGATCTCATCAAGGCGGAAGACGTTAAATGGATATTTAATTGTGTAACTTACTTTATCAGAGTTTGAGTACAAATTAATATAAACTTCATGGACGTTCGTTTCTTGAATAAGAAATTTTTAAAAAGTAAAAAAAGACAAAACACTGTTCTTAACTGAAATGACTGAATTGTATTTTGCATGTTACGATGTTGCTAGTAATCTCGGTCAAAATCAACAAAAATATTAAAGATTTATATATGAACATGAACAAATCTACTTATAATGAAAGTCAGTGGCGGTTGAATGTAGTAACAGTACGACTGATGGAGGGAAGAAAATGAACAAAAAATATTCTCTTTAATTCAGGAAGGAAAATAGATCAGTTTATTGTCGGTACTTCCGCGACCTGTAAGAATGGTTCTTGCTTGTTGATTTTGTTTTATTCTTATTATTTGGTTGGTTGGTATTATTTGGTTATTCTTATTATTTGGCAATTTGGTTGCATGGCTTTTTGTTCTAAAATAATTTTAACTCGTTTAATCTGCGTATATAAACGCTTAGTTATTTGTGAGAGCATGAAAACGACTTCTGTGCAGACTCATAGTTTTAAATCTCATCAACATGAATAAGTAAATATGTTTTTACACTTCTTCCCATATTCTGGACATATCTCGCAGGTAAGCTATTATATTTGTATTAAAAGGTTTAAAGTTTGAAACATCGATTACACCAAGCGTGAGCGCTGAAGTAATAGTCACGCAAAATTAAAGAAGTCAGTCACGCGAGCCAATTAGGGAGCTTTTAATCATGTTTAAGCAACCACGACGGCGACGGCAGCGAGAACGGCACAAAAAATAGGTTTAATGAGCGAAAACAATGCCTCTGCACGTGCGTTTTACATTTTCGTACATTTCTTTGCCGTTCCCTGCAAAACAACAACGTCAAATGATCAAATTATAGGTTTTGTGGAGAACGTGAACACGCGACGGTTAATTTTCCTTTCTCCATTTGAACTGGTATCGAAACTGGTAGGCCATTCCTTCAAATTTAGCTCCTGAAAAATCCAGACACATTAGACAAACTAAACAAATTGGAACAACTGCAAAGTTGTTTAAAAAAGCGCGAATCCGTTTTTCAAGTGACGTTTTCCATGGCGTTGCCGTCGTCGTTGCTTAAGCTCTTTAATCATTAAAGTAAAACGACGCGCGACAGCCCCCTCTTTTTTTCTTTTTAATAGTGTGATTGAATAGATTTATTGTTTTGTTATCCATATTGTGATTTTGCTAGTCCCTTGTTTTCTATTTTTCTTCTTGTGCAGTTGTGATGTAAATCTTGGCCTATTTATTATCAATAAAATTGCATAAAAAATAAATATAAGAGAAAACGACGCGCGACAAATGGACGAAGCAAATTTCACTCGCTACTTTCGGGGGCTCCGTACTTTCGGAATTTATTAGCAACCACAAAGTTTTGGCGTTACTTTGGAGGGGTCGCTTCTTTCGGGGTTCGTTACTTTCGCAACTTTACGGTCATAAGAGAATTGACTGGGACTCTACCGAATGCCTTACCTACAGTACAGAGCTACGACAAACGACTTACTCTAGAAAGTTAGTTTGTAAAATTCATTAATAATTCATGAGGGTGATGACCAATCCAACAACAGTATTCAAGTCACATGTATACCTTTGTAAATCCCAATACATATATAAACTGTCTGAAAGCACGGGGAGGGTTTGAATAGGTAGCAGGGAAATGTTGGGGTTGATGAATGAATACAGAATATTAATTAGCGTCATTAGTATTCTGTATCTAGATACAGAATACTAATGAAGCTAATTAGTATTCTGTAACTGATACAGAATACTAATTATGTATATGAAACTCAGCCACTAGCTTGTTTGGAAAGCAACCAAAAAGAGCCCCCTTCCATTTATTTACTTTTCACTAAATAACTAAATAACGATTTATGCCACAGGCCAGTAAATAGAGCGTTTTCGGGGGATATCGACCGCCGCATTGATTTGTTACTTCGTCAATAAATTTACTAAGCCAGAGGTTTACTGTTTCCGCTATCATAACCTCCAGCTTGCAGCTTAATTCTTGAACGTTTTCCACCCTGCAGTTTCTCGCCTCCAAGGCTACAGTTTCATTTTCGGGTTTTTTGTTAGCCCTTGCCTGCTGCCACTATTCAAATATTTTAACGGCCCACTTCGTGCTGTTTTTAGTGTTTTGGGGAGTCACATCCTTGAGCAGAGAACTTTCTTCCGATAAACTTTTCAGAGGACGAAAGCGCGTGGACGCCATTTCGCTCTTCTAAAACGAAATAAATGTTATGCTAATCCCTTTGAGTTCATCGGATTAACTTCATTCATATAACAGCCAATCAAATTGAAAGTAAACAACATTCTTCACACTTTGTATGACATTCATTTCACAAGTGAGATACAATATTCGCGTCCGATCTGTATGGGATTTACAATGGCTCGCCTTGGGCTCGCCATTGTAAATACCCATACAGATCTCCCGCTCATATTGTATCTATCACTTACAAACTTACAATAAACACCACTTAACCGCTTTTTTCTTTGGCTTCTATTAAGGTCTGCCATGGACAACATAGAGGAAATTCTTAACGCCATCGTTATTGGCCTTGCTGTTGCTCATTTCCTTCGCAATACCAATCGCGTTTTAAAAGCCATCGAATTATTAAAGGAATGCTTGATTCTCCTAAGAAGCAAATCTATCGAAAGCAAAAAAGATTTGGTCAAGTATAAGATAGACATACATTTTCAAATATTCAATGGCTACCGTCGTATAAATGATGAGACAAGTGCGATAGAATGTGGCAGAGAGCTTTTGGTCTTACTTCGTGAAAATGGAGAAAGAGAAATGCAAGGAAATTTGGTCTTTAATCTGGCCGAATTATTTGAGCTCCAAAGTAAATACAAAGAAGCAAAAGAGCTTTATGAGGAGGCACTCAGCATCATGATAGAAATTGGTGGAAGGGAAGAAGTACAATCTTGTTATGGAGCCCTAGGAAGTATTTTTCAGTCTCTCGGTGAATATGCCAAGGCCGAAAAATACTTACAAAGGGCACTTGCTATCGGAAAAGAACTCGGCGATATAGAAGGAGAAGCCGCATGTTAT
This sequence comes from Cladopsammia gracilis, assembly GCA_022457155.1. NCBI lineage: Eukaryota > Metazoa > Cnidaria > Anthozoa > Scleractinia > Dendrophylliidae > Cladopsammia > Cladopsammia gracilis. The sequence continues at coordinate 563,527 of JAJGOT010000391.1, forward strand.
GGCATCTTAGGAACTGTTTTTAAGTCTCTTGGTGAATATTCCAAGGCTGAAGAATATCTTCAGAAAGCAATTTCAATCGAAAAAGAAATCGGTGATATAGAAGGAGAAGCATCTTGTTATGGACACCTAGGTTCTGTGTGTGAGTCTCTCGGTGAATATGGCAAGGCTGAAAATTGTCACAATAAGACACTTGCGATTGCAATAGAAATAGGTGACAGGGAAAGAATAAACTCTTGTTACAGAAACCTAGGAACCATGTTTCACTCTATCGGTGCATTTGACAAGGCTAAGGAATATCTTCAGAAAGCACTTGCGATCAGAAAACAAAATAGCGACAGAAAAGAAGAAGCGGACCTTTATAGAGATCTTGGAATCGTATTTTCTTCCCTTAATGAGTATTCCAAGGCTAAGGAACATCTTCTGAAGGCGCTTTTGATAAGAAACGAAGTTGGTGACAGAAAAGGACAAGCAATAGATTATGGAAATTTAGCATCTGTGTTTCAGTCCCTTGGTGAGTATGCCAAGGCCGAAGTATATTTACATCAAGCACTTGAGATCTCGAAGGAAATCGGTGACAGAAATGGAGAAGCATCGTGTTACGGAAACCTGGGAACTTTGTTTCACTCTGTCAGCGAATATGCCAAAGCTGAAGAATACTCTCAGAAAGCTCTTGCCATAAGCAAAGAAATTGGCGATAAAAAGAGAGAAGCAACAAACTATGGAAACTTGGGAACTGTGTTTCAATCTCTTGGTGAATATATCAAGGCCAGAAAATACTACGAGAAAGCTCTTGAGTTAAGAAAGAAAACGGGTGACAAAAAAGGAGAAGCAGATGATCAAGGTAACCTTGGAACTCTTTTTTACACTGTCGGCGAATATGCCAAGGCTAAAAAATATCACGAGATCGCACTTGCGATTAGAATGGAAATTGGTGACAAAGAAGGAGAAGCAACCGATTCCGGAAACCTGGGAAATGTGTTTCGAGATCTCCGGGAATATGACAAGGCTGAGAAATATCACACGAAAGCAATTTCAATTTGTAAAGAGATCGGAGACATCAGAGGAGAGTGCGAATGGCACTTTTACCTAGCCTTGGACATTCTGGCAGAAGGAGACATACAAAACGCTTCTTCGAATCTACATGCTAGCATACATAAAAACGAGGATATCCTAGCATTTCTTGGCGAAAGTGACTTATTTAAGGTAGCCTTTGTTGACGAACATGCTCTTTCTTATCAGGTTCTCAGTAAACTGTTTTGTGATAATGGGAAACCTTATGATGCTCTATACGTTGTGGAGCTTGGACGAGCCAGAGCCCTGACCGACTTGATGTCAGCTCGGTACTCTGTGGAAAAACAGATATCAGTCTATCCACAGACATGGGTTGATATTGAAAAGATCATGAAAAATGAAAGTAACTGTGCTTGTTTATATATTTCATATTTTGCCACATTTATATTTTTGTGGATTATTAAGGCGGAAAAGCCGATTCTTTTCCGAGGAGGACATGTAAATGAGTGTCTTACTGACAAAGAAACGGAACGAAATGTGGATGAAATACTTGGTAGCGAAACCTTATTCAGAATGTTTAAGGCATTAGCGCAAGGGCAGTGCGAAGATCGATCCTGGTTTCCTTCAAACGCTAACGACCCAATGCGTAAATCGTCTGAGGACAATAGCCTCGCTGCTGAACGCGTTGTTGAAGAGAAGGAAGGGGAAGACCAGCAACCCGTTCCAACCCTTGCTGAGGTCTACAAAATGTTCATCGCTCCCGTGGCAAACTTGCTTGATAAACCAGAGATCATCATTGTTCCTGATCGTTCCTTGTTCAAAGTTCCATTTGCGGCGTTAAAGGATGAAAGTGGAAAGTTTTTATCAGAGACTTTCAGGATCCGCATTGTACCTTCTTTGACGACTCTCAAGCTCATTCATGACAGTCCAGCAGACTATCACAGTCAGACTGGTGCACTGATAGTGGGGGATCCTGATGTTGGTCGCGTGCTTTACAAAGGACATATTGTCAGCCCAACCAGATTGCCCTTTGCAGAAAAGGAAGCAAAGATGATTGGACGATTGCTAGGAGTTCAGCCTTTGCTAGGACAACAAGCAACTAAGCATGCGGTACTTCAAAGGATAAATTCAGTTAGTCTGTTACATTTCGCTGCTCATGGTAATGCTGAAAGAGGAGAAATCGCTCTTGCCCCTCCCCGCGCTAAGATGGAGATTCCAGAAGAAGAAGACTACTTGTTAACAATGGCTGACATTTCACAAGTTCGACTGCGAGCGAAACTGGTAGTCCTAAGCTGTTGTCATAGTGCACGTGGGCAGATTAAAACCGAGGGAGTTGTTGGAATCGCCCGCGCATTCTTGGGATCCGGTGCACGCTCAGTGTTGGTGGCACTGTCTGCCCTCAATGATATTGCAACAGAGCAGTTCATGAGTCGTTTCTACAAGCACCTTGTTGGCGGAGAAAGTGCCAGCCAATCTCTTCACGAGGCCATGAAGTGGATGAGAGATGACGGCTTCTTTGACGTCGAGCTTTGGGCACCTTTCATGCTGATTGGAGATAACGTGACGTTTAATTTTCATAAGTAAAGGTTAGTAGAAACTGTTTAATATTAGAGCCTGGTCGCATTACAGTCAAAAACAAAAATTAGCCCCTGTAAAAATGTCCATAAATTTGAAATCGTCAAACGGTCGCACTGTCCGTCCATGCTGTCTAAAACATACGCGTAATGACATAAAAACAAAAACATTCCGTAAAAAGGTTGTCCCTCCGGAGCGGTTTTTTTTGTTTTCCTTAAAATTTTCAAAATCGGCCTGCCCACCCATACACTACGGCGTCTTTGAAGTTAAGCCGGAATTTCCATTTTTTTTTTCAAATTTGCGAAACACCGATCGCATTAGGAAACTTGATGTGGTGACAGGTTTTTATCTTAAACAAAGACAAATTTAGTAAAGAAGTATTTTTCGTTTGTCTCACGATGTAGTCACTTCCGATGTGGATCGCGAAGTTTCGACTGCATACTGCTAGTCTTCTTCAGGCGATGGGGTCGACTGGTTACGCGTCACCTTATGAAGCACGATGCTCTGCTGTGATTGGTTGGTTTTCAACAGCTGTGACTGGCGCATTTTTTTGATCCTCGTTGTTTCGGCGAATTGTTTCCTCGGCGGTCCGTAGTCGTACGGCTCTCCTGTTGTTGTGTTTCTTGATCGTGGGCATCCATGCAACAGGAGAGCCTTACGACTACGGACCGCCGAGGAAACAATTCGCCGAAACAACGAGGATCAAAAATGCGCCAGTCACAGCTGTTGAAAACCAACCAATCACAGCAGAGCATCGTGCTTCATAAGGTGACGCGTAACCAGTCGATCCCATCGCCTGAAGAAGACTAGCAGTATGCAGTCGAAACGTCGCGATCCACATCGGAAGTGACTACATCGTGAGACAAACGAAAAATACTTCTTTACTAGTGTGTTCACCACGATGAACAACAACAACCCTTCTTACGATAAAGACAAATTTGATCAAAATTTCCCTAGTGCGACCAGGCCCTTACTGAGTTCAGTTTGTAGTCGCGGGGAGAAGTGTTTAGCCTAAAGACGATCAAACAGAAAACAAAAGGAGACTTGCAAAAACCTCAAGGCTTCCTTATAATGAAGTGACGCACTTCATTTATTGGTTCTGCTCTTCATCTATAGTACTTCTCTCTACCTAAGGTCTCAAACAGGTTTATGAGTAATGAAATACTCAGGTTGTACCTTTTATTAGTGGTAGACAGCGCTTTATTCAGCCGAGCTTACATGTTAACCAACAGGACAACAATTATTCTCTTTCTTCAGAAACAATAGCAAGACGTTGAATAAAATTTCGATTTCGTTTTAAAACTCGGCCAAGTCTCTCTATAAAACACCATCGCAACGATCCAACAGGTACTTCAGTGGACCCTTAGAAGGGAAACAGATGTCTATTGCCTCCCTTCAGCTCGCGCTCTCCCCAGCTGTGTTACGTTCTGACAGAGGAAGGTTACTGCAAAGTTCTGACTTTAAGGCCCGGTTCAAACGTCGAACTTCACATGTGCCGAATCAAATGCAAATTAGCAAAATCTATTGTTCTTGCTCATTTGCATTAGATTCGGCACATGTGACGTTCGACGTTTGAACTGGGCCGAAATTTATGTCATCGCTGAGCATCTCTGCCATTTTAGTGCTTTTAGTTTTAGTGTCTTGCGTTCTTAATCTACAACCGGCAGCGAGTGCACTGAAACAAATTGAAGTTGTACTTCTTTCTTTCTTTTTTTAAGTTTATCGCATTCGGTGGACCTTATATAGCAGATTTGGCAGATCGAAATGATGATGTTTTAAGTTCTTTCTTCTAAAATAAGTGGTGCATGTATAACTTGACCTTGTTATTAATGGGAATACTAAATGAAGCATTTTGTTCTTAAACATTATACGTGATAATTCTGGTTTAGTAATTTGTCAACGATTTCTGTATATTTCACTTTCAGGGAGTATAGCTGCCAAAAAGAAATTCTCCTTTGGAGAGGACGCCTGTCGTACATTAAGCAGCTAACTACCCGAACTAAAGTCCAGAGGAAATGAGAGTCCGCGCACAGGAAATGAACAGGTTAAGTTGTAAGACCTGCAAGACTCACCGAGTTTTATTCGTGCACTTTCATTGTCTGTTAAGCCTTCAAGTCGGTTCCTGTTTGTGAACGTTTCCTCCAGTTTTCGGAGAACAAATCTGACCACCAACAAGCTTGGCACAAGCAGGAGATAGCCGTCTTCCTTGTTTTCACAATGGAGCATTGTTCATAGCGAACGTAACCGGTTTTTTTAGATTTTTTTTTTTGTGCCATTTAAACGATAGAACTAGGAGAGTGTATAGAATTCCATAAGTAACCATTAGATTGAATGTTTTGAAGCACGAGACAGCGTTTGTCGTACAAAGGTTCATTATTCATAGCGAATAATTAACTAAGATATTGTTGAAAATCCATACAGCCGAGCGGCTTATTATTCTCGCAAGACTGGATTTTTATTATTTTGTTTTATAAGGGTTTAACAATCTGTATAAAACTAGTATTCGTTTCAATCACCTTAATCTAATTAGAAGTGTACAGGTTTCTTGAATCTGTTATCGCCATTCGTCTGTCTGGTGAAAAAAAGGATTGTACCGAGAGACAATTGATTATGTATTCGATCGTTCATTGCCACTGTTTCTTTTCAGGTCTGCGATCGATTTCTTCGATCGCAAAAGCAGTGAATAGTCAGTACAAACGCATTGCAATAATAGCAGAACGATTAATTAAAAGAGTAACAGCCTTGATTACTGTCATAGAATGTTTGAAACAGGCACCGATTTCTACCCCGTAAAAATCAATCCAAAAGAATGCAGGAAGTTAGAAAAGTTGCTCGTTACTTCGGGTTTATTGTCACGAGTCATTAAATGTCTTACTTTTTGTATATGTATATGATCTATTAGGTCTAGATAGAAGCAGACTAGTTAAGGTTACAGTGTACCTTCGGGGGTGTCTCCAGTATAACAGCTCTAGTGTCTTAAGATTACACTTAACATACCTAAACCCAGATATCAAATTAAAGCTTATAGAGCTGGCTATCTAAATATGGAAACCATTTGGTAATAAAGTGAATTGTCGAATTTTTTTCGACGTCTAAATTCGAACGTCCGAATCAGCTTTAAAACGCTATAACTCAAAGCGATTATTGATGTATTTTGCTAATTTGATTTGTTCTCGGGTTTCCGAACACGAAGCGCTAAAAAAATGTGTCGGCGATTTCCCATATTCAATTGCAGTGAAAAGTTAAGAATATTTTCGAAAAAGGGAGAAAAAAAATTGGAATGATCGCACGGACATGGCTCTTGACGAAAACGTTTTCGGAAATAAGAAATTCACCGACACGTTTTCGTTGATTATATGTTAGCCTAGCTTCTGTCCAAATTTGAGGAAAATCGAACAAATTCCCTTTGAGTTGTAGCTCTTTAAAGTGTCCCCAACAAGCGAAAACTTAACTTTGAGAAAACAGCGCTTAAAAAACATATCGCTTCATAAACAAACTCCGCCCACAAAAGTTATACTGTCATTTCTCCGTCAATTTTCACTATTTTTCGATAATTTTTTTTTTGGACGAAAGTTCATTCTGTAAACTTTATTTTGACGCCAAAAAAAAATTTCGATAAATTTTCGATCTGAAGGTACACTGTAACCTTAAAAATACTAAAAAACAGGACAACTTTTTTGATTTTTGAAAACGCATGTTTTGATCGATCTACGATCATCGTCAGTTGAAAATGAACTACAAAGAAGTTACAAAAATGTTTATAATGAGGCTATTACAGCAATAACAAAAGCAGATATTTACAAAAAATTGCAAAGAATTTTGAACTAATAAGAGACGTGCTAAAAGTGAAAAAGTGAAAACACTGAAATAAATTAAACCGAAAAAAATAAATTGGCAGGATAAAGTTGCTTTTTTAAATTAGGTTGTTCCCAGTGGATATGTAGGGCTTCTTCTTATCTTCTTTTAAGATAAAAGAAGCCCTACATACCCACTGGGAACAACTACATTAAAAAAACAACCTTATCATGTTAATTTAACTCTTTCAGTTTAATTTATTCCAGTGTTGTAACATTTTTTCACTTTTGTCACACAATCTTTTTGTAAATATTTGCTTTTGTTATTGCTATAATAGCCGCATTATAAATTTTTTTGTAACTTCTGTTGTAGCTCATTTGCAACTGAGGATGATCGAAGATTCATTGAAACATGTCCCGTTTAAGAATCAAAAAAGGTTGTCCTGTTTTTGAGTATATGATCTATTGGAATCAACACAGAGTGCCCCTGTAAATGCGTTCAGACTATTTCTATAGAGCTGTTTTCGATTGAGTGTCGAAAGCAATTCCGCGATTGCGTTAGTTTTGCATTGCTATGCTTCAGTGATTGACTAAAAAATATCGCCCTACTTTATCAACAAAACAAGTAAAACCAAACCAATTGCGACTTCTTCGCACGCGTTTTCCCGCGCTTGGTGCCGGCTGCATGTATTTCTGTGCTTTGAGTTCTGATTGGTTCATTGAATTGTCTGCGTCTGTTGTGATTGGCTGGAGTGATTACTATGGTTTTGGTTTTACGACACTCAATTGAAAACCACTCTATAACCAAAAGTCTACCGTAATGGTATATAGTTATTAATTGAGAACGCTCATATTTAGTGCCAAGTGCGCGCGCGCAGTGCTTCAATTTGTTTTTCACCATTTTTAATGTTCCTAAGTTGAGGTATTGTAACGTAATGGCAATTATCAAATGATGCACATGTTGAATTTGTAGCAATACTGCCTATATGCTGGCAAGCCAGTTTGTTGTCTATTTTACCAAACTTATCAATAGTAGCTATTGTTCTTAATAAAGATTGATCGATGAATTAATTTATTGTTTGATTGACTTTTATTTTCCAAGATACTGTGAGCGTCGTTGTTGGGGCGGTTGTAAGTAAAGCATCTGAGTTGATATGAAGTCTCGCTAGATATACAGATAAATCATGTAATATATCAAACAGGAGAAACAGTGGTTCATCAGATATCCAAACACCGCGAAGTGGGTTGAAAAACGAGGCGCAGTCGAATTTTTTGGGTCACACTCCCCTTTTTGAATGCGCTTATACATAATCTTACTTTAGCTCAGTGAACATGAATTTAATACCAGTTGTTAGGCAAAGATGAAAGTTTTGGACGATGCTATTTTTTTTATGCTAATCAGCGTTTCCATAGCAACGGTAAACAAACATGGCGGAAAACAGTTTTTCCTAAATATCATTCGATTTTGGGGCTACCCGCGACAAGCGAATAATGTGCTATAATCTACACAGTGTAGCACACTAAATGGAGAATTTTTAAACAAATTAAACTGTTCGATTTTGAATAAATCGCTTAAACATTTTTAACATGTGTTTTTTCATGTTTGAAATATAAGCGGTCAAAACATTCCATAGGTCTCACAAATCATCATCAAATTACCACTGAAAATTTTCCCAGACTTAAATTATTACTCCCTGCAAATAGCTCTGACTAACTCCTTGGCAATAAAGAGATCGAGCTTTTCATTCAAATGCAGTTTTAAAAGAGTGAAAACGTCAAGCAATTTCTGCTAAAAATAGCACAGATTGTCCTTCACATGGGGACAAACAAGAAGCTGTACACAGCTTGAACTCGTGGCGTCTTTTATAACCCATCAGCAATATTGATGGTCATTGATTCCCGAGTGTTTTGAGTGCTTTTATAGAGAAATATAAAATTACTTCTAAAAAGTAAAACTACATTCAGTTGTCGACACTTGAAACCATGATCGCCAACTGAAATGCAAAGTTACATAAAACACAAATAGTGTAAATCAAACCTACGACAGGCTTAGCGGTGTGTCGCAAACCGGGCATGATATGGGTTTGATGATAAATGTCGTGTGATTTTGAAACGGGCGATTCAAGTCACGTAATGACCTCATGCGTTAAATTTGTTGACCTTTACAGTCTTGTGCATTGCATGTCAGAAGAATGTTCTTTCTTCAAACTCGTATTTTCAAACGTGCATGGTTCAATAGAAAAAAATATTTTCATTAAACAATTTAAAACAAGCACTGAACGGAGTGCTATTAATAAAACAGGTGTTCAGAAGAATCGGGGCAGTTGGCAGCTCTTACAAGGTCTTCTCTTGGCAAACGACACAACAGTGGACCCTAGCCCTGAAAACAATAGAGCTGCGTGATATAGGGGTCCAATGAAATTAGAGGTTGTTGAGAGCTGCCTGGTATCTGGAAGAATCGGTGATAAAATTTTGATAAGAACTTGAACCTTGAATGCTATTTTCAGAAAAAAAAAAAAAAGCAAAATACAATTTTATCTGCTCTCTTTCTTGAAAAAACTTAAAAGAAGACTGTTCTAGAACATATACGTCACGCAAAATCTCCCCTTTCGAGTATACAGCTATTTCAATTAACGTTGTCGGATGAAAAAATAGGTCCGCAATGCGAACATGTGTCTAGTGCAAGGTTGATATGATGTGAATTTGTGTAACCATCTCTGGTGTAGCTTGCATCGCCGGTTAAATCCAGTGGTTTACAGTTCGTCTGTGATGTAGGCTATCTAATGTTTGGTTTTGTAATTGTATTTAGTGTATGCAGCAGTTATTATAGCATTTTGAATTAACCCTTCAAAAATGGCGGCCGAGAAATAACTGCTGATTCAAAGAAACGCTGGGTCCACGAGGCCAAGTTTGAAATAAACACCAGGGGCGTTTAATTGAGAAAATACGGTACATTACATGTAGAAGAAAACACGTAAAGGACCAGCAGACACGGTTGAATAATTCAAAATTAATGCTTTATTAAGACAAACTGAAGTGTTTAGTTTCACTGATTATCCATGAAGTGTAACAGAACTGGAACAGAATGAGTTATACAATATTAACTGTCATAGAATTACTTACATCTGAACTTGATGTACATCTTATGCAAGATACTTGTTTTAAAAATCTTAAACTTATTTTCACGTTATATTTACGGTTGAATCACTGACGCTATAAAAAAGCAATGAATTGCAACAAAATTAATAATATAAATTTAAGAGATGCACCATTAGAAAACTGATAGGAATGGAGCAAAAGAAAACAATCCCAGTAAATTCTTAAGAAAAAAAAAACATTCCCACGCATTATTGTAAATGTACCAGCAGAAGTATCTGATACTGTCAATATGTTACTTAAGGTTACCCACTGAAACAGGGACAATTAAGGTGAATTTAAAGATAAGATTGCAATACAAAAGCACAGCACTGTTTCAACATAAGACCGCATAAAGTTGTCCAGGCAGCCAACTGGCTTATCAGCAGTCTGTATAGACAAGAAGGAATAACAATTAATCAAGACTGGGGAGTAAAATATAGTGACAACTGTATATTAGATGGTAGTACTGTTGAAAATCAAAATGCACAGTCACAAAATACACTTAATGTTAACAGTAGTGGTAATATTGAAACCAATAGTAATTGTGATGAAGTTCTTGAGACTGAAGATCAGTGGAGTGAAGATGAAGGAGAAATACCTGCTGGTGTTACTTACACAATGTTCACAGCAAGCCCACAAAATATAAAATCTCTTACATCAATGTTGATTTATAATATTGCATGGAAAGGTTTCATTTGATTGATGCTTACATGGTTTTCAAACTGGGAACTAATTGTATTTCTAGTATGGGTCTAGTATGACTTTCTCCATCTAAACAGGCCACAGCTTTCGTAGATGTTTGCTCGACGAAAGATGTTTTCATTTCAGCGGCGGCTGAGTTTCTATATCTCTGAAATACATGAAATACATTTCCCACATGGCCCTTATTTAATTCCTCAACGGGCTTTGTAATCCCCAAACGGGGCTCGATCATCCCCAAACGGGGCTCATTTGTTCCTTTGAAGGGCTTTTTTTCCCAAATGGGGCTTATGAAGCTTGATTTCTTTCTTTCGAAGCACCGGAGTGGTCACTGTCAACATTGCAGCATCGTTATTCCGTTGTCGCCGAGTAAGCTTAAGCTTATATCGATTTAAAACTTGAAAGCATCTTTTAAAGCTTTTCGTTCCCCCAGATTGACACATACTTCGAAAGCTGTGGCATATTGGGAAAGTAACTTTAAAGAAATTCATCATAAAAGTGAGAAAGAACTTGGTTTACTCACCAAACTCACTGCCTTTCGCGTCCTTCGCATCATGTTTCGCGTCGTTCGCATCAGGCAAAAAGCAGATGATTTTTTACGAAGATAAGCTTACTCGAGACCTTTCGCTCGGACTCAATTCCCTGGATTCAATTGGTCCCGAATATCCCTTTGCTTGCTCCGCGTCTGCTCCGGTGATCGAGCCCCAATTCCGAATACTCCGACTGTTGTAAACGACAAAATATCGACGTGGTTACATTACGCATTGATCATATATTTCATGTAACAAGTCACGTAAGGGAAACTTCGGTGAAACCATATGAACATTACATCATATCTTACCGTATATGAAGTATTTATCGAATTTTACTCTAACATAGTGTCTACGTGCTACGCACTAGACACAAAAACGAAAAGCCAAGACCGCAAAGTAGTATGGGATTTTTATTCAATGCATTTTAACCCTAACCCATACTGCCTTGCGGTCTTAGTTTTAAGCTTTCATCCGACAACGTTTATTGAAATAGCGGTATACATGTAAGCATGTTTCGTGATTCGCTTTAGCAAAGTGAAAAAGACACAAAATAAATTATATTTTCCTCACTTCTTATGATAACTAAGTGACCTGATCTCTAACATCGCTTTAAAAATGAGCTTACCATACATAGGCGTACGAGGGGTACGATTATGACTCCTGCAAGTAAAATATGCGTTTGATAAGATTTTATAATGTTTTGGCAAAAAATGGCTTCACCTCATGCTACTTATTGCGTCATATCTCGATTCGCCCTTAACTTTACCGAAACGTGTTTCAGAGATAAATGAACAGCTTCTGAAGAAGACATGTGCTGACAATAATGCTCTTGAAAAAATCGAAGGAAAATAACCGACACAGCCATTTGAAAGCACAGTCCATCACACAAACTTAGAATGGTAAGCCTGTGCGGAAACACAGTTCAATTCGGCTCCGGAAGCTCATTTCAGTGACAGCACTACTTCCCACTAACCGCTTTTCCGCTCCAAGTTTGTACTTTTAGTTTCTTTAGTTTCATCCCATCCTTTGTGGACGAATTTCTTGTTGACAAAATCTAGATTTGTGTTAGAATTCCCGCCACGTCAAGAACGCAGTGCTAAAACGTTTGGCGCCAAAACTATCGTCGATGGCGTCGGCTTTCCATGTTTTACCTGTACTCTAATGACAATAAACATTAGCCAACAACCGTGTTAGGATTCGCACAGTTAGGCTATGTTCACACTTGGTGCCCGAACACGATTATCGCAGGGCACTAATGTGAACACACCTTTTTTTCAAGTACCCACGCCAGAATTCGGGCACGGTGCCCGTGCCCGAGTACAAGGTCGAGACCTTGTACTCGGGCACTAAAGTGGGTACCGGTTCCCAGTGTGCACGCGTTTTACGTTAGTTCCGAGGCACTACACCCACAAACCACTGCTTTGCGTACCCATAATTCCCTTGTACACTCAGAATGTGAACATGTTGATATCTTGGGTACCCAGTGTCTGAACATAACACCATTTTGTGCCGGTACCCAGGCACTAGTGCTCGGGCACCAAGTGTGAACATACCCTTATTGTAAACGTTGCATTTGACAAATTTTTACAGTCCAATCCTTGACAATCATATTTGAGCTACAAATGAGCTATGACATTACTATAGAAATTGAAATATAATATGTTTAATAAAACAGAAATAAAAACCCTGCTTGAGCCTATGACATCCCTATAGAAAATGAAAATATCTCCTATGAAACCGAACTCAATACCCTTCTTTAAACCTGTGACATCGCTATAGGAAATGAAAATATCTCCCATGAAACCGAACTCAATACCCTTCTTTAAACCTGTGACATCGCTATAGATAATGAAAATATCTCCCATGAAACCGAACTCAATGCCCTTCTTTAAACCTGTCACATCGCTATAGATAATGAAAATATCTCCCATGAAACCGAATTCAATACCCTTCTTTAAACCTGTGACATCCCTATAGAAAATGAAAATATCTCCCATGAAACCGAACTCAATACCGGCCCTTCTTTAAACCTGTGACATCGCTATAGAAAATGAAAATATCTCCCATGAAACCGAACTCAATACTCTTCTTTAAACCTGCGACATCGCTATAGAAAATGAAAACATCTCCCATGAAACTGAATTCAAAACCCTTCTTTAAACCTGTGACATCGTTATAGAAAATGAAAATATCTCCCATGAAACCGGCAAAACCCTTCCTTAAACCTGTGACATCGTTATAGAAAATGAAAATCTCCCCCATGAAACCGAACTAAAAACCCGACTTAAGCCTGAGACATCGTTATAGAAAATGGAAATATCTCCCATTAAACAGATTCAAAGCTCTACTTAAACCTGTGATATCGCGTTCGAAAACTTTACAAAGCGAGGCGCTTGATGGTAAGTACAAACTATAAAATCTTTATCTCTACCAGTTTACTTTGACAAAGTCGACCATTTCTTTTGGTCCTTTATTTAATCATATCAAGAAAAGCTAAAACAGAAGTTGTATTAACGACGTAAGAAGTAGGCAAACTCATATTGGGTATTCCAAATCAGCCTCAGTCGTCTTAAAAATTCGTTATTAACTAGACTACAAACTAGAGTTTTCTTAAGAAAATGTCGCCTCAAGTTACATCAGAAAAAATAACGCCTTTTGTTTTCAGATGGATAAGAAATGTCCTTTTGGGTACCAAATAAGACCAGCTTTGATTTTCGGGAAGGAGAAAGCAGCTAGCTAGTAAATTCGAAGGAGAAGATTCATTTCTCTAAAATTTTCTGCCGCTGAAATATTCAGCTAATGGAATGGAAAAGCTCCAACTGTATTAATTTTCACATATAGTTTCCTTTAAAAGAACTAAAATGTTATGGAAAATAAGTACAACGCCATTCCAAGCGTTTTCCTGAACATTTCGCGTGGAGACTTTTGTTCTTGGGCCATCGTAGCTTGATGAGAAATAGAACACAAATCGCGGTGATAAACATATTGAACTTATTCATTTTTGATAAAACTTGACGTTTCGTATGCTACTGCATACATTTTCAAAAGTGACCGTTACAGTGTTGAAAACTATACTTATATAGTAGTGAAAAGGGACTGGGACCGGCGTCATTCAGTGATGTAATATTGGTGTGTTTAAATAATCATAATTTTATAAAACATGTGCCTCTTTGGCGGCACATGCGCTTAAATTCTACTTGATTTTTTCTCACTTATTTTCACTTTCGTTCTGTCTCCTCTAGAAAAGACTGTCATGGACAACACAGTTGAGGTTACACTTACACCAGCAACCTATGTTGCCACTTTCCTTCTCAGCACCAATCGTGTTCCAAAGGCCATCCAGTTAATAGGAGAATGCTTCATTCTCCTTAACACTGAAGCTCTGGATAAAAAAACCGAATTTGTCAGATTAACGTCCGAGGAGTTATATTCCCTGTTGTTTAAAGGGTACCGTCTTATTCGCAATCACACGAATGCGATAGAATGCGGCAGAAAGCTTCTGGCCTTATTGCGCGAGAGTGGAGTAAGAGCCAGTGAAAGACAAGTAACCTTCCAACTTGCGGGATTGTATGTATGTCAAGCAAAATACAACGAAGCAACAGAACTATACACGAATGCACTTAGCATCATGATAGAGACAGGAGAAAGGAAAGGAGAAGCCTCATGTTATGGTAACCTAGGAATGGTGTTTCATTCTCTCGGTGAATATGTCAACGCTAAAGAACATCTCGAAAAAGCACTTGCAATCACAAAAGAAATTGGCGACATAAATGGAGAAGCGTCATGTTGTGCAAACCTAGGATCGGTGTTTCAGTCTCTCGGTGAATATGCCAACGCTAAAGAGCATCTCGAAAAAGCACTTGCAATCACAAAACAAATTGGCGACATAAATGGAGAAGCGTCATGTTGTGCAAACCTAGGATCGGTGTTTCAGTCTCTCGGTGAATATGCCAACGCTAAAGAGCATCTCGAAAAAGCACTTGCAATCACAAAAGAAATTGGCGACATAAATGGAGAAGCGTCATGTTGTGCAAACCTAGGATCGGTGTTTCAGTCTCTCGGTAAAGATGCCAAGGCTAAAGAACATCTTGAAAAAGCACGTGCCATCAGAAAAGAAATTGGTGACAAAGATAAAGAAGCCTCAGTCAGTCCACAGACATGGACTGGTATTGAAAGGATCATGGATAAAGAAAGTAGCTGTTCTTGCCTATACATTTCATATTTTAAATATGTTATATATTTTTGGATTATTAAAGTGGACAAACCGATAGGTTTCCGGCAAAAAAACGTTAATGACTGTTTTGTTACCAAAGGAAAGGATAGGCGTGTAGAGAACATTTTTGGAAACGAAGTCTTCAGAAAGTTTCATTGTTCATCTCCAGAACAGTGCGAAGATCGATCATGGTTTTCTTCAAACGTTACCCAGCCAAGACGTAAATCATCTCAGGAAGACATCCTCGAAACGTTCCGCCTGGTAGAAGAAGAGGAAGACGAGAACCAAGAACCCGATCCTACTCTTGATGAGTGTTACAAAATGATCATCGCTCCTGTGGCTGACTTACTTAATGAAGAAGAGATCATTATTGTTCCTGATCGTTGTTTGTTCAAAGTTCCATTCCCAGCATTAGAGGATGAAAATGGAAAGGTTTTATCAGAGAATTTCAGGATCCGCCTTGTTCCTTCTTTGACGACTCTCAAGCTCATTCATGACAGTCCAACAGACTATCACAGTCAGACTGGCGCACTGATCGTGGGAGATCCTGATGTTGGTGAGGTGCTTTACAAGGGAAACCATTTCAGACCAATGCCATTGCCTTGTGCAAAAGAGGAAGCAGAGATGATTGGAGGACTGCTCGGAGTTCAACCTTTGCTAGGAAAGCAAGCAACTAAGCAGGAAGTTCTTCAAAGGATTCACTCAGTGAGTCTGATTCATTTCGCCGCCCATGGTGATGCCGAAAGAGGAGAAATTGTTCTTTCCCCTGAAAGACCCACTGATAGCAGGCTTCCAGAAGAAAAAGACTACTTGTTGACAATGGTTGACATTTCACAAGTTCGTCTGCGAGCCAAACTGGTAGTCCTCAGTTGTTGTCACAGTGCAAATGGGACTATTAGAGCGGAGGGAGTTGTTGGAATCTCCCGCGCGTTCTTAGGATCTGGTGCGCGCTCAGTGTTGGTGGCACTGTGGGCCATACCAGATAGTGCAACGAAGCAGTTCATGAGTCGTTTCTACGAGCACCTTGTTCATGGGGAAAGTGCCACTGAATCTCTTGAGCAGGCCATGAAGTGGATGAGAAGTAACGGCTTTTCTGAAGTGGGACAGTGGGCGCCATTTATGCTGATTGGAGATAACGTGACATTTGATTTTCATAAGTTAAGGTTAGTAGAAACTGTTTAATATTACTGGGTGTATAAATACTTAAACTAGTGTTTAGTAATGATAGTAATAATAATAACTGTTGCAATAACAAAATTCTCGATTGTGATTGGTCATCTGCACGCCTATTTCTTACGTAATCATACTCGTGATTAAACAAATCGGACGACCGCATCACTCGTATGATTACAGACCGAATTGGACTCCACTCAGTCCTATTACCATTGTAAATTATACTCCACTCAGTCCAATTACTATTACTTCAAAGAGAGTTGACAATAGTTAGACGTTGACTAAGCTTTAGATCTCGTTTAAAACATCGTTCCATTTCCTCTAGAAATGTACCGTAGAAAAGCGTTAGACAATGAACGCGAGTGTTCTATGAGATATAGGGTCCCAAGTTAGGGATGACCGTTTAAGTTGTTATGGTGCAGATGGTAAATTTAGAATTTTTAAAAAGTATTATATGATTCTTTCATGTTATTAAACCCATTCCCAACAGGAAAATCGTCTTTTGTTATTTAGTTGCAGGTAGTCACCAAGTCTATAGGGTGTGGCTGGAAAATAGGGCCTTTCTATGAAGAAGGCATCTGCTCATACAATGAACAGTTGACCACGCAAAACATAAAACTCACAATCACCAGAATTACAAGACTTGTTTGATCCGCCGGTTTCGTGTTCGTGCGCCCTCATTGGCTAAGCCTTCTTGTGTGTTCCTGTTCGTGTACATTGGGTATTAGAGGGCGTGTATTACGCTATGATTGCAAAAATCTTTCCATTGCTTGGCAAAAATATGTAAGATACCATAATAACAACTACTACAACTAATTCAGATCAATTCTGCATTAAACGTTGCAAATACGTCACGGATTGATCAATTTTGAGTTCGGATTAAAGGGACGAGTACTGAGGAGCATTTATTGTTAACCCGTACATAAATAAACCGTGTAACGCACGTTAGCCTGTTCCAGGATCCGAGATAGTGGGGACACGCGAATTAAAAAAATAGAGAAAAAATCACGGGAGAACTGGGAGAGGGAGGTCGCCGACCACCCTCTCCCCAGTTCCCCCGCGATTTTTTTCCTTTTTACTTCGCGCGTTCCCCACTATCTCGGAGCCTGGAACAGGCTAAATGCGCTAATCCTTTGTTCAAAGGGTTTTCTTTGTTTGGAACAAGCATGACAGTATCCTTTCACTCGTTTGATAATTTTGTAGCTTATAGGTACTTTTTGTACTTTGAATCGCCTTATTTTTGACAAGATTTTTAGCGAATCGTTTATTAACGCTGGTTATGTCTCAACCGAGATCTATACCGGCCACAATTCATATAGCACAACAGCGAATATCATTATTTTGGGACTGTGCAATAATTATCAGGGGGGGAGGGGATGGGCTTCAGGTGGGAGAATATTAGGTAATACCCCCTTCTAAAGGACTGAATTTAGTTATTGGGCCCCCCCCGATCAGTTAGAAATTTTGTATGACCCCCCCTCCCTTCACACACCTTTTATATACAAATGCCCAGCATTTTCTTAATATACACCCACCTGTTATTTGTTAGGAGGTAATGTTTGTTCCAGACGTGGATGTACAGCAATACTACATGTTTACTTGTTGGGCATCCGTATCTGGAACAAACATGACCTCGAAGCAGTGTTCAACAAAGCCATCCGATTCCACTTCTGGATCACTTGATTGCGAATCCGAGTTGCTTGCACTGGAACTCATTTCCTCGTTAACGTTCTCTTGGGTTTCTCGTGGGATGCAAGAATGATCACCACGAGCGTACTGGAGAACTCGAACAATCAGTGCCACTTTACTTCCACTGATCTTAAGACCATGCTGGTTGTGGTACATCTTCAATCTGTTGTAATACGATTATCTATGTTGTAGTGAAATTATGATTTTGGTTCAATTTTGTCTGCACTGGTTCCAATTTATTTTGAACCAGTGCAAAATATTTGAACTGTTCAAATGATGTTGACAATAGCCCAATTTCGATATATTAAAATTCAACTTCTGTGGCTGAACTGCACCATATAAAATCCTTACTACCATTCCCCTAAGCCTCGCAGTGATGTCTTTTGTTTCAAGTTGAATTTTAATATATCGAAATTGGGCTATTCAAATTTAAAAAGCCAGAAACGCTTTATCACAATATTCGTCTTTATGTTATAAAGATGGAGAAGAATAGATAATCGTATTGCAACAGATTAAAATTGCAGTTTAACCACAGAACAGATCATCAAGCCTTGCAGTGAGAAATATTGACACTTGAAATAAAATGTAAAGCCCCCTCCTCTTGAGTGACTTATTTTACTTTGACCCCCCCCCCCCATCCTTGCTTTGATTTTACTTTATGCCCCTCCTCTGGTTTTCCACCCCCCCCCCCCCCCGGATAATTATTGCACAGTCTCTTAGTTACAACTTATTACAAAAGTGCTTTGCACATATAAAGTTATGTCATATGCGATGTAAAAAAAAGCAGTTAGTAAAAGTCTTGACAGTTACTTTTTCAATATGTACCATACTGTTTCAGCAATCGAAAAAAAAACGCTTAGGCGCACATTAGTTTCTTTCATTTTTTGATGCGGTGTAAAATAAGAATATATTACAAATACCGTTACATTTTTCATTTTATACTTTTATACACTTCAAACAGGCGACACGATGTTGTTGAGGGGTTATTACTCAAGAAGTTTAAGGCCTGCGTCAAGCTCTTTAACCAGGAAAAATGGTTTATTCGTAATAACTTTAACTCTTATCGTCTTTAACATTTTACAGTGCGGCTACGGACTAGAATATATATTTTTTCACAGAGTTAGACTTTTAATACTTTCACCAAAATGATTTCTTCAAAACCGTCACGACCGCCTTGGGAGATTAAAGAAACCCATGTAGTGCTCTGACCGCAAAGGAAATCTGCAACGGAAAAAAATTCTGACGACAATTCAATAAAATGAATTGAAATCAAACAGCCGCTCTTTTTCAAACGGTCAGAAAATAAATGCTTATGTAATGCTACGCTCGCAGTGTGCCTTATAGCATTTCCAAACAGCCGGCGGTTGAGTCAACCTCGTTCCCAGGGCCTCTCTCTCTTCAGCTACGTTATCATCGGGAGAGACCCTTTCTCCCGATGATGATGTAGCTGAAGAGAGAGAGGTTGCGGTTGAGTTGTTATTTTTACCGAGAATTCAAATCCGCCACGCAATTTGCCCAAACATACAGCTGTCGCGTTCACTGCTTTCATGGTCTTCCATACAGTTTGAAACCAGTTCTCGCTCACTTGCATGACACTTGGCATTCATTCATGTAGCATGTAAAACTACTCAAATTTTTAAATCCAAACGTCAACGCTAGCTAAAGCTTTATTCAACATAAGCTTCACGAGTGAACAAGTTGAAATTTCATTTTTCTGTATTCGACATTGTATTGGCTGAAGTTAAAAATGTTGGAATCTATTGTCCCCGTTCTGCTTTACTACTACTACTACTACAATCTTTATTTCATCACGGTGTCACATTCACTATAAGTGGTCTTCCAGTGAGCCGTAAAAAATTAAGAAGACTTTTACAAAAATTACATAAATATTTAAAACTATAATAATTGGTGATAACAGTAGCCGCACTATAAAGTATAATAAGCTTTCCAATAGATCACGTGACCGTTTTTTAAATAGCAAATATGTGACGAATTGGAGACAGGTTTAAGAGTAAACATCCAATTGTAAACGGTTTTCTGATTTAGATTAAATATTTCCAGCCCTTCACGTTTGAAATGACCGTCCATTGTTCTGGAAAAAGATTGTTAGAACAAAGGTCATTTTTCGGTCTCAAATTCAGCGTTCTAATTTTAAAACTCGACGACAATCATTCCAAACATAGAAGGTTGGATATGTTAAACCTCGCCTGAAATGCAAATTTATTATCCATGCACTGAAAATTGCCTGCATATCTCCGATTTGCTTAATTTTAAAATTTTGATCACGCGACATGATCAAACGTTTGTGTTAAGGCAAAAAAAAAAACATCAAGATTTATATTCAGGGACAATTTCATCCTGTTCTTAAGGTCCTGTTCTTAAGGTCTTAAGGTGGCTCCATATTGTTCAGCCCTCTCGTCTTTTGCATTCCATTACAGCTAGCCCGATGGTGTGGCTAAAAATCTTTTACTTGAAACCAGTAAATCTTTTATCAGTCAACAAAGTGGTATCCAAACGACGTCATCATTCGTTGCCATGGCAACGCGAAAAGTGGTAAAAAAAATACGCTTTTTTGGATCATGAGGCTTATAAACTTATAAACTACACGGTGAAAGTTTTTGTTTTCGATATTAATAGTTTTGTTCAATTAGCAAGAGAAACATTTTAACAATTTTTTTTAATAGAGTTCAGAGCTGCCTTAAATTTATGTAAAAATGGCATGTCTCTGAATCCTATGTAGAGATTTTTTCAAAATTAACACAACTGTTCCTTTTGTTTATAAGACAAAAATATATAAAAATCAACAAATTTCACCGAGCAGTTTGCAGTTATTAGCCTCAAAAGGTTGAAAATGGGTCTTTTTGGCCTCTTTTCGTGTTGCCATGGTAACAAATTTTGATGTCGTAGCCACCTAAAGTTGTTCATTGGTTAAGTGTTTACAAACCTGTACTAAACGTTTTCTCTTAACTTTACTGGTGTAGCTGTGATTGAATATCATAGATGTATCATGATGGAGCCACCTTAAACTGCTTCAGTGGTATTTTTGCTCATGTGTGTGGTACTTACCTGGTTTGGTCCTCGATTACACTTTTCCACTTCTCAAGAATGCGTTACTAAACATAAGATGAGGTTGCATTTATTTCAATGCAAGTGCAAATTGCCAAGTATATTATTGTAAAGATGTTTACCAATAATAATTGCTGTATTAGAAAAGAAACTGTGTAAATAAAACGAATGTGTGGGAAAAAAATAAATTGCCAAGTATAAATGATGTGATTTCTCAAGGTTGAAAGACAAGCTTAAGAAAAATTCACCAATACCCGAGTTTCATGGCTCGTTCGTTGCGGAGGTACACGACGCAAATTTCCCTTTCGTAAACGGTCCATGCCCTTTTTAGCGACACTAAGAAAATATTTCACCAGTCATAGAAAATGGAAAAATGAAAATAACTACCTAAAATCGAACGCGGAACCTCTTGCATGCTAACATTCCTACTTCGCCACTACACCACTGCGTTGAACTGACCAACTCACAAAAACTTTAATTATAAAAGATGCTTTTCTTAATGGCACATCTATAACGGGTGCATGACCCTATCCCTAAATCTAACCCAATGGCGAATCTAGCTTAGGTCTAATAATTGCTTTATCTAGGCCAAATTTTATGTAATAATGATAGCTTTTTTTCGTCCTAATCCAGGTAGAAACTAGGGTAGAAATTTTCAAGATTGATTATTACAAAAGGCTTGGTTACTAGTGAATGTTAATATATCAACAACAGCAGTCAACTGTATGAGCTCACAGCTATTCCTTCTTTCCAAGAACAATCATAGTCTGGAACTTACTTACTTTAGAAGTAGTAACATCTTTGTCATTTAGCTTTAAGCAGTCAGCCATGCCAGTTATAAGATCTCTAAAAGTGCCAAGCTAAGGCACTAAAATAAACGCGTGGACAAGACAAAAAATAACTTCTTAGTCCTCGTTGCCTTTTCTGTTGTCAATTGATGATGTTTGATGCATCATCATCGCTCTTCATCCCCGAAGGTCAAACTTGAGTTTGGTGGACGTCAATCAAAAAAAAGCCATCAACATTGTTTTTTAAAATTCCCACTGGATTCCGAACAATTTTACCAAAAAGAAATAGTAAACATTTTAAAAACACCAAATTTTAAAGTTAATTACAGTTTTAGATCGTTTTAAAGAGAAGATTTAATTCAACATGATAAAAACTGGCGCTTCGTGCAGCCGCGGCTTCGTGAGTTGTTATCCGCCTACTATATTTTGAGAGGAAAGCCGCATCAGCCGTAGAAAACCGGAGTACCCGGACAAAAACCTTTCAGAGCAAGGAGAGAACCAACAACAAACTCAACCCACATATGACGCCGGGACCGAGGCTCGAACCCAGGCCACATTGGTGGGAGGCGAGTGCTTTCACCATTGTACCACCCCTGCTCCCCTAAAACGAAACGAGCTCAGGGTGGGCCTTGGTAACTAGTTTTGTGGTCGAGGAGCACCGTGAAATGGAGTCTCAATAGGGGTTAATTTCCAAACATTTTTCTTATAATAGTTGTGGTTACACACACCTTGGGTTTGGGGCCTTCCCGAGGGTTAATGGCTTGGGTTCGGTTTACCTCAGGTTTCATCTTACCCTTGGGGATGCGGTTACACAGTAAAAGACTCCCCACGGTAAAATATAATAAGATACAAGTTCCATGACACTGCAGTTTGGCGGGAAACGTACAGATCGACATGGATGACACGAATCGAGATCTTGTAAGCTTAATTTCAGTGATTCTCCTGCTCATTATTCGACAGTCCTCCATAAATATAACAATCCGGCAGTTTTTTGCGAGAAGTCACCGAAGAAGGCGCTTTAAGCTACACTATCTTCAAGGTTTGTCGGCGTTTTATTTACATTTACGAGCTCGTCAAGAACTTGCTCGCCGACCAAGAAGGGCTTGGGTATTTCCACGATCACAGAATTGGTTTCAGCAATTCAACTTCTAAATAACATTGCACTCGATCACTGAGGGAAAGAGAACTTTAGAGTTTCCCTGCCATGTCAACTTGTGTTACAAGAAAGCGTGCAATTAGCCAAGCGTATCAGAGGTAAACTCAGAGCGCAGGAGGCGATTTCCTGTATTAGTTACGTTCTGCATTATGATTGGCCAAGCCACCTCAGGGAACAGATAAACCGTAATTTTCAGTTCAGGAACTGTCATGGGAAGTTCTTTTGTTCTCTTTGATGTATCCATGGAAATAACCCTAAGGCAGTTTCGGTCTGGGAATAGCGGTTACACACAAAAACGTCCTTACCCGTGGGCAAATGCTATTTACCCATGGGTAAAAGGGTTAGTGTAACCACGGCTAATGAAATGCCCTCGGCGGTTTTTTGGAATGAAGGGAAATTTAATTAAATTTTCACTTTGCAAAGCGAAGGAGGCTGTGGTACGTACAACCTATCAAATGTTGTATTCCTTGGCTTTCTTTACCAGCTTAAGAGGGAGGGATCAATATTTTGGAATGTGTATTTTAGCTGCTCAATCATTTCTGAATCGCGGTTTAACTGCAACATTAACAACAGATTTTACTTTTTTACGATAAATCAACTAAACGGAATAATGTTATTTTCCGAACTTTTCCGAACAAAGTCCAATTTCAGGAAAAAGGTTGTGACTCAGAAAACGTATAACCAAATTAAAATGGATAAATATATAATTAGCAAATTTCCACCGGTTTTCCGTGGTTTGGACTCATCACATGGACGGTCAAAATGTTGTGGAGTCAGCAACAAATTGTGATCATGTGATGACATAAATCGTGGTAAATAAGAGCCCACACCACGGAAAACCGGTAGAAATCCGGTTTTTTTTACCACAATATTTAGAAATTGCGTGATGTTAGCGTCAGCACCGTTGCCTGCGCTGCACTCTCATTTACCACCCGCACTGACCAACAGATTGCGAGATTACCGGCAATTGTGGTAAAAAAAAAGTAATGGAAGAGATATGTATTACTCCCCTTTAAGTGTAGCGTCACCTAGACTATTGAATATTTTAATGGTAGAACATAAACAAATCAATCTAAGCCTTTCACAGCTAGCTTGTTTCAGTCTTTGTTTATAATATTATCTTTTCTTCTCGATTTAATAAATCTTCATGTTGATGGTTATTTTTTTTTAAGGAAAGAGCATGACATAAAAAAAAACCAATAAATATACCGCTGTATTTTTGACGTAATAATGACGTCGTAAAACATGATAAACTGCTTTCAGCGGTTTCTTGGATAAAACTACCGGATTAGCGCGAGTTTCACTTCGCAAAGCGACGTTCAACGAAAGACGCCGTGTGGTAAGTACTCACTAAAAAAGCTTGTACTTTATAGCTTTTTACCATTTTAAGAGTAGGGATATAATTTTCGTTTCTCGTTTCTACGACAAAAAATAGCAACATAGTAGTTTTTGTAGACAGAACTGTTTGGTTCTGTGATCTCGTAAGACGGAAGTTGTTAAATAGACATCAAATCGATCGTGCAAATGTTTTTATCATAGTGCAAATAGTAGCCTCACGGTCGTTCGTGTCTTGAATTATAAAATGAAGAAGAGTAAATTAAAAAGACTTACAGAGAAAACAGTTCTTTTTTAGGGAAACAGTTCTTCCATAGCTGACTGAAATGCAAATTACGTGATGTTGTATGCACTCTGCACTATGCACTATAAACTGAATCAACAGAAATAAAACAGAAATATAATTTTGAGATACTAAATCGTCTAGTAATTAATCAAAACTCGATTGAAAAGCGGCTTAATGGATGTAAAAGAAAACGTATTTTCTGCGGTTTGGGAACCACAGATATCCGGTAGGAAAAGTCCCTGTTGTTTTTCGGTTTCTTGAGTTTGTTGTTGTTGTTGGTTTCTTGAGTCAGTCAATTTTGGCAGCATGAATCACACATCACATGACGTCAGCTGTTTCTAACATGGTATGTGGATACAAGTGTTATAATCTTTCACAAAAAGTTTCAGGTTTTAACGATGTTTTGCTTCCGATTTACAAAGGTTTTAAATGTGTCACGCAATGCGTCACGCTATTCAGGTTCAGATAAGCCGCGAAAATAAACAAAATTGAATCAGCTGAAAGTTATTGTTTGCATTATAAGTGCTTATAAGCCGAGTTAATTGAACTTATAGCAAATACAATATTTTTGGATGTGATTTTCGATTGGTTTTCCCAGGTATACCAACCAATGAAATGTCGAGTTTTGACGGCGAGTTTTTTACTGCACGCTGACACGCTCTCGCTGCAAATTCTCAAATTGTTTTGTGCAATTAAGGGCCTGGCCTGGTCGCACTAGGGAAATTTTTTATCAAATTTGTCTTTGTTTAAGATAAGAATCTGTCATCACATCAAGTTTCCTAATGTGACCGGTGACCGGTGTTCCGCAGATTTAAAAAAATTGGAAATTCCGGCTAAACTTCAAAGACGCCGTAGTGTATGGGTGGGGCAGGCTGATTTTGAAAAAATTAGAGGAAAACAAAAGAAACCGCTTCCGGAGGGACACGCTTTTTGTGGAATGTTTTTGTTTTTATGTCATTATGTTTTCGACAGCATGGACCCTAAAATGTTCTCAAATGTTTTAAACTGCCGTTCGCAGTTTCAAATTTATGGAAACTTTTGCACGGGCTAATTTTTGTTTTGACTGTAATGCGACCAGGCCCCCATACACTACGGTGTCTTTGAAGTTTAGCCGGAATTTCCAATTTTTTTAAAAAAAATTTGCGAAACACCGGTCGCATTAGGAAACTTGATGTGATGACAGATTTTTATCTCAAACAAAGACAATTGGTGGGGCAGGCTGATTTTGAAAAGATCGAGGAAAACAAAAGAAACCACTTTCGGAGGGACACGCTTTTTGTGGAATGTTTTTTTCTTTGTTTGTTTGTTTTTATGTCATTACGAGTACGTTTTCGACAGCATGGACTTAATTTTAATAGCATCGATATTAAAATCAACCTTTTGGTCCTGCTACTTTGCGCTGTTGTTGCTCTCAGTTTAGACGAATTCAGTCGCGTTCAGGCATCATTACTTTGCTTGTCATAGTTCTTCCAAGAAATGTTCCGGCGGAGTTAAAGTGCTAAATCTATATCAAATCTTACAAATTACTTTTACCAGAAACTGAGAACAAATAGTAACTTCATGCCGTTTTTCTTTCTTCTTTACGCTGATCAGTAGATTTTCATATCTTCAGTAAATCCAGGAACAGAGGACATGGATGAACCGGAGGGGCTGGAGGAGCTGGAACACTATGAAGAAAGCATTAAATGGCTGGAGGAGGCCAAACAGGACTTTAATGCCTGGTTTACTCGCATGAAGACAGAAGCAAAGACAGATGAGCAGCGGAGGGTGGGTGACTATAGCCCCATTCACACTTACGGTTAAACATGTTTAAATGTTGTTTAGTTTAACTACGTTTTTAGCCTCTATCTTGAACGTTTTTAGAAGTATATGACTCAAACTACCTGGAATGGTAATAAAGTCTAGACAGTTTCTTTTAGTAAAGATTTCACTCCAAATATCACGCCAGGTTAGGAGGCATTTTTCTAAACCTTTTTTTAAACTAAACAACATTTAAACATGTTTAAGTGTTGGTGTGAACGTGGTATATAATCTAACATTAATAATAATAATAATGATAATAATAATAATAATAATAATAATACTTTATTAACAAATTTCTTAAAAATCGATTAAGCCTTAACATCAATTTTATGTACACTTGCAGGAAAAAGCTATAAAAGTTCATTTATATAATAATATAATAATATATAATAATTATTAATCTACTAGAATGCTAAAAATATTCATAATTACAATCCATAAAATATCGTAAAAGTGTTACTAAAAAAAATTTCAATAAAAATAAAATTTATAAGACGTTTGTATTCACAAAGTGACGGCAATAAAGAATTCTTAATATTACATTATGGCTCCTTCTTGGGTTTCAATGTCAATATCTATGTTCTTAAAATCACAAAAGGCTTTCCTTCTAAATCTCGATCCTCTAAGGCAGATTAATGCGTACCTTAATAGAGCAAAGGATGTCCTTGCTCTTATCCAAGAGATTGTTTTGGCATAGTCTTCTCCTTTCTTGATGGAGATCAGCTGCGCTAGTCTGCTATGGTATTGCAAGCACTCCTTTCCCATACCACCCGTTGATGTGAAAATAAGGGGTGTGAAAGTTCCTTGTTCAATAATAATAATAATAATAATCAACAACATCCTGCGCAAGACCCTTTCCCTGCAATGCTGAGTAGCGTGGCCTCCACACAGCGCCACATGGGTGCCCTAGGTCCATGGTTTGGACCCGGCCCCCATGGAGAACACATAATTATATAGAGAACACATAATAATAATAATAATAATAATAATAATAATAATAATAATAATAATAATAATAATAATAATAATAATAATAATAATAATAATAATAATAATAATAATAATGAAATGAAGAGCAGTATGAAGAAGGAGTACATTAGGAGGGTGAAGAAGACTTTGTCCTCAAAGCTAAATGCTGGTAATGTTATAAATGCTATTAACAACTGGGCTGTATCTCTACTTCGGTACAGTGGAGGGATTATAAATTGGACAAAGAATAAGGTTGCTGAATTGGATCGTAAGACCAGGAAACTCTTAACCAACTCTTTCTTTCTAAAGAAACCTGTGGACCATCAATAGTGGAGAATATTTATCATAATAATGTTTTCAATGGTCACACTTAAGGGTTTCATCTATAGACTTATAAGTTAGAATCACCTTCAGTGTACAGTATAATAAACAGTACCACAGAAAAGTACTGCTGAATAGCAGTTTCATCTGAATGGTAACACTTTAGGATTTCATTCACAGATTCAAAATTAAAGTTAGAACCACTTTGTACAGCATAACAAACAGTACAACAGAAAAGTCCTGCTGAATAGCAGTGTAGCGGCCAAAATTCACAGATTTTTTCTTCAGTTTTTTATTACTTTGACGACCACGAGATAATCCTTTTACGGCCAACAATCACTGAACCATTCTTAGGTGTCAAACTCATGCGATTCACCATTGGCGTACGGGAAAATTTTTGTCGGAAGGGCTGAACTTAATTTGCCCGAATGAAACTCGTGACATCATGTTTATTCGTCATGATGATTCTAGCACTCGCTGACATTTTACTTTTCTACCGCTGTGAACGATGCGAGAATGAGCTTCTACATCTCGCATTCTTCGCACTTCACACGGTACCGATAAGATATTTTACGAGACTTCGACGAAAACATACTTTGAACGACCAGATACCAACCACACATTTAACCGCGGTTGTCATTTTCACTGTTTAAAGTTTAATATATTGCCAATACACTGTCAATTTACCAAACGTTTTGAAAGTTTACTAAAAAAGTTCTAAGCGTTTAAAAACTGTGAACTGCAGAATTGTCGGCGCCATTTGCCAACATAATTTTGATCAGGCGCAAAGAGTTTTTGTCAGTTTTTAACGGAAAAAAGCTTATCATTTTGAGAAAAATTAAAAGATAGTTACGTCAACTAATTTTTTCTATACATCCTTACGCATATTCCCATTTAATATTAAATAAAATCCCACTGAAATAAAACAAAAAACGCCTCGGACGTTTAACCGCGGTGGAGTTCTGCCCACATGTACCCGTTCGCGTGGGCCTGGGTCTAAGTTAAGGTCGTTGACCGCGCGCGGGAACTGGAACTTACAAACAGTTTCATCTGAATGGTAACACTTTAGAATTTCATTCACATACTCAAAGTAAGAACCACCTTGTAAAGTACAATAGACAGCAGCACAGGAAAGAACTGCTCAGTAGCTTTCATTTGAATGATAGCACTTTAGGATTTTATCCACAGACTTAAAACGCATTGCACATCATAAAAAGTAGCACCGCAGGAACGTACTGCGCACTAATAGCTCAGCGATTTTACTTCAGTATGACTCACAATTACGTCTAGTATGTAACAGTAACTAAGAGTTTAACTAACAGATCATTGATCATTTTCGTATCCAGAGAATGTATCTTTTTTTGGCCCGGTTCTCAAACGTCCTTGATGTGGTCATAAAATGTGATGGCTGTGGTGTCACGCTATTGAGAGGCATGACCAAATTTCGCTGTGTCAGCTGCCTGGATGTTATCGTGTGCAATACCTGTTACACATGTGAGTGCGTAATGTAGGGAAATTATGTATATGCTTCTCTTCTGGCGAGAAAACAAAGACAATTTATTTGGCCTGCTAACAAGTACTGCTAACCGCAAAGAGTGACTGACTATAGGGAGGGGGTGAGGAGCTTCTATAATAATTTGCTGCGCTTCGATCCTTAACCCTGTATATTTTCTTGCCCGACAGCTGGAGTAAAGATTGAAGGCCATTCAGAAACCCACGATGTCATACCAATGAGGTGAGTCAATCACAATCATTCGGAATGACGATAATAGTTCTAGGAAATTCTTCTTCTTAATGTTTGAACATTCTATACATGTACAAAAAGTAACCGCTGAGTAACAAGACATACAAGGGAGGACGTCCAGATCCCCAGCTGCGTCACAGCCCATAATATTTACGTTATCTTGTAGAGCACATCACAGGCCATCCATTAAAGGTAAAATATTTTCGAAATATTGTAACACCGCAAAAACCCATGGTGTGGTTATACTTTGGCGTGTACATGCGAGGATTAAGCCTACGTGGTCTTTAACACAGGATCACACCATATACAGGTAGGTAATCGCCCGTGATTACATTCCTTAACCACAGAAATATGAACGGCTATTCCCTGAATAGCAAGGCAATAAATTTTATGGCGGCGTAGAAAAAAAATTGAAAGCTTCCCAGATAGCATCATCGATGCTATCATTGCTGAAGGTAAGAATCGATTATGCTACCTTTCTCCTATTCCTTTTTCACAAGTTAAATTTCTTTAATTTTTCAGATTCATATGCGATGGGTGTGACAGTTTTATAATTGGAACGCGTTATCACTGCAATGAGTGCGAGGATTTTGATCTATGCATTGAATGCCATTTATCTGGCAGGTTCCCGGAAAGGTACATACATAGATCCTTTTTATGTTTAAAGATCGTTGTATTTTTGTAGCCCAGTGCTGAAAGTGCCCTACTTGAGTTTGAAGGTCGTGCAGGCATCGACTACTGGGTCTTGTATTCTTTATGTGTTTGCCTATCAGCCTCAATACAGAGTAGTATACTTTACTTATTATATGATCGAGCTATAGGTTGTAGTATATCCATTATATTTTATCGTAGACAACGAGCAGTCTCTCTTTCCCAGCTTAGTCCGTCGAGGGAGAAACTAAAAAAAAGCAATGGCCGCGCGAAACTGCCTCGTCCCCAGTTTCGCGCGGCCATGTTCCGCTCGCCAATGCTTTACTTGTTTTAGTTTCTCGCTCGACGGACGAAGCTGGAAAAGAGAGACTGCTCGTAGTCTAATTTTATAACCGCACAAGAGCAATTACAATTATCGACAAGAATTTCCCTTTCCCTTACCTTTTCATGTGTTTTCATTTGTTCCCGTTTTGAATAAGAAGTTCCGCTATAAAGGAAACGACACTGAATTTGTTTATTTCTCATCTTTGGGATTTGAAACTGCTCTCATTTCTGGCATTTTGCTGAATCATGTAACATTCAACATTGAAGGTTACGACATTTTAGTGCTTTCTTTGAAAAGCGACATCTTATTTCTCAATACTCAGTACGCAGAAAAGATTCCTGGTTAGTGTGTCAGTTGTACAATGCAATATTGACACATTAATGAATCAATACTACACGTTTTTTCTACATGTTTAACATAAAAACTATGGCGTTAAGGTGGCTCCATATTGTTCAGCCCTCTCATCTTTTGCATTCTATTACAGCTAGCCCGATGGTGTGGCTAAAAATATTGTACTTGAAACCAGTAAATCTTTTATCAGTCAACAAAGTGGTATCCAAATGACGTCATCATTCGTTGCCATGGCAACGTGAAAAGAGGTCAAAAATACGCTATTTTGGACCATTTGAGGCGAATAACTTATAAATTACACGGTGAAAGTTTTTGTTTTCGATATATTTTTGTTTAATTAGCAAGAGAAACATTTTAACAAATTTTTAAAAAATTCTGTACATAGAGTTCAGAGCTACCTTAAATTTATGTAAAAATGACATATCTCTGAATCCTATGTACAGATATTTTTCAAAATTGGCACAAATGTTTATTATGTTTATAAGACGAAAATATATAAAAATCAAAAAATTTCACCGAGCAATTTTGAAGTTATTGGCCTCAAAAGGTTGAAACTGGGGTCTTTTTGGCCTCTTTTTTACGTTGCCATGGTAACAAATTTTGATGTCGTAGCCACCTAAATTTGTTCATTGGTTAAGTGTGTACAAACCTGTACTAAACGTTTTCTCTTAACTTTACTGGTGTAGCAGTGATTGAATATCATAGATGTATCATGATAGGAATGTTTAAACTATTAGGAGCCACCTTAAATTGACTTTTTTATAATTTCATTCTAGCCACTCTGCAAGTCACAAAGTGACGAAATTTCCCCTGACGACAAGTGTAGAGAAAAAAGAAGAAATTATTGAAGACATAGATTGATCACTGACACTTTGTTAGCAGATTAGTTTCAAGATTATAGAGATAATATAAATTGAATTAAGTGCATTTAAAACATCACGACTTGTAATACCTATAGGTATAATTGCCAAGGAGGAAAGCAGGCCAAAAATGTCTTAATTACTTCTTTATTACTAAAATCAAGTCCCCTACTTTCCCCCGTTTGGGGCTTTTAGCCCTAGTCTCCAGTCAAAATAAATTCTCAGTTTCTGAGCAATAGGTTTAACTGATTCATCAATGTCAAGCTTTGCTAGGAAGTCTTTAAGTTTTCCAACCCCATGAAAACACTCAGTAAAATAGCCAATATATAACGTCCCCTCTCTCACAGTGTTGATCTCAATCTTCCATATGGCCAACTCGTCAGACGTTTGGTGTTAAGTATTGTATTAGATCTCTTTCCCTCAACAACGCCACCGTAGTAACTAGCTCATCAAAATCACAGGAGTACAAGTTGCTGCCTGACTTCCTTGCGTTACTGTTACGCCGCAAAATGTAATAATCACCTCAAAATGAAATAATCACCGCAAAATGAAATAAAGCAGTCAATGCAAAGTTAATAACTTTTCAACGGAAAATGTAATAACAATTCAACGCAAAATGTGAAAACGCAAACTGCCTTGCATGCATGCCTTACATTATTATCGTAATAAATGAAGACATACGCATAACATGGGATGTAGTCAGAACGTGTCAACTGTTGTTGTGGCTGCCCAACCCAAGGCATGCATAATTTATGTTTTCCCAAATTGTCAAGTACCCGGAGAAAAACCTCTCGGAGCAAGGAGAGAACCAACAACAAACTTAACCCACATATGACGCCAGGGTCGAGGATCGAACCCGGGCGACATTGGTGGGAGGCAGGGCGCTGAAAAGAAGGGAGGCGAGTGCTCTCACCACTACACCTCCCCTGCTCCCCTAAAACGAGCTCAGGGTACTAGGGTGGGCCTTGGTAATTAGGTTTTAACTATTTTTATTTAACAGAACCTTACAGAATACCACTGCAATAGTGAAGTGAGCTCCCTGTATAAAGATTGTTATTATTATTATTATTATTATTATTATTATTATTATTATTACATACAAATAACAATTGCCGCTGCACGCTTATAAATTGAAATTAACAATAACCGCTGCATGCTTAATCGTGCCGCGTGTCGCTGTGATGATAAATCGAATTAATTCCTATTTGGCTTTTTTTTCATTTTTTTTTTATTTTCCTATAACTGCAATTTCGTGTATGTGTTAGCGCCGAACTTTGTTGCATGCGACACGCTTACGTCATGCTTACGACATGACTTGAGTTGATTTACACGGAATAATTCGTGTTGTAAGCATGTCGTAAGCATGTCGTAGGCATGTTTTAAGCGTGTCGCATGCAACAAAGTTGTACCGTGTAGACTATTGAATATTTTAATGGTATAACATAAACAAATCAATCTAAGCCTTCCACAGCTTGTTTCAGTCTTTGTTTATAATATTATCTTTTCTTCTCGATTTAAATCTTCATGCTGATGGTTATTAACTGTCTCGTCGCTTTGCGACGAGTCAGTTCTTAAAATACCCTCCTTTTTTTTTTTTTTTAACTGGCTCGTCGCTTCGACGAGTCAGTTCTTAAAATACCCTCTTTTTTTTTTTTTCCCCTGTCGGGTCACCTGCCCCGGGAATCGATTTTGCTGCGGCCAACACCGTACCTAGTTTACTTCCGGTTTTCAGAAATCAGTGAAGTCATCGAAACGACAATTTACAATTGAAATATTTACCGTTCTAATTTCGGCGGAATTGTTAAACATTAAATCGCTGTGATTTCAGGATGTGTTCTATTTCTGGTAAAAGGAAAGCGGGTTGAACTTTTCTAACCAAATCAATTGTCAAACAGTTGAGTTTAGATCGAATAAATCATTGAACAAACACGTCCCGGCAAGTCACTGCTGAGTAAACAATTCTCAAGCATTACGTCATGGAGTCAAGTTCAAATTCCACACATCTCGTATTTCTGTCACGCTATGGTCGGCTGTTGATGATTATTTGATCTATCATGTTGATATTGTTTATTTATTCGAAATCCTATCACCGATTCTCCAGAATGCCCGTGTTTAAACAATCCTGATTCCTTGTAGTAGGTGGTTTCAAGGATTTTAAAGCGAAAAAAAAAAACAATACAAAGTTCAGAGAAAAAGATATAGACCTGAAATTGTAGCCTCAGTATGGATTGTAAAGCGGACTGTGGAATGTAAATGTGGACTGGACTGTGCATATTAATAGACTCTAGATTGTATATTGTGGATTGCTAATATAAAACTCTTAAAATGAAAACCGGGTGGAAAATGAGACCAAACGAGCCAGTTTCGAAACCCAACGGGCTCCTTGTTAACTGGCTCGTCGCTTCGACGAGTCAGTTCTTAAAATACCCTCTTTTTTTTTTCGGCGTGTCGGGTCACCTGCCCCGGGAATCGCTTTGCTGCGGCCAACACCGTACCTAGTTTACTTCCGGTTTTCAGAAATGGCGTAATCAGTGATGTCGGCAACTATAATTCAAATATTTACCGTTCTAATTTCGACGGAATTGTTAAAAATTAAATCTCTGTGATTTTTGGATGCGATCTATTTCTGGTAAAAGGAAAGCGAGTTGAATTTTTCTAACCAAATCACGTAATAAAAAAACACGTCCCGGCAGGTCACAGAACTGCTGAGTAAACAATTCTCAAGCATTACTCCGTGGAGTCACGTTCAAATTCCGCACATCTCGTATTTATGTCACGCTATTTGATCGATCATGTTGATATTGTTAATTTATTCGAAACCCCATCACCGATTCTCCAAAATGCCTGTGTTAAAACAATCCTGATTCCTTGTAGTAGGTGGTTTCAAGGATTTTAAAGCGAAAAAAAACAATACAAAGTTCAAAGAAAAAGATATAGACCTGAAATTGTAGTCTCCTTGAAGCAGAGTGCGGAATGTAAAGCGGACTGTGAAATGTAAATGTGGACTGGACTGTGCATATTAATAGACTCTAGATTGTATATTGTGGACTCTAAAATGAAAACCGGGTGGAAAATGAGACCAAACGAGCCAGTTTCGAAGCCCAACGGGCTCCTTGTTTTCTTTTTAGGAAAGAGCGTGACATAAAAAAATTTACAATTTATAAATATACCGCTGTGTTTTTGACGTATGACGTCGTAAAACATGATAAACTGCTTTCAGCGGTTTCTCGGAACTGTAGATTTAACGTGAGTTTCACTTCACGAAGCGACGATCAACGAGAGACACCGTTTGGTAAGTACTCACTAAAAAAGCTTGTACTTTATAGCTTTTTACCATTTTAAGAGTAGGGATATAATTTTCGTTTCTACGACAAAACTAGCAACATAGTAGTTTTTGTAGACAGACTGTTTGGTTCTGTGATCTTATATTAAGACGGAAGTTGTTAAATAGACCTCAAATGTTTTTGTCAGAGTGCAAATAGTAGCCTCACGGTCGTTCGTGTCTTGAATTATAAAATGAAGAAGAGTAAATTAAAAAGACTTAGAGAAAACAGTTCTTTTTAAGGGAAACAGTTCTTCCATAGCTGACTGAAATGCAAATTACGTGATGTTGGTATGCACTGTAAACTGAATCAACAGAAATAAAACAGGAGTATAATTTTGAGATACTAAATTGTCTAGTAATCATCAAAACTCGATTGAAAAGCGATAAAGAGAAATCCTATACAAGATTGAACTGGTGAAGGTAGAATTAAACCTATTTTTTGGGGCAACGGTCTTCCTCCGTGTTGCTCGCAGTGTCAGCCATCTTTGATTAGCCGTCGCGTGACCTATTTTGACAAGCATGGATACTCCAAAATCAGGTTGGACACCTTATTGAGACTTATATAACGGAGTAACTGGTTAGCTTTCAGTTGGGGTTAGGGGCAGCAGTTTATATAGTTAAATTTAGGACTAAGCAATCCGAGAAGCTAGGTGGTACAGTGGTACGGTAGGCTATGTAAGCCTAAGCCTAGCTGAGGTCACAGGTTCAATCCTGAGTGGGGATTTTAGATTTTCTTTTTTACACTAAAAATTTATTGAAAATAAATTGTACGTGTCGACATTACGTTATATAATGTTCAAAAACTCATTAATAATTCATGAGCATATCAGCCAATCACACGACACAAATCGATCACGTGTATGAGCCTTTATACAGGGTAATCTACGGTCATTATGAAAAGCCTGGTGGCGGCTTTGATTCCAGTCACAGGGGAGTTCGGGGCTGAATGGGCAAACAATACAATTATCGCTGAATTTTTAATGAGAATGATTTTAAAATGACCGTGATATGTAAGGGTTAGACAATGAACGCGAGTGTTCTATGGGATATAGTGCTTCGAGCATAGATAGAAGTCCACGAGGGCGTAGCCCGAGTGGCACTTCTATCTAATGCGAGAGGCGCTATATCCCATAGGACACGAGCGTTCATTGTCTAACCGTCTTAGAAAATGGTCACATCCGCGAAGAAAACATATGTTATGCAGATTGTATTTATGAGCGTATTTTAATTGTGCCATTCACACTTCGGAATCACGTTGTTATTTTGTTTTGGATGTCGCCGAAATTCGAATAACAATGCTTTTCTTTCTTTGGAGCTTTGTTTATTCTCTGTTGTTTTGATGGCTCATTTGCTCCGGCTATGAGCCAGAGCTCGGGGAACTTGAGGCCGTCCTTGCCACTCAAGAGTTACTTGCTTTTGAGAGCGTAGACATATCCGAGTGCTTGGGGGATGATATGAATTCGACAAAAGTGCACGTTTCCAAAAGCCTACGACAGTGAACGAAATTGAGCAAAGGGAAAGAGACAGAATTCCAAAGCACGGTGAGACCAGTCTTTCGGTTGTTTCGGTGTGTACCGGAGGACAGATGACGCAAAACAAAAGGAACAAAGAACGACAATAATACAAATGCAAAACAAGACCAAAAATACAATACCTCACAAACAATAGAAGACAATGAGTACTGGTACACGCAGAAAGACCCAGTCTTTCATTTAATTTTTCCTAAAAATTGTTAAGTCGAATTTCGTTTTGTTATTTTGGTGATTAATCTCTTGCTTAAGTTATGTAAAGCGAAAACTTCAAATAAAATTGTCATTGTTATAGAGTGATTTTACTTCATCTGTGAAATAGTAGAATAGTACGCACTTTTAGACTATAATTCCTTTGTTTTCTTTTGTTTAATGTTGACTATCACACACTATTGTTAGATAGTGTTTCACAGATGAAGTAAAATCACTCAAACTGCAAGTTGTTTTTGTTTAAATTAGCAGCCTGTAATTCATTAGTATGCTCTATATACTCATTAGTATGCTCTATTTTCTCATTAGTATGCTCTATATAGAGCATACTAATTAGGCTTTAAGACAAAGGAAAACAAAAGAATTCATTAGTATGTTCTATATAGAGCTTACTAATGAGTAGTTATTTTACCCCACAATTTCCCTGGGCTTCAAAGCCCCCGCCTCTTTACATAATTTAAGACAGTTTATGGGAAATAGAGCACACAAATACTGGGCACTGATTGGCTGAGTGGGTGTGACCATTTTCTAATTATATTAAGATCACACGTAATCTTTATATAAAGATTACTGATATGGGTAGTAATTGTTCAGGATTCTTAGTGCAACAAATGGTGACTTTAATATTTTTGTGCAGTACTGTTTTACGAAATCTGGTCTTTCGCCATTCTATTTGGAATCTTCTCAACAAAATAAACAACCAACAGTTTAACAAGTGAGCCGTTATTTGAATGACACCAGCGCCTTCGTGTAAATTGCCAGGTAAGCGACTGGTTCGCAGATGCAAGCTGCTTATTTCCACTCGTTCTCTACCTCTGAAAAAAAATTGTCAGCCGTTTTATCTACCGTACCTGACAACTTTAGTATAGCATTTTTCAGCAGATGTTTTCCCTCAGAACTATAAAATACCAAAACTTTCGACAGGAGCCGGGAAGCAATGGTCACTTCGTCGAAGACGTGGCACATGTGTTGTATGCTAATCTGTCTAGTATACTTGTTTTTCTCGTATGCTAATTTCCTCTTTGCACAAAAGCGCAAATGTTTTAATTCCGAAGGGACACGCTTTTGAAAGAACGTTTTTGAAGCCGTTCAAAAAACTCGCAGCACGTGTATTATCAGGTGTAAAAACTCTCGGCTTCGCCTCGAGTTTTTAAACCTGATAATACACTACTGCTCGTTTTTTAAACTATACCTCAATAAGTGTCCGAGGTGATCCAACCTGATTTTGGAGTATCCATATTCTAGTCACGACCATGACAAAAGTGGTGAGTTCAAGTTTGAGATAAGGAACTCACTCCCGGACAATCAGCAATCGAGAATAATACGAGAACAAGAACAACAACTCTTCGAGTAGTGAAGTCGTGCTTTAAGAAGCTTTAAGGGTCTTGTAAGTGCCCCTAAAGTACGAGAGTCAGGAGATTTAATTCAATATATTATTATGATTTGTTTTACATGTACAGTCGCTTTTCCGGTCACACTAGGTGATCTGTCACGAACGTTACAACACTGTACGTTATTGGAAACCTTTAATCAGTCTTTCGCAATCACTCGTGCATTGAAGGTCAAATTAATACTAACTTCCATATCTGTTGCTCGAAAAGAAAGAAAACGAAATCGTTATCGAATGGAACTCTCGCCAAACCCGGCAATAACGTAAGTTCCTTTTACTTGATATGTTTCGTTTCGTTTCGTCATTTTCCTTTTTCTTATCAGGGGCGGATCTAGGGGGAGGGTGCAGGGGGTGCGCAACCCCCTCCCCCCCCCCTCCCGAGATGATCTAGTCTGCGTTGTTCGCTTTTAAAATTTGTTTACGTCACCCTTCAGTTATGTCATTCCTTAGAGGTGCACCCCCTTCTAAGAAAAATCCTGGATCCGCCCCTGCTAATGATGTAAATAAATCCAATTATCCATGAGTTTGAAGTTGCTTTATCAACGATATGACGTCACATCACTTCGCCTCATCAGGCTGTAAACCACTTGAAAAGTCTGAACTTTTTCACAAACCGAAATTTACCTCCTATGCACGTGCTAGAAAACAATAGCGCCATTGTTAAACGAAATAATTTGCTAGGTAAATGGTTTTCTACTTTTAACCGATGTTACCTTGGTAAACCTAGGTAAATTTTAATGGTCATACCATGGAAAACAATAGATTTTTTTCTAGGTAAAAGCCTACCTAGGTAAAAGCCTACCTACGTATGTCGTCGCAAAACATGCGCGTATGACGCCACACAACATCCAAGATGTTTGTTTTCATTTAATACAGATTTAACAACCAACGAAGTGGAGATTTAAAGAATTTTCAAGCAAGCGAGGGACTTAAAGGTAAAACAGATTACATTTTGGATGGAAATTTATGTTGATATCAATCTGTTATTGACTTTTTTTTAAAACGTGCTTAAATTCAGTTGTATCGTTTTCTTGAATTTCATCCAAGGCAGCTCGAACTCGATCGATGCGCTTTAAATGGAACGCGTTTTGCTTTTAAACATAAACTAATGGAGATTTGAATAAAATTTTTCGAAAGAGGATTGTGTTGTCCATTTTTATGTGTTTGTTCATTCATTACATAGATTGAAAAGCGATTTTATGGTTCTATCTTCACTCGCGTCGCCTTATGCAAATATGTTTGTGTATTTTTGCAATTTTGTTTTTTAAATCAGTTTCTCGGGCAATTTTTGACAAGCAACAACTGTATTTTATTCGGAAAGTAGTCGTACTTGTTATTGTAGACGGAGAAAAAGTTGTTTTTGTGAACTTTTGTACGGTCTAAATGTACTGTGCAGACGGTCGCGTAATACTGTTTTTGAGAATTGCTAAAATTGAAAAATAGCCCGGTCGTCAATCTTAATTCTTGTGCTTCCGACCTTTCACCTTAGTTAAGTTTCACCTTAGTTAAGCTTGTTCAGTAAGCGACGCTGTTAGGCTCAGCCTATCTATATATATATATATTAGAGTTTGACCTCTTTTCTTCCTTTTTTGCCTGTGTTGTTTCTGCCATTATTGGCATGTTGGTTTTTCCGGCATCAGTAGGAAAGGTTTAAACTTCTCTAGCTTTTCTGTCTGAATTGGCATGATCTGAAATGTCTTTCGTGCTATTTTTGTCACTCTGTACCCTGTGAGCAGAGGTCATTTTTTTCGCCCTACGTACCGGCGTGCGAAAAGTAATTCTTCTCACGCGGGTACATCATTAGGGCGAAAAAGTACTTTAAATTGGACGATCTCTTAATAAATACGTTTCTAAACAAACAGTTCGGTGGTAGAAGATACGACTTAGATAAATTAATAGCATCCATATTAAAATCAACCTTTTGGTGCTGCTACTTTGCGCTGTTGTTGCTCTCTGTTTAGACGAATTCAGTCGCGTTCAGACATCATTACTTTGCTTGTCATAGTTCTTCCAAGAAATGTTCCGGCGGAGTTAAAGTGCTAGATCTATATCAAATCTTACAAATTACTTTTACCAGAAACTGAGTTCAAGTAGTAACTTCATCGTGTTCATGTCGTTTTTCTTTCTTCTTTACGCTGATAGATTTTCATATCTTCAGTAAATCCAGGAACAGAGGACATGGATGAACCGGAGGGGCTGGAGGAGCTGGAACACTATAAAGAAAGCATTAAATGGCTGGAGGAGGCCACACAGGACTTTAATGCCTGGTTTGCTCGCATGCAGACAGAAGCACAGACAGATGAGCAGCGGAGGGTGGGTGACTATAACCCCATTCACACCAACGGTTTAACATGTTTAAATGTTGTTTAGTTTAACTACGTTTTTAGCCTCTATCTTGAACGTTTTTAAAAGTGTATGACTCAAACTACCTGGAATGGTAATAAAAGTCAACACAGTTTCTTTTAGTAAAGATTTCACTCCAAATATTACGCCAGGTTAGGAGGTATTTTTCTAAACCTGTTTTAAACTAAACAACATTTAAACATGTTTAAGTGTTGGTGTGAACGCAGTATATGTCCTAACATTAATAATAATAATTATATAATAATAATAATAGTAATAATAATAATAATACCCCTGGATGGGGTTCGGTCCTAACTTTTTTCTGAAGGAACCTGTTGACCATCAACAGTGGAGAATATTTACAATAATAATAATAATAATAATAATAATAATAATCAGAATAACTATTTACAATACATTAAAATTCTAATACGATAAGATATGTACATTTAAAATGGTATATCTAGCGTTACATTTATTTACTTTTTTTAAAAAAGAGAAAGGCCTTCAAAAATTAATTAGATGTTTTTGTTAATTATATGTTAGCCTAGCTTCTGTCCAAATTTGAGGAAAATCGAACAAATTCCCTTTGAGTTGTAGCTCTTTAAAGTGTCCCCAACAAGCGAAAAATTAACTTTGAGAAAACAGCGCTTAAAAAAACGTATCGCTTCATAAACAAACTCCGCCCACAAAAGTTATACCGTCATTTCTCCGTCAATTTTCACTATTTTTCGATTATTTTTGTTTTGGATGAAGGTTCATTCTGTAAACTTCATTTTGACGCCAAAAAAAAAAAAATCAATAAATTTTCGACCTGAAGGTACTTTGTAACCTTAATGTCACATAAAAAAGCTGCGAGAAGTTTTTAACTAACAACACAAAAACATAAAAACCATATTCGTCTGTTGTAAATTAAGATAAATGTTTGAAATGCACTTATTTTATATCAATATGATAACGTCATTAACGAAAAAAACAACTATTTTAGCATCTCACAACCCCATTCTTTAGTTTCATAAAGGAGCACATTCTTCTGCTTTTTAGCTGCCCTTTCAAATTGTAAGAAACGTTTACAGTATATAACGATTTAACTAAAAATGTTTGATCATGCCTTCAGCTAACCATCAGTTTCCTATAAAGTCACTAACAACGAAACTATATAAAGAAAATGGACGTAAAATGGTGCTGTATAGTTTTCATTTAAATGTTCACACTTAAGGGTTTCATCTATGGACTTATAAGTTAGAATCACCTTGAACAGTATAATGGGTGTTTCTTGGTGTTGCGGAAGCCATTGTTGGTAAGCTTTTGTGTTGTGGTGTGGGTATTGTTCAGTGTCTTTTGAATCTTTTGTTTTACGTCATTTGGTGACCACACCATCCGCAACACCAAGAAACGACCAGTATAATAAACAGTACCACAGGAAAGTACTGCTGAATAGCAGTTTCATCTGAATGGTAACACTTTAGGATTTCATTCACAGACTCAAAATTAAAGTTAGAACCACTTAGTACAGCATAATAAACAGTACCACAGAAAAGTACTGCTGAATGGCAGTGTAGCCGCCAAAATCCACAGATTTTTGTCTTCTATTTTTTATTACTTTGACGACCGCGAGATAAACCTTTTACGGCTAGCAATCACTGAACAACTCTTAGGTGTCAAACTCATCCGATTTACTAACCAAAC
This sequence comes from Cladopsammia gracilis, assembly GCA_022457155.1. Lineage (NCBI taxonomy): Eukaryota > Metazoa > Cnidaria > Anthozoa > Scleractinia > Dendrophylliidae > Cladopsammia > Cladopsammia gracilis. Next base: position 605,493 of record JAJGOT010000391.1, read on the forward strand.
AAGCACGATAGGCACGGTTTCTAAGTGAAAACAAATACAAAAGGCAAACTTAAATACTGAAAAAGGCAAAATACAGAACAGCCTGGAAAAATACTTACAAACACGTTTGCTGATGTCGGCTGTCCGATAAAATATGGATAACTAAACTGAACGTAAACTATAGAAAGAACGCTCAAAAACATCAGTGGCGTCCAGTTCTCCCCTTAACCACGGTCAAACTAGAGAAATTTGCAAAAGTTAATCAAAGTACTTAAAGTTATGGTTGTCATTTTCACTGTTTAAAGTTTAATATATTACCAATACACTGTCAATTTAACAAACGTTTTGAAAGTTTACTAAAAAAAGTTCTAAGCGTTTAAAAACTGTGAACTGAAGAATTGTCGGCGCCAATTGCCAACACTGATTTTGATGAGGCGCAAAGAGTTTTGGTCAGTTTTCTACGGAAAGAAGCTCATTATTTCGAGAAAAATTTTAAAAAAGTTACGTCAACTATTTTTTTATACATTCTTGCCCATATTTCCATTTAATGTGAAATAAAATCCCACTAAATAAAACGAAAAACGCCTCGGACGTTTGACCGCGGTGGAGTTCTGCCCATATGTACCCGTTCGCGTTGGCCTGGGTCTAAGTTAAGGTCGTCAACCGCTGGAACTGGAACCTACAAGCAGTTTCATTTGACTCAGGATTTCATTCAGACTCAAAGTAAGAACCACCTTGTACTGAAAGCACAATAGACAGCAGCACAGGAAATTACTGCTCAATAGCTTTCATTTGAATGATAATACTTTAGGAATTTATCCACAGACTTAAAATATAAAAACTCATTGCACAGCATAACAAAGTAGCACCGCAGGAACTTGGACGTACTGCACACTAATAGCTCAGCGATTTTACTTCAGTATGACTCACAATTACGTCTAGTATGTAACAGTAACTAACAGATCATTGATCATTTTCTTATCCAGAGAATGTATCTTTTTTTGGCCCGGTTCTCAGACGTCCTTGATATGGTCATAAACTGTCATGGCTGTGGTGTCACGCTGCTGAGAGGCATGACCAAATTTCGCTGTCTCAGCTGCCTGGATGTTAACGTGTGCAATACCTGTTACACATGTGAGTGCGTAATGTAGGGAAATTATGTATATGCTTAGTTCTCATCTGGCGAGAAAACAAAGAAAATTTATTTGGCCTGCTAACAAGCAGGGACGGATCCAGGAATTTCTGAAATGGAGGTCCGGGTTCATGTCCCCCGGAAATTTTTTCCGATTTTACCCTCTAAAACGCCATTTACGGCATTCCTGAGAGTCGAAAAGCGTTTGTTAAGTCAAAAACTTGACAATCAGTCAATTGGTGGAAGTGAAACAACTACGTATAAAACAAGTTTATTCTCTGATTATTTTTATGAACCACATGGGAGACACAGGTCTCATAGGGGGTCCGGACCCCCCCGACCCTCCCTCTGGATCTTCCACTGACAAGTACTGCTAGCCACAAAGAGTGACTGACTTTGGGGAGGGGGGTGAGGAGGTTCTATAATAATTTGCTGCTCTTCGATCCTTAATCCTGTATATTTTCTTGTCCGACAGCTGGAGAAAAGATTGAAGGCCATTCAGAAATTCACGATGTCATACAAATGAGGTGAGTCAATCACAATCATTCGGAATGAAGATGATGCTTATAGGAATGTTTGAACATTCTATACATGTAAAAAGTAACCGCTGAGTAACAAGACACACAAGGGGGGACGTCCAGATCCCCAGCCGCGTCACAGCCCATAATATTTACGTTATCTTGTAGAGCACATCACAGGCTATCTATTATGCACCTGTCAATGGTTTCCCCCAGGGGAGGGGTATCGGGCATACACACGGAGTTTGACATTTTGCCTTTAAAGTTTGGTCAATTTTGTCACCCTGGGGCAAACATTTCCATTCAAATTCCCCACCCAAATATCCAAACAACGTAATTAAAAAAAATCTTATTGAACTCGTCAAAAGTAAAAGACTGGCATATTTGACACGGTTCAAATCACATCCAAATTACTTCACTTAACGCCAGCTGGCGAAAAATCGATCTATCGGCATAATAGTGCAAAGAAGGAAAGTTTTTAAAAATAAAAGATTGGAAAAATATGGTAAATACAGGGACCGCGGAGCAAGGTGAAAAGTGGGAGGGCTGACAATTGAAAATAATTTTTTCATATTGAAAATCGAAAAAAAGTGGGGGCGGGGGCGCAAAAAAGTGGTGGGGCCGCGGCCCTACCAGCCCCTCCCCTCCGCGGTCCCTGAAATAACTCTTTACTCGCCTTCTCAAGATCCTGTGAATGCCCATCGAACGCGCCAAAATGTCGGGTTTGATGGTAGGTTTTACGTTGTGTATGGTACTTTTACTGTCCCCATCAAACCAATGTTGACAATCTTCCCGACCCTGGGGCAACACAAACTTGTCAAATTCCCAACCCAGGGTAGGCAATTTAATGTCAAACCCCGTGGATATGCCCGATACCCCTCCCCTGGGGGAAACCATTGACTGGTGCATTAAAGGTAAAATATTTGCGAAATATTGTAACACCGCAAAAACCCATGGTGTGGTTATACGTTTGCGTGTACATGCGAGGGTTAAGCCTACGTGGTCTTTAACTCAGGGTCACACCATATACAGGTAGGTAATCGCCCGTGATTACATTCCTAAACCACAGAAATATACACCTATTTCAATAAAGGTTGCTTTGGCAGTTGGTCATTGGTAATTGGGAATTGGCATTTGGCATACGGAACACAATGCAATGCTTCGCTTGAGTGACCGCCAAACAATAGCTCTCCAATGCCCAATTACCAATGACCAAAGCAACCTTTATTGAATTAGATATATATATGTTATTTACCGGCCGGGAGGTCCGTATAGGAAAAAACTGTGCCAGAGGTCTCGAGGGCACAGTTTTTTCCTATACGGACCGACCAAGGCCGGTAAATAACTTATTTATTTTTTTCCTACTTCAATTCTGTGATTTGCCGAGAAAATCTTGATATTCTTGTACAGCTTTCCAAGTAATTTCTTTACGCGCCGCGTAAAGCAAAACTGACACAACGCGTGCAAAGCAACTCGGTAATCTTCACAACTTTTTCATTCAGAAACAAAAAAAAATTACTTTACAAAGTGAACTAATTTCTATCTGTAGAATAAACGGCTGTTGTGTTTGTCTGCGGTGAAGATCGAGAAATGTTCTAGCCTACAGCGAAGCCGTGGAAAGCTGAAGATTAACTTTAAAAACTTTTCAAATTTTTCTACAAATGGAAAGTCGAGCGTAATTCATTCGAAAGCTTAAACTGAGCTATTCTTATTTAAAAATCATATCTTCTTGAATGAAAAATTACAGAATTTAGATAAAAGAAGGCAAAAACTGTGGAATATAAGCATACTAACCGAGCAATGTAGTGAAAGTACGAATTATCTCGTAAAATCCGATCGCGAAAATGCGTATAAATTAACTGAAAACAAGCCAGTACGAAACTAGAATGACAAATTTAAGCAACACTAAGTAATGAAATTTCACAGAATCTCGATTAGAAGAAAAAACAAAACCGGAAAAATAAGAACACTTAATCAAATGCAGTCAAAACCTTTGTAAACAAGCGCTATATTGTCTAATCACTGAATTTTTAAGCCACAAACTGTGTCGCTTTGTAAAAAACAACAACAAACGCCGAACAAACTATAAAATCAACAAATCATAAAATCCAAACTTGTACTCGCCTTTTCGAGGAATAACATTGGTCTTTAATTTTACGGCTGATTTCTCTATCCACTTAGTTTAATCTCTTTCTTCATTGCGTCTTTTTGATACCTCGTTGAAGCGTTAAGATCTTTAGCGTGTTTTCGGATCTTTGTCAGCCGATGTCAGCCATGCATGGTGAAACTTTGCGGGTTTTCTTCATTGTTTTCCTCATTTGTGTCGTTAAATATTTTATCTAGCTAATAAAATTCGCTTTCGCTTTGGTAGCTTTCGTCTGGGTCCATATTTGACAAGAAAATTCAATAATACCAGGGCTCACAAGCTTAAAACAACGGAGTCACAAATTATTGTGATTATGCAACTACGCAACCCGGGCGGAATCGTTGAGTGAGCGGGCAAGATCGTAAATTTCCGCCCGTTCCCGGAACCAATCATATTGCAGGATTCGCAGAATTCCGCCCGCTCGCGCTCTGAGAAAAAAATAAGAACGGCTATTCCCTGAACAGCAAGGCAATAAATTTTATGCGTAGAAAAAAAATTGAAAGCTTCCCAGCTAGCATCATCGATGCTATCATTGCTAAGGGTAGGCATCGATTATGCTACCTTTCTCCTATTCCTTTTTCACAAGTTAAATTTCTTTAATTTTTCAGATTCATATGCGATGGGTGTGACAGTTTTATAGTTGGAACGCGTTATCACTGCAATGAGTGCGAGGATTTTGATCTATGCATTGGATGCCATTCATCTGGCAGGTTCCCGGAAAGGTACTTACATAGATCCTTTTTATGTTTAAAGATCGTTGTATTTCTGTAGCCCAGTGCTGAAAGTGTCCTACTTGAGTTTGAAGGTCGTGCAGGCATCGACTACTGGCGGGGTCTTTATGTGTTTGCCTGTGCTCATGACAGCCTCAATACAGAGTAGTATACTTTACTTATTATATGATCGAGCTTTAGGTTGTAGTATATCCATTATATTTTATCGTAGACTACGAGCAGTCTCTCTTTTCCAGCTTAGTCCGTCGAGGGAGAAACTAAAAAAAACATTAGCGAACGGATAATGGCCGCGCGAAACTGCCTCGCCCCCAGTTTCGCGCGGCCATGTTCCGCTCGCCAATGCTTTTTTTTAGTTTCTCCCTCGACGGACTAAACTGGAAAAGAGAGACTGTTCATAGTCTAATTTTATAACCGCACAAGAGCAATTACAGTTATCGACAAGAATTTCCCTTTCCCTTACCTTTTCATGTGCTTTCACGAGTTCCCGTTTTGAATAAGAAGTTCCGCTATAAAGGAAACGACACTGAATTTGTTTATTTCTCATCTTTGAAATTTGAAACAGCTCTCATTTCTGGCATTTTGCTGAATCATGCAACATTCAACATTGAAGGTTACGACACTGTAGTGCTTTCTTTGAAAAGTGACATCTTATTTCCCAATACTCAGTACGCAGAAAAGACTCCTGGTTAGTGTGTCAGTTGTACGATGCAATATTGACACATTAATGAATCAATAACACGTTTTTTCTACATGTTTAACATAAAAACTATGGCGTTAAATTGACTTTTTTATAATTTCATTCTAGCCACTCTGCAACTCACAAAGTGACGAAATTTCCCCTGACGACAAGTGTAGAGAAAAAAGAAGAAATTATTGAAGACATAGATTATTGATCACTGATACTTTGTTAGCAGATTATAGAGATAATATAAATTGAATTTAGTGTATTTAAAACAACACGACTTGTAATACCTATAGGTATATATAATTGCCAAGGAGGAAAGCGGGCCAAAAATGTCTTAATTACTTTTTTATTACTAAAATCAAGTCCCCTACTTTCCCCCGTTTGGGGCTTTCAGCCCTAGTCTCCAGTCAAAATACATTCTCAGTTTCTGAGCAATAGGTTTAACTGATTCATCAATGTCAAGCTTTGCTAGGAAGTCTTTAAGTTTTCCAACCCCATGAAATCACTCAGTAAAATCGCCAATATATAAGGTCCCCTCTCTCACAGTGTTGATCTCATTCTTCCATATGGCTAACTCGTCAGACGTTTGGTGTTAAGTATTGTTTTAGATCTCTCTCCCTCAACAACACCACCGTAGTAACTTGCTCATCAAAATCACAGGAGTACAAGTTGCTGCCTGACTTCCTTGCGTTACTGTTACGCCGCAAAATGTAATAACAATTTCAACGCAAAATGTAAAAACGCAAAATGCCTCGCATGCATGCCTTACATTATTATCGTTATAAATGAAGACGAAGATAAAAGCAATAAAATGACCACAGATGTTACAAATATAACAAAAAATAAAATTGCAGTTGCTGAACTTGAAGGCTGGTTTGTCTATTTCTTTATTTGTGTTTAATTTTATGTTTGTAACTGCGCATAAAAACGCATGGACGTTGGGATTTTGCCATAATGCAAGCTCATCAGAGTATCCTCAATCGAACGGTGCAGCAGAGAGGGCATTAACTCTTTATTAAACTCCCAAGAGTGCCAAACTTCAAAATTCAAGAAAACTACCAAATTTCATTTTGTAGAATACTGAAAAACAAAGAGAACCATGTAAAAGTACTGGCGAAGAGGTTTTATTTGAATGGTCACACCATAGGATTTTGTCCACAGACTCAAAAGTTAGAATAAATGGTACCATGCAAAAGTACTGCCAAAGAGGTTTCATTTGAATGGTCACACCATAGGATTTTGTCCAGGACTGAAAAGTCAGAACTACACAACATGTCTCCATTATTGACTCTGGGAGTGAAAGAGTTAATAAAGACTGCAAAACGTCATACTGAAGATGGTTGCAGGGGACCAGAAAGACCAATTTGAAGGACTGCTGAAGTATCGCAATACACCTTTTCAAGGGGCGTCAATAAAACCAGGAACACGGAACATTCCGGAACATGAAAAAATTAATAAAAAATAAATAAAAAATAAATAACCAAATGAGAAATGAATAAATAAAGATAAAACCGAAAAAGAAAAAATAGATACTTAGTTGGAAGTTGGGCATGTGTGGGCATGTGGAGGGGGTGTTGGATACAGTTTACCAACTGACCGCAACGAGTTTTTGGTCGACATGATTCACTTTCACTGTAAATTTCAAGACTGTTCTGTTCTGTTTTTTTAATTTTGTTTCTCCTTACTGATTCTGGTTTAATTTGGAGCATGTTATTAAATCCATCCCCCACCGCCAAAGATGATTTTTGTATTTTAGTTGTAGGTAGTCACCAAGTTCAGGGATTGGCCATGGCTGGCAAATAAGAACTTTTCTTCGAAAAACAAAGTTACCTACGTGACACGTAAAACTCGCAATCACCAGAACTAAAGGCATGAAAATGTAAGACTGATTTCACCAACCGCATTGTGTTCGCGCACTTTGATTGGAAGAAACCTGGGGTCAATTCAATAAAACTTTTACAAGTGAAATTTACAAGTGTAGCCACTGTTTCAAAGGTTGAAAACAATAGCTACACTTGTAAATTACACTTGTAAAAGTTTTATTGAATTGACCCCTGGTAAACAACAAGAGAGTTCAGTGGTGACTAGTATTTTCGGTCTTTCTACTTTCAAGACTGTTTCGTTATGACACGAAATTCATGCGTGACATAATTATGTGACACGTTCGAGAAATATAACTTTGTGACGTAATAATGATTTATTAGTAAGATCTGTATTAACGCAACTACCAGTCGCAGACCTTGACAGACACCGACGGGTAAATATTCTTATTTTCTGACATTCTTAACGTCGTTACTTGACTAATTGTACTGTTTCTGTCTCTGACTGTAGATTTCGAACATGTCTTATCGTACATCAACTGATTTAATGACTGAATAAACTGGGTACAGTGTTTGAAACCTTGGTAACGTGCAGTACATTCGAAATCCGCGCAAGCTGAAAGCAACGAAACGAGATGGCAGAAGAGGCCAAAAACAGCAGACGAACTGCCAAAGGAAGATTCACTAGAAAGCGAAAAGAGCTGCTCAAGTCCATCGAAAACGAAAGCGGAATAGAGATAATCGAGATCAACTACGCATCGTTTGTGGAAGCTTGGAGCTCCGTGGAAGGTAAACATGATCTGTACACAATGTACTTGGAGGACGAAGAAATAGAAGCTGCTGATGAATGGATAACAAATCTCCAAGATCTATTTACAGAAGCTACAAAGTTAAAGATAAGTTATGTTAAGAACATAGCAGCTACAGAAGCAAAAGAGCGCGCCAAAGCTGAACACAAAGAGTTGCAAAAAAGAGAGCGCGAGCTCATTCAAAGCATGATTGATCAATCCATTATCAAAATCCATGTGTTTTCTCTTTTTCTAACTTCTGTCTTTGTCTTGGTTGCTCTTGTTTTCTTTTTCTTTGTATTGCTGTTTTTCTTCAACAACGCAACTATTAAGATCCGAACCTAAATATTCATATACATATACATTGTAAACATACGCATAACATGGGATGTAGACAGAACGTGTCAACTGTTGTTGTGGCTGCCCAACCCAAGGCATGCATAATTTATGTTTTCCCAAATTGTCAAGTACATCACTGTTAAGAAGTTTACTAATATTACTGTATTAGATTAGAAACTGTAAAATAAATAAATATAAAAACGTGTGCGAAAAAGAAATGATACTAAAATAACAAAGTAGAATTGTTTAAAATCCAATGCGTTTTATCAATGTTGAAATTTCATAAACATTTACCGATACCTGAGTTTCAGGGCTCGTTCGTTGCTGAGATACATGACTCGAATTTCGGTAAAAAAAAAAAAATAAAAGTAAACATTTGAGCGAGAGAAATAATAACGGACTAGTCCTCTCTTTCTTTCAGTGCTGTCACCTGCTTGTCTGCCGCATATTATATTTTCTGACACTGCGACAGTGTGAAAAAGGCTTATATCCTCGATGTTTGTTGCACCGTCATCTGGTTCCATGGTCTTTTAAAATATGACGCTACTTCGTCAAGACTCGCGCCAAGTAATAGGCCATTTGCATGATGACGTCATTTGACTACTACTACCAGAATTCATTTCGTTTTTCCTTTCTTATTTAAATTTTGTAATCCCAGTGAGGTTTAAATAACAATAGCCCTAATTTGCACTACAAAACAAAAAACTGAAGGATTCTGCTGCTGGTGGTGGTGGTGGTAGTCGTAGTAGTCGTAGTCGTAGTCGTAGTCGTAGTAAAATGACGTCATCGTGCAAATGACCTATTACTTGACCCATTTTGTCCCACATCAATTTACGAAAAATTACATTTTTAAATTTGTCATGACAGTTTTCTCCCAGCCGCTTATCTCTGCTTTTTCCTTTTTTTCTTTATCGCTCGAGTTTCCTCCACTTCATTTTCTAAAGAATTACGTTCCTCCTCTAGTTTGTGATCGTTCTTTCCCTTCTTATCTCTGATTTTTCGCTTCTTCTTTTTCACTTGTTTCTCCTCCACATCACCTTCACAATAATTAAATTTGTCCTTAAATTTGTGATCATTGCTTGCCTGCATATCTCTGCTTTTTCTCTTTTTCGTCTTCCCTTGTTTTTCATCAACATCATCTTCGCAATGACATTTATCCTCGGATTTGTTATCGTTCTCTTCATTCATATCCATGTGTTTTCTCTTTTTCTTCTTTCTGTCTTTGTCCTTCCTGCTCTTGTTTTCTTTTTCTTTGTATTGCTGTTTTTCTTCAACGACGCAATTATTAAGATCCAAATCTGAACATTCTGCAGCACCAGCTTTGCAACTGAAACACAACGAAAAAGAAACGCCTGTATCATGTTAATGTTGACATAAACATACACATAATTAACTATAAGCGCGAAAGCGCGCGTGATATCGCCTAATTCTTAGCCAACGAGGCCGTAGGTCGAGTCGGCTAAAATTAGGCGATATCATGCAAGCTTGAGCGCAATGATAGTTTTATAATTCAACACATTGATAACAAAGCACAGTTTGAAGAAAAAATATCGAGGTCGGTCCGTCATTTCTGCATTCTCTTGTCAAAATGCGAAATTTACTTCCATCGTTGGATATACGTCATGTAGACATAGCGTATATCGATAACTTTTTGACCATATTTGGGCAGTGTATCGAATGTGTTGAATTATAACATGGATGTAGACAGAACGTGTCAACTGTTTGCCATGATGTTGCTGCACAACGCAAACCATGCATCAAAGGAATACAGAAATAATTCACTATTTTCTAGTATATTGTATAATTGAGGCTTTTTCGTGCACAATTCAGCTTTTATAATGAACACTTAGTCTTTTACCAAACAGCTTGGCTTTTATACGGATTACTAGATCTTTTCCCAGACAGCTCAGTTGACCACTTTTATACAGCTTCTCTCTCCTCCGCAGAGGCTCCTATCAGTAAAGAACAGTAAAATATAAAATGGGAGCGTGGGGAACGATGGGAAGAGCGCGCTTTACTTTTTACCTCTACCCAGCCTCCGCGCGTTTTTTTGCCAAGCGTGGAGCGTGACTGGGAGGCCTCTGCGGAGGAGAGAGATAAAGCTTTACTTTTATACAGATCACTTTGAATTTTCTCGGACAGCTTGGTTTTCACATGAACCATGTTATTAAAAATGTGGTTGTTGTTCATCGTGGTGTGTATGATAGGTGAACGCTAGCTCGTTTGTCTCACGATGGAGTCACTTCGAGTTGTTGATCGCGACGTTTCGACTGCTATTACTCCTAGTCTTCATCAGGCGATGAGGTCGATTGGTTACGTGTCGTTTAATGTAGCACGTTGGTTTGTTGCTAGAAGTGCATTTTGATCCTCATTATTATTCCTAATAGACGTTGTTCCCTCAAAGGTCCGATTTGTTATCGATCAGCTGTTGTGCTTCTTGATTGTTAGGGGAGAGGGGAAAATACCTGTCAATTGCTATTTCCAATTTTTCCTGCTTCTCAACTCGCTGAAGTTTGCCATTCAAGCGGAATCCATGACGTGCAGCCCTGACATTTGAACAAAACATCACATTGAATGTCTTGAATCAAAAGAGAAAGAAACAAAAAATGGCCCTGGCCCTCGCAGCAGTCATGCCATTACAGGATGCATTTTTTGAACAAATTTTGGTCAGTCTGAAATCAGAATATGCTAAAAAAGCTGTTGTTTACATTCTCAGACACCAAAAGTATTCTAAGCGATTTCTTTTCTTATAATAGTAGTGAAAAGAGAAAAAGATTTTGGGTTTGGAAGGCAAGAATATGCTTCTGCCCCAACCTCCCAAAAAGACTGATTATTACTGTAATATTTACTCCAACAAAGGACAAGAATGGTTTTCCAGACTTACTTGTGTGCTGTTCTACCCCCACAGGCTTGAAAAAGCTTCTCCTCTGGACATCTGAAAATACAAAATAATCCAAATATACTATCTGTATTTATAACGTTTTTTCGTCTTTTCATCCCATTACTACTTGTTAAATCAAAAGTGTAAATCTACCACTGACAGCCCATACCACACGTATGTACACTGACATTACCACAGGTTCATATCATTTAAAGTTAAAATCCTTGTGTGGTCTTACTGCTAGTCGAAGCAACCACCTCCCGTAAAGGACCACCTCCTGTAAGGGACCACCTCCCGTGAGGGACCACCTCCCGTGAGGGGCCACCTCCCGTAAGGGACCACCTCCCGTAAGCGACCACCTCCCATGAGGGGCCACCTCCCGTGAGGGACCACCTCCCGTGAGGGACCACCTCCCGTGAGGGGCCACCTCCCGTAAGGGACCACCTCCCGTGAGGGGCCACCTCCCGTGAGGGACCAGCTTGGCTTTGCATTTTTGGTAGTCATTAACAAGAGGTTCAACTGTAGTAGAAATTGTAATGTGCTTGTTTTGCAAACATGAATTAAAATGTTTAAAAAAACTCTGTATTATCGAGTTCGAAGAATGCAATCCTAATTTCGTGTTGGTTGTCCTGTGGTTTTTGTGCAGTAAAATTTGAGATTTTCTGGTGGCCAGTCTTCCAAATGGCCACCCCTATTGTTTTTTTTTTCAGGGGCTCATTTCCACTGGAAATTTCTTCGAACGTGTCTCCATAATCTGTGATTACTGCTAGTTTTAAAACTTGACCAGTTTGCCAGCCAGCCAGCTGAATTTCTACTAAGCTTTACAGCTGTTTGCTATTAGTTTTCTGAGTGTTCTCCAGCCTGCAGAGCCTTACTCCCCTTTCCTTATACCTGTCACCCCCCCCCCCCCCCCCGATCACTAGCTACTTCGACTGACTGATTGAAACATCTTTCTTCAAGAACAACTGAACACACTAAAAAGGGAACGGTGTTTCAAATCGCCAAAATGGCATTATTTTCTCTGTGGTGAGATCCCCAGTTACATGTAGTACAACTTCATTCAATTTTTTCAATTTTGAACTCTTAAGCTGATTTCCAGACGGTCTCAGGTTACTCACTTCTCTCTTTCAAGGGAGTAAGTGACCTCAGACCATCTGCTATCAATCAATCCTGATCCCTTACTGGATTAGTCTTCAATTTGGGTCGTGACGCAAAGCTTTTGTGTAGGAGACTATTATTGGATAGTCAAGCTGTGAAGAAAATCATGCAAGGGAGCAAAGGTCATGCAAGGGAGCAAAGGTCATACAAGGGTTATGCAAGGGAGCAAAGGTCATGCAAGAGAGCAAAGGTCATGCAAGGAAGCAAAGGTCATGCAAGGGAGCAAAGGTCATGCAAGTGCCTCGTTCACTCACTCCACTTCGCTGAGCTTGCATGATTAACAGAGCATGACTAACTTGCCTGCCGACTAACTGAACAGGCACAGCTGGCAGGGTGGACCATCTGAAATGATGGCTAGAATTTAGAAGGCTACTCACAAATGTGAAAAATCTTTTTCCAATTCTGATTCTTCATCAGATTCTTGTGCTTTACTCTCCTGAGTCTGACAAGAGGCCTGACAAACACACACAGCAAATAAATAAAATAAATGTGACTCCTTAATGTACATTGTAACCTTGGTATGGTGACGCCAAACATTTAAACGTCAGAAACAAATACTTCAAATTAAACATGACAGGGTTAAGGACCCAAACTGGCAGAAAGCAGATCAGTTGGCTATTTATAAGTTAGGCCGATAAGTTGAAATCGTGTCTACCCAGCTAATGGTCAGAGCTAGACTTGAACCCAGGACCTTCATCACTCAGCCACACTGCCTTCCATCTTGGTGGCTAGCACTGGTTCCACAGTTAAAATGGCAGGGGGGGGAGGGAAACCCCTGGACAAGGTTGCCAAAGTGCTTCTCAAACTCATTAATAATTCTAGCCTGCGAGCAAGCTCTCGGGCTCGGGGTTTGAGAGAGCGGAGAGCGAGAGCTTGCAACGATGTCTCAGAAATTTGAATGCCGCCCCCAATACTTCCCGTGGCTTCCCGCTGTCCGAGCTGTCAGAATTCGGCCAATCAGCGCAAACCGGAAACGAGCGTTAATGTCAACAAACATGTAACAGTCCACGTGAAAAAACGGAACTTGCTCGCAGCAAGTATGGCAAATATAGATCTGTGTAGGGAGAAAACCGAAAGTAGAAGATCCAAACGATTTAAGTTTGTAGATATTGTAAAGCTTCGTTAAAACTTCGCTAGCGTGTTTATAATTTTGTGAATCGCGAGATGTTTTTTTATTGAAAAGGTTTCAAATTACTTTCGAACATATGCAAATTGCGTGGTGAACAAAAATAAATAAACTAAATAGCACCGGCCAGAGCTCTTTCGATAGCTGTTCAAATGGCTGGAAATCTTTCATCTAAACGGGTACTAACATTCGCCGTTCGAAAGGGTGAAGATTTTTTTTAAACGTTTAACAGCCGCCGTTTGAACGGTTGAATATGTTTTCCCGTTAACTTTCAGCGTGAGAGGTCACAATTTTCTCGGCTGACCCAAACAAAGGCTGAAACTTCGCCGATCTTAATTCTTCATTAGATACATCGGCAACAGAAGCCGCAGACATTCCAATACTTCTGGCTTCTGCTACCTGGTCGTCGATGATGCGTTGTAACGGACAGACAACCAACACTGTTTGATGCTGCCTCCTTTCAATTTGCGTGAGAGGTCACAATTTTCTCGGCTGACCCAAACAAAGGCTGAAACTTCGCCGATCTTAATTCTTCATTAGATACATCGGCAACAGAAGCCGCAGACATTCCAATACTTCTGGCTTCTGCTACCTGGTCGTCGATGATGCGTTGTAACGGACAGACAACCAACACTGTTTGATGCTGCCTCCTTTCAATTTGCAGCCGCGGCAGCAAACAGTTGAAATATAAAGCTTATGCCATAGCCCGTCAGCAAAACAGTGAGGACATCACTGCCTTTAAGTAGTGCTTCAACTGCTTGACGTTGCCCGGGTTTCAATTCCGAAGGAAACTTCACATATTTTGAAAAATTCTCGCACGCTTTATGAATACAATCTCCTCCGCTCTCCGTGATTTTGTTTTCTTGATCACGCACGACGCACGAACAATGATGACGTTATTATCCAATTAAATCTCAACCAATCAGCATTTTCCGCTAGCTTTCACGGGTTAAACATTCAAATTTCTGAGACATCGTTGCAAGCTCTCATTCCTTTCCCTCCCCCACCCCCTCCCCCTCAAAAAAACTCCAAAGCCGAACCCGAGAGCTTGCTCGCAGGCTATAATAATTCATGAAGAAAATACAAAGGAAATTAATGTTTAATGAGTGTTCAGAAATCAGATGAAACACTCCTCATTTTTGCATCCTTCATTATAATAATAATAATAATAATAATAATAATAATAATAATAATAATAATAATAATAATAATAATATTTATCCAGGGAGCCCACTCGCCATGGCGGTTTTCAGTGGGGCCTTGCAAATTATAAATTTTAAAATTGTTAAAAGAGAAAATAGTTAAAAATAGTTTTAAAATAGTAAAAAATAAATTGTAAAATAGCTTAAAAAAAAGTTTAAAAATGGAAAGGTTATTTCGCCTTCTAAAATCATTTTGTTTGAGATGTAATATCAAACATTTGACACAGTATTTCATCACAAGATTAAACACCTCAAAGTTCATCAAAAATACTCCCCATAGGCCCCAGGGACAAGGATGGTTGTCTCGTAAAAAAGAAAAGAAAAAGAAAAAATACTTTAACAACTTTGAGCTACCTGTACACACACTCATGTTAGATGTAACTCAAAATGATATTAGAATGACTGAAAATTTACCTTAACAAACCTTCCGTATAACAGTGGTTTGTTAGCATTCTTGCTTGGTCTCTTGTTACTCACAGTACATGTAATTTTGCTTGAGTTCACTACCTCTACTCCTTCCTGTGGGTTAAATAGCACTTTTTAAAACTTCAGAAATAAATAAAAACAAAGCTTATGCGCAATCCTTTAACTTTTCTTTCTTTCTGGACTCATACAGTCTAGAGGGAATGGCACGAACGGGACTCATATCCCTTCCCAATCCCACAACCCACAAGGTTGACCACACCACTGGGGTCTATGCCCCCAAATCTCTCATAGCAAGCACACTTGAAAGCTACCATCTTCCTGAAGCAACTACAGTGTAACTTGAAGAAATCCTGTTTAAATCAGTTCTCAGCCAAATACAACACGTTTTTTACAATCTCTTTAAACACGAAGTTCCGGTATAAAAGGCCAGGCTCCTCCCCCAATTCGCGCCTCAGGTTTCAAATTTGAATTGAAGATGGCTGTTACAGCCCGCGTTATGGCCGGTTGGGAAGATATAGACTAAAATAATTGCCCAATCAAATATATTCCCTTCTATTTTTTTTTCTTGTATTCATAAGAAACACATCAAATGCTGTTTATTGGGTAAATCCGCGAGTGAACAAGTCCACGGTTTGAATTAACCGCCACTATCGTTCCAGATCTTTGCAGGATCCCAGTTTTTCTCGAAAATTTATAAACTTGCTCAACTTGCGCCTTTGTTACATGTAAATGTTGAAAGCAGTTTATTCTCTTTGCTATATTTCATGACTCAACTCGCAGCACTTGACTTGCTATTAGCAACTTCTAGTTTCATAGTTCACATTCATTGTTCATTTCAAGCACATGAATTTTCATGCCTGGAGTAGTACACTGTACAATTCTATGTAATTAAACTACAAACATTTGTCCTTACCTCGCTCTCCTGCACCACAATACTCTTTGCAGTTTTGTTGAAAACATGATCCCACCAGTGAAAACTAAACTGATCGCCAGCATCATAACCAACCTACAGGTACAACAGAACATTCAGTCAAAACTAAACTGATCGCCAGCATCATAACCAACCTACAGGTACAACAGAACATTCAGTCAAAACTAAACTGATCACCAGCATCATAACCAACCTACAGGTACAACAGAACATTCAGTCAAAACTAAACTGATCACCAGCATCATAACCAACCTACAGGTACAACAGAACATTCAGTCAAAATGTAGACAATTTTAACATTTAACAAGAATTCTACAGTAAAGTTGGGCTTTAGGGTCTTGTAAGTGCCCCTAAGGCAAGTGAATTATTATTTTGATTTGTTTTACAGTTGTTTTTCCGGTCACACAAGATGATCTGTCATGTACGTTACTATGTCATTTGAAACCTTTAATCAGTCTTTTGCAAGGTCCATTGATCTGTTCCTTGAAAAGAAAGAAAAGGAAATCATTATCGATTGGAACTCTTGCCAAATCAGGCAATAATGTAACTTCCTTTGATTTACTTGTCTGATACATGTATGTTTCGTTTCGTTATTTTTATTACAGTGTATGTTGTACATTGATTTCCAGTTTCATGATATGATACGGTTTTCCAGCCGTTTTTCACTTTTCACAGCTACATGTAAAAGCCTCTTATTAAAACTACAAAATAAAGAATAAACAGTCAATGGATTCTACAGTGTCACAGTATCTTCGATTGTGGAGCAGTTACACTACTGGCTATGCTTCCAATTCTAAATTTCTTATGTATGCTTAAAGCCCAGTTCCACAACTCGTACAGTTCTTGTTTTCAGTTAGTTGCTATCTGATCTCTTATGACCTTGAAGTAAAAATAGCTGTTGCTATGTCGAGTGATATGACATCACTTTGAGGTCATTTTTATCTGTGAATTTATATGCGAAGCAATGTCTTTGACTTCAAACTCAGTATCGAAAATAAAAACTGATCTGTGGACTTCAAATGGATTTTTCAAGACTTTGGTAAATGCTACAGCCAATATATTCTAAATGTGAAGCCATTCTAGAAGGCAACAACCTTTTAATCAATTCATCTAAGCTCTTAATCTCAAAAACAGTAGAAACAGAAACACTTAGCCGCAGGCTATAAGGCACTTGAAACAGAATTTTCTTACAGAGAAACAAACTGAATTCATGTGTCGGGCAGCCTTGGCATGCTGCCTGACTAATAAAATTGATCACTTCATTTTGTTGAGTGAAATGTCCCTTTTTCAATAAGGACACCAGGGGAATAGAACTACTGCTTGGGTCCCAACATGTGAGATTGTCAATGTTAGTGTAGTTCTGAAAAGAACTGTTGTTGGCTGTTGATGGTATTCATGTCTAGCTGCTGCTGTCATTGCCTGTTGAGACTCAATGCAGTGACTGGTCCATTTCAATCCATATATTGCTGTAAGTGTAAATTTTGTTGATCCACTGTTATTCAAATTTGTCAGCAAGTTAAGTCATTGTTGGTCTGTCCTGTCTACATGTCGTTGATAAGTTGTTTGTAGGTCACAAGTAGCTGTTGTCATTGGATCAGTGGTGCTAGTTCTAAGTTAGTAAACTAAACTTTGAAGAGTGAGCTGTTTATAGTAGTCCATAACAATAATAATAACTAATAATATATTTACATTTCTATAGCACCAAACTCCACTAGTTGTCTGAGGTGTTAACAATAATTTAAAAATTCATTGACATTAAAATAACTAATAGGATATCTGTTTTGGTTCAAATTTTTCTTTGGTTCCAACATTTTAAACCAGTTTAATTTTCATTTTCCTTTGTCCAGAGTACATTGTATGATAATAAATCTGACACAATGGAAAATAAAAATTATTTTAACTGGATTGAAAATTTTCTAACCAAAGAAAACTTTGAATCCCAACATATCAAATTTAAAACTAGTAGCTACAGGTAATGTACATGTACATGTACTCAGCAGAGATCCAGTCAATTCTGTGATCAGTATGTAAATGGTGCTAAACATTGTGATTACTGACATCACCTTTTTTATTTCCCTGTTTGTGTCCAGTCAGTCATATTTTCAAATTTCTGCCAGTCTCACTGATGTACGTGGCCTGGCAGTCATAGGATTTGATTTTGTATACTCAGGGCTGTTAATATGACCCAGAGGCTGAGATTTTCCCCAGCTATTATAAGTTTGAGTCCCTGCTACACATACCGGTACTTTGATGGAAAAACAGAATGCCGACAAATACAATGTACAAGAATCCAATAATAAAATTATTATCCCAGACTCTCTTCTTTACTTCCGACATTAGCGACAACGCTGATCAAAATGATACTATTCCTTAATTTTTTTTAGGTTTAGTTTTGGTTCAGGGAATTTTTGGGTTTTGTTTCAAGGCCTAGGGATTCTTTTACATTTTCATTTATGTCCCCAGTTGCACTTTCCTGTCATTTTAAATCCAGAGTACCCCACCTGGGTCTGGAAGATACATGTAACCAGCTTAAAGTCAAATATAGCTTACCCCAGTTGAATCTGTTTTAATATTGACTTTAATGGCTTTTGAAATTCCACTTTCCTCTTTTCCAAGACCTTTACCTACAAAAGAAAATTACAATTATAAAAAAGACACTTAATAAGTTTCAAAACAAATTCCATACTTAAGCTACATACAGTAATATGGGGGCATTCCTGTAGAAATAGATATAAGAGTTATTTTCTCAACTGAGTTGACAAGGTAAATTGGTCACCGTACATGTAAAGAGATCCATAAGCTGATACCGGGTATTTTGAGCGCTGAAATCATTTCATGGCGCCCAATTTACCTTGTCGATAAAACATTTTCATATTCCTGTACAAAGAATGACAAAAGCAGCACATCATAGGGGTTGTCACACAGGATATGGAAAGAGTAACATCTTGTACAAAAATTTTGGTCTTTCCTGGGGAGCGATTGCAGAATACCCGGCCCATTCACTTCGCTTTTTGAACGAGGCAAATAACAATACAATGTGAAATCCGTTGTCAAACCGAACACCAGAGCAGAACCAAAATGTTGGACAAATCATGTAACAAACATTTAAGCTTATACTTAATAATAAAATAAAATAATACTTATGCATTAGTTAATTCCGTTACTTGTCTGCGGGTAGCTTTGAAATACAAACTTAAGCTTAATTTCTTAACAACTAAGACTTAACTTATTTATCACACGCGACGTTCACGTGGGACATAAAAACCGTTCTATGTTTGAGTTTTTGTAAACATTTAAGGGTCACATTCGCCTCATAACTCATTTAAATCTTCCCTTGTAAGGACTGTCATAGTATTGTTAAAATATTAGTCTTTACCTTCACTCCACCCGTGTTTCTCGAGTTGTTTTCTCGCAAACCCAACTTTGGTCGACTTATCCGCCATGTTTAGTTGCGCAATCGAATGCTGCTTCCAGTCTCGCTCGGCGTGCTCGACGTATTTGGCCCCAGTCTTCGCGGCGGGAGAGAGTTATCCGCGCGTGTGGCGTGACCTGTTTATCAATCAAATCAATCAATCAATCAATCAATCAATCAATCAATCAATCAATCAGTCAATCGTATTTATTATGTAAAGAATACATACATAAAAGGAAACGTCAGAGGTTATTCCTATCGAGGACGTTCCCTACGTAAAATATAAAATAAATTATAATACAATATAAAATTTAGAAAAATAAAATTTAAGAATTGGCTAAAAAAGTCATTATTCAATAAAAACGCGAGCCTGTCTTGTTGGTAAGTTTGAAATGTCTAGTATAGATTTATAATAAAACAATTAGATTATTCGCTCTTGATTTCTATGACTATTTGCCATAACTTCCTGATACACATGACAGTATGTCACCATTCAACCAATAAGAAGACGCCGTAATTTCGTCCAACCAATCAGAAAAAAAAACAGTTGCCACAAGCCATCGAGCGCGCGTGAGGAATTCGCTGCCGTTTTATGCATATTCTTTTTACCACTGCATGTTCAATCCATACTTTACAAACTCTTAAAAGAGAGTAATGCTGTTTCAAATTTAAACAAGCTATTGCTAAAGAAGTAGTGGAAACCATACTTAGAAGTATTACACGCAGTGGGATAACAATTTACCTCGGAGGCATATTGTCCGTGATACAAGGTCACAATTTACTTACTGAGAAAAAATCGTTGCAGCCGTTCACGTGTTGCATGTGAAAAGTTTTCTGGGTTTTTGAAAGTTAATATTTATTCTAAAATTGGTTTATTTACATTTTGAAGATATTGTACGATTAGAAAGAATGTTCCAAGCCTCTCAAGAGCTGCGATAAAAAATGTTTATAGTTCGATACTGATGCAAGGTACTGTGAACTTCCTAAGCCGAGACTTACAAGTAACTCAGTCTTGAGTCATGTTTGCATTTATAACGTTTGATTGTTTTCTAAAGTCATTATTTGTCTTAAAATTAATTAACTTGAATTCTTTCT
Organism: Cladopsammia gracilis; assembly: GCA_022457155.1. NCBI lineage: Eukaryota > Metazoa > Cnidaria > Anthozoa > Scleractinia > Dendrophylliidae > Cladopsammia > Cladopsammia gracilis. The sequence goes on from JAJGOT010000391.1 coordinate 625,862, forward strand.
AGGTTTTACAGGGGAAGAAAGCTCCAAGCCTCCAGGGCTGCGAAAAGTGTTAAAAATTTATAACTGAGCAGTTGAATTGTTGAACGACTTGAGAGTTTTACAGCAACTTTGGCATATAACAGCTAAGGTAATGTTATTTTCAATTTTATTCAACGGTGTTTATAAGCGCATTGACATAGAAAAAAATGGGAGGCGGTTTGCGTAAATGTAACATGTTATTTATTTATTATTTTCCAAGTACTTGCTCTCGATCGATGAGATGATTCTTAGCAAGTGGTCAGCGGCCTTAATAATAATATTAAATAATAATAATAATAATAATAACAATAATAATAATAATAACAATGAAATACAAATAATCAGAACATAGCTTAGCACGGAAAGAATTTACAGTTTGTACCTCAACAGCATTCAGGGGTACTCCAGTCCCTGATTTTATTAGGGAAAAAAAGAAAACAAAAGATAATTTGTTTCAGATGCCGGGACTCAAAAGTTAACGTTTCGGCAAAACCATTCAGTTTCCGCGCGTATTAAAGGCCAGTTAATTCTGAGTCCGTAGTAAGTTGTAACGTTTATACCTAGAAATAGCTTCCGACAGAATTTGAAGTTTTCTCATTTTATGAAAACGCTCTGATAAATAAAGGTAACCTAATTCCACTGTCGATCGCGTAGTTTGGGTTAAATTTTATAACACAGTGACGCACCAGAGTTCGAGTTATGGGTTGTTCGAAGATTACATATTCTACTTCGCAATGTATATCTCTTACGTTTGCATCCAATTTCGTGCCCATACCTTTTTGCCCATGTAAACTATTTCTTAAACAATAGACGATATTCGTATTCACGGTATTGAACTGGAACTAGCTTGCAGTCGAGGCTCATGCGGGGGAATCTTTTCAAATGCAAATATTTTTAATGATATTCCCCCGCATGAGCCTCGACTGCAAGCTAGTTCCAGTTCAATACCGAGAATACGAATATCGCCTAGTAAGACACTACAACTGGCGATACGGATACAAAAAATGCTGAAAAGATTTCCTAAAAACCCCTTACATTAGTTATGCTAATGTACACGACCACATCAGCTTTTGCTGCATTTTTATCGTGTTTAAATAAATGCTGTTATTATTATTAAATGCTGTTATGCATACAGTTCTTAAAACTGAAACAAAGGCAAAAACAATAGAACTTCAAAAGCAAAACAATAGTACATACATGCATAATTAATGTAAGGGTTATATGGAAATTGTACCAAAAAGCTTATTCCTTACTATTCTTTAACTATTCTTCAATCGTTCGTGCGTTCGTTATAGAGGGGTTATTTTGGGAGGTCTAAGGACTGATTTGTTTGCTAGAATTGTCCCATGTAGAGAGGTTAAAATTAGAGCAAATGAACGGATCGTAGGGAGTTAAAAAGTTACAAGATTGTTATAGAAGTGGCGCCTGCTCTCTGTAAAAAGTACACACGTGCACTAAAAGTTATACATCTGCTTTGTGTCTTTGATACCTATTTTTCTTTTGTATTGACGCAAACTTGTTTACTTTTCTTTTTTTACTCTGCTAGGTTCCCTGTTTCAAAAATGAAGAATGATGATTTGTACACTGAGCTCGTGTTGAACAGTATCACAACAAGCTATAAAACAAAATCACAAGGAAACGCGCTTAAGCATACATGATTTACTGTTCTTTTAATCATATTTGCTGTTTTTGTTATTCGTAGGAGGACGCCGTTAGGTCGACACAGTGGTTGTAAGGACATCTTAAGAAGAAGAGTGTCTGACTCAAATGTTGTTGACCATGAGATGCTTATAAAGGAATATTCGAGCTAAGATGAATCAGAGAAGCCTTGATACATGCTGCCTAGTCTCACCTGTCTCGTAAAACAATTTGACGCGCCTCTGATCAGAGCCAGAAATATCGGAACTCCGGGACACCGGAACACAGGAACATGCCCGGAACACTGTCTATAGCGGCTAACCCTAACCTTAACAAAAAGCTAGGCACTAATTTAGATGTTCTTGACTGTTTTGGTGTTCCATGTTCTTATATCCTGGTGCTACAATGCTCTGGTTTTCCTTGTTTCAGTACATACCCGCAAGATCATTTCTGAAGTGAGATGTCCCGCCCCCCAAAAAAAAGGTCACGTGACCGGTGCAGAGGAATAGGTGGAGTGATGGTTGGTGGTGTCTGTTTTTAGTTTTATGATGCTTCGCCTGGTCTGCACTATATATAGCTTACTTGTCGACTTCTTGAACCATCTCTTGAGTTTTACTTTTTCTGAAGTCTAATATTCAGCTTTTTTAGCTCAGTGCTTGTGCTTGCGAACTTTCTCCGATGCCCTTGACCGCCCATTATCGCTTTCTCCAACTCTCAACTTTTTTAGTATGGTTATTGTATTGTTCAATGTACTCCTATTATCAGTAATTATTGTTATTTATTAATATTATCAATGCTTCATAACTATCCTTAAGAAGAAGAAAGCACAATCCTGGAGAGCACTCCATGACCTCGTCAAGAACATCTGGACGTCCACCATGTTGGAAGACCTCATTCTTCCCTTCACAGTAGAGCAAGAGGCTCGACTTGATGGCTGCTACACTAGCATGCTCAGGATGGTCCTTAATGTCTCATGGAAGGATAGGGTCAGAAACAAAGTCATCTATGGCGATCTGCCTAGCTTCTCCGTCAACATCAGGAGAAACAGATTCCGACTGGCTCGGCTGGACACTGCATACGCACCTTGAGCTGGTTGCTAGCGACTCAGGAAAACAGGCTCTAACATACATAGATCTACTCCGGCAGAACACGGGTATTAATACCATGGCGAAGACCAGGACATTTATGGCGGACGGTGAAGTTTGGAGTGCTATTATAGCCCGAAGAGACTCGACTTCATTGATTTGGTGTCTCCTGGATAATTATTCAATAATCCGATGTTATTACGAAGCTTAAGGCATCGCTTGTTTTCGAGCCAGCCTGTCGCCCGTTTCGTTAGGGAAAATGTCGCTGTCGTATTTTGTCGCCTTCTCTAGCTAAAAAATACATAAAATGTCGCTCTTTTTCTGCCAGTTCCTGTCGGCTGTCGGTATTTTGGAAAAAGATTGTCGCCACATTTTGAGGTCATGTCGCCTGTCGGTGAAACCCCTTGGAAGGCCTCTTTTATGAACGCCACGGGATCAAGACTGGTCCGAAACTATACAGTACGCAGACTTCAATGCACATTTCTGCAGTTCACGTTCTCTGACTCGCTTCTTCGCATTCGATATACGATACAATATGCCTCAACAAACGCGGCATTTCGGTTTAGTAACTTCTGAGCACGGTTTTTACATGCTACATCTTTACTTTTCGTTACCATACCTTTGACATATGGTAAAGATGACAAAGACCTTCTTTATCCAAGTCTTTGACAGGGGTGTCAAAGGTTGCAAAGCCCGTCTTTGATTTAAGTCAAAGTTAGTGCACCTATGACGCTTATCAAAGGTGCTGTCAAATGTTGCTTTGTCTTGTACAAAGGTACCTTTGATTCGCCTATGACGTGCATCAAATTCCTAGCACTTTTGACGCACGTAAAGAGAGGTCAAAATCAACGTCAAAAGTACCGTAACACCTTTATCACATTTGATGCTTGTGTCGCGCAACTTTGTCACACCATTGATGGAAATCAAAGGTGTTCGTGCAGCGAGTTTAACGCCGTCGTAAATTGAACCAGCTAGTGTTCTGAACTAGAAATGTAAGTGGACTAAAATCGAAACATCTTGTTATCTTCCTTCCTAATCTTCGGACTTCTTCGGTAATCTTCAGCAAAATGACCGAAAACATTAAAATCACCCTCGGACAATCATCGGCCATTTTCACCTTCGGTAAATTGTCGGGAGTCTTCGATAACTTCGGAAAATTCAGAAATGGATCACAAACTTGCAACTAGCATATTTATGAAAATATCTGACAATTGTCAACAAACTGTCGGAAATCCTCGGAAGACCTTCCAAGTCGTAACTTGATTTTTCTTTGTATACTCATGAGACAAATGGATCCTGTGAATACCAAGAAAAATCAAGTGACTCGTGGGATATCTCACGTATACCACTCGAAACAATTGCATAACTAGTATTTATCATCTTGTGCGTGTAATCCATGTCGATACGACTTTCTGCGCACGGCTGCGTGTTCGTTCATCCAACTTTTATCCTATGAATTTTGCAACAAAAAATAATCTATTTAAAGCATAATATTACCCCTTCCCTCCTTCATTTATGATATAGTTGCCATCCCTATAACTTTTGAATATATCCATACACAAAGACATGACATTAATCTATGTTGTACTGGGAGCAATAAAATAAGCTAACACATTGGATGTTATTTACCGGCAGTCATAAATTCCTTTATTTATTCTATAATTGCTGCTACAATGTATGAAATACACTCATCAACAACTTTAAAATGATATATTATGGAATAGATTTGTATGTATTCAGACGGGAGAAAAAAGGCGTTTGCGATTGGTCTTGAAAGGGATGACCATAGTTACACGCCCATTATCTCATAATGCAATTTTAACGCTTTTTTCGCGGTCTTGTGCAATCCATTTGCCTTCTAGCACTGAACAGCCTATTTGCCTTAAACACGAAGTTCCAGTATAAAAGGCTTAGCTCCTCCCCCATTTCACACCTTTTGTGTGTGAAATGCAAATTAAGGCGTCTTTCAGTCACAAAACGTGGCTAACTTGCGCGTCCTTACCTAAATAAAAAAAGAAATAAAAGTTCATAAAAACTTCTGATATAACTTTCATAAAGTTTTTCCAAATTGTGTTAGCAATGGTCTTAGTAATGACTCATGTTTTTTGTCAGTTGTTAATGATTCAGTGGTTGATTGACGACTGGAGGTGAGAATGGCCAGGCCAGGCTCCTTCTGTACCGGAATTTCGTGTTTAATCTTCTCCAGAGAGAGAGGACAATTGATGAACAAGTAAGATACCGGCAATGGAAATGGTTAGGTTATGTTTTAAGAATATCACCTGACAAGAACCTCAAGATCGCACTAACATGGGCTCCCCAAGGCAAGCATGGGGGGACATCCAAGAGACGCGTGGCGGAGAATCGTCGATAAAGAAAGGACACAGCTGTGATTTAGAATCTGGAGAAAAGCAGAGATTGCAACCAGGGACAGAAACACTAGGAACAGGAGGATTGATATTCCTATTCTCCTCGAGGAGAGATAGGATAGATGATGATGATGATGATGATGATGATGATGATGATGATGATGATGATGATCGAGAGAGAGAGAGACTATGTGTGTATGACGCCTGTAATTGAGTGAGCACATAAACGAAACACGCGCGCGATAATTTTTATCTGTTTTATATCACTAATGCTATTTTGTCACGTTAACAGACTTATTTGTAGAGAATTGCAGGTAATTATTGATTGAAGCCAGGAGTTTCCTTATGAAGAAAATGGATCTCAAATCTATAAACAATCCACCGCTGAACATACAGGGCAACTAACTAACAAGTAAGTCTTGGAATACCTGTGGAGTTTTACAATTGAGAAAGAAAAAGTGATAGTGTCGTTTTCATTGAGTATTAAGAGTAATTTTGCTATTGCTTCGGTATTGCATTGCTGCGCTTTGTGATTGGCGAAAATATCTCACGCCACTTTTTCAACCAATCAGAGGTAAAACGAAAAGGAATTTTGACTTGTCTGCACGCGTTCCTGCGCTTAGCGCCGACTACATGTATTTACTTCTAGGTTTGATTGGTTCATTGGATTGTCTGCGCCTGTTGTGATTGACTACTTTGTGAGTGAACAAGTTAATTTCAAAGGTGCCAAATATTTTTAGTATTTGAGGCGCGCACTGTTTCAATTGGCGCATCACACAATAACACAACCGCCAACGGTTTTAAATGACATATTCCACTGAAGAAGAGCTAAGCCTGAAACGTTCGGGATATTTTCAAACTTTTGGCACTTTTTAAAATCAACTTTTTCACTATTCATTGTAAGTGTCACGCAGCTTTTGAACTTTTTTGTTCAAATATTATGTCTACTTTGTGAGTGGTTACTTTCGTTTTGGTTTTACGAGACTCGAATTAAAACCGCTCTAGAAATCATATTAATAACTAATAGTTATGTTGTAGTTAATTTTTTATTTCAAGTAAGTTTTGTTTTTCCTTTGTTTCAAATTCATTAGCATATATTACCATACCCAAAAACAATGGAAAAATAAAAATTACCTGAGATAAAAAATTAACTACAACAGTTACCAATTGCAATGCCAATCTTACAGTTTTGCAATGTTTTAATTTTGCAGCTCTCAGGGATGCCAGGAGCCTATGAGACTGGAGATGGTGAAACTAAGATACGAGATACTAATTACAGCCAGGTATATATACGCCCTATTTTTTTCTAATTCATTCATTCAAGCCCATCACAGAAAAAGGTTTAACCATAGCATGATTGAACAGAACGGAGAATCGGCCGCTGACGAGGGTTGGGTGGCTCCCTAGGGTATTAATAAAAGCACATATAATTTACAAAATGAAGCCTGAGTTTCTTTTCTTGCAAGAGGATTCCAACATGTTATTCATCAGTTGTCATTGCCATGGAAACACAACGCCTAGAGAATGGCTGTCTAGCGGAAATGGATACGAACAACATTTGTGAAGGAAAAAACATAAGGTCATTGAGACGGTTTTGCCAATACTGGCTCACGCAAATTCGTGCATTAAGCTTTTTATCCACATTGTTGTAAGATATTTTATCGTAAAAAGAATATGTGAAAATTAACGTTTGTATCTCACAATTTGCGATTAAGTTTTAGAAAACTTCACTGCAGGAAACGTGGGAAAATCTGCTATAAAATCTGCTTTTTTGCTTTTCTGATGTCACAAAATCGATAGTTAATACAGTATTGTTGTATGTTCTAGGTTGATTTCTGAGGGGACTGTGTGGAGGAAAGCCTTTAATTAAACAACAAACTTTATCAAAAAACAAAGAATTATCGCCACTACATGCATGCAACCCTGCTGATCGCCTCAAGGGTGAGGAGAGCTCAACTGAACGATGTTGCTTTACTCTTCATGGAGAATTTATTATAATCTGCATTTCTGTCTTAGACTGGGGTTTTCACCATGAAGGAAAAGTAAAAAGAACCCAGACATGGCTGATGCCGGCAAGAAAAGTATCACAGGTAAGTCTTGAGGTCATCATCTGCGCGAACGCGTCTTTGCTTATTTGAGAAACTTATTCAAAGCGATGAGTAAATGACGACGAGAGTTGCCGGTCATGCACTTCTCGAGAGCTCTCATAAAATTTGAAACAGGTGTTAAAAGTCGTGGTTCAGAGTTTTCACTCGTTTGAGCCTTGCCTAAGATTTTTATGAGAGTTTTGCAGTAAGGACAGTAAGCAACTACTTAATCATGTCCAATTATTAAGTTCATGGATGGCATTTTAAAATTGTATTTGTTGCGTTTGTTCGCCGCATCCAGCTGCTGTGAACTTACTAGTTCAGACCCGTTCTTTTAAATGACGAGATCTCAGTCAATAATTTATCACTTTTAAAATCACGTATACATGCTACCAAAAGCTTATCTGTTGTGAGCTTCTGATGCTACTTGTACGCTTTACATCAATATCGTTTGACTGGTCAATGAATATAATCACTAAGACTTAAAGGAAACTCTCGTCTAATTCTTATTCTTCAGCTCTCGTTGACTCCCAATCTTGTTTTCTTTGGCTCAATACACAATTCTTTTCCACTTCAGGCTATACAGAAGAGAAGGAAGGATTCGAGGGAGACTAATGGCGCGAAACAAATCACATCACAGGTACATCTCCAGGATCATAATTATGTAAACATTTGTTCTTACATGGGTTCACGCATGGAGCTTCCTCGTGGTCTCGTTTTTACCGCCAACTTAGGCCTTTGTGTTTCACTTCTGGCTCACCTTACTTTTGGAGAAAAGGAAACTGGATATAGTCTTTTTGCATTTACGCCAAACCCTAGGCATTAAATTACCCACAACCGTAAACTACAAAATTGGGTGCAGGAGTAGTGGTCTGATCCGGGTAGTACGTCCCTATGTAGATATGCGAAGCTGTCCCGAAGAATTGGAATTTGGACTGTTTCGTTTGGCATTGGGTGTACACTTTGACAATGTTGGTCTGTATGCACACTACTCCTGGAAAACTCGAATTTTATACACATATCATACCCCACACACACTTAGTTAGTCACGTACCATAATAGGCTAATGTCTTTACCGTTAAAATGGTGAGATCTTGGTTGTGGATTATGTTTTTCTTTTTGTATCCTGGAAAACTCTGGAATTTCGTCATCTCTTAGTTTCTTTTTTTTTTTCTTCTAATCTTAAAATTGGGTATAGATTTATTTACATTGGGATTCAAAATGCATAATATTTAAGGGTTTTGAATAGCGAGCAGGCGGTGTGCGTCACGACTTGCAATGCCCCATGGGTTAATTTGTGTAGCGGCTCATTTTCCCTTCGTCTCGACGGAGTGAGCATCTCCTACGTTCGCGTTATTTAGCCTGAATTTAAATCTAGCGCCTTTTCTTTGGTAAAGTAATCAAATATACAACTTTACAAACGCAAAACTACTTCGTAAAGGCCGGTTTTTCTTTTTCTCTGACACACTATTCTGATTTGAATCGAAACATCCAACCCGTTAATAAACAAGACAACCGGAAAGATCAAATTTATGCACGGGTCAACGCCACGAGACCTAAATCACGCAAAGACCGGCTCACGTATTATACAGAACAAGCACTGCAAACGCCGACAAAAGAAGTCACTTTGAACATCAAAACCTATGAAGGTTTGAATGTTTTCTTCCTTCAACTATAATTGAGGGAAAATAGGCCGAAAAAAGACCAAACAAGAAGATGATAAAGGACGCGCGTGACCGCCGCGTGGGCGCAGAAAATTATTGTTACTCACCAGGAGACCTAGTCGAGTTGGTGAACTTATCAATTTTGAACGGCTTCAACCAAGAAAACTAAAAGGGGTAGACCCGGGTAGACCCCGAAATTCTCAAAGAAGAAAGGCTAAATTAACTGTATGTCCCAAATTATTTACGAAAAACAAACGTGTAAAGGAATGAGAAGTCTAAGAAAAGGTGTGAAAGTTCAGTTTACGATAATGTGGCAATTGAGCCGAGTAGGTTTACTTTGAGGTCAGCTAAGGCAGTCATTGTGCTCGAATGTAAGATTTAATTGTAGCCATAACGAAGAAGGGATATTTCTCTTTAATTCTGCCTGAAAACATTTTCAATTAACATCGCTGAAATCCTTGAAAAGGAACAATGTTTTCAACTCCACGCGCTGAAATAGCTTCTTGTTTGCCGCGAGGACTATTGTTTAAACAACGGCTTGCTATTGGTCAAATCTCGTGACGCACACCGCCTGAATAGCGAGCAGCTCGTATCCCTGCCAAAACGTTTTGCAGGAATGCTTTCTGGAGAATGACAGATCGCGCTAGAAATTGAGAAGGCACAACGTTAACACGAAAGAAGTAAATTTTTTTTTATCAACATTGTATCTCGAATAGATTTTTCTCTCCGTTCGCTCAAGACAATTTGATTGTTCTTGCTCGATCACTTTCTATTAAATTTGATTCTTAGGTCAGAGCTTCCCCTATTGCCATTTAGGTAAAACAAGCTCTAAAAGAACTTCCATGTTAATAAGTGCCGGAGTGATCGACGCATCTTTTAGGGGTTGAAATTCGTGTTTGCGAAGAGTGGGAGGTTAACCACCGATCGAGTACCTTTGAGAAATAATGCCCACATAAACGCAATTCCGGTATCGTTTGGGGGGTTCTCTCAAAAACATTCACCGAAAATTGCCGTGAATTTTAATACTCCCACCACAGTAAGAAACTACGATATTGAATGCAGTCTAATTGTTAAATATGCCCTATATTTTCAGCTATTTCAAGCGACTTCAAAACGACTTCGAAACTCCATGAAAGGATCTTCTGTCTCATCAGATGAATTGGACCCATGATCATGATAATGGACCACCAGCTGTTCCTGTTGCATGCTTCTGATAGTTTCTAAGAAATCTAAGTAAATTATCTTAGTCGTAAAAGAACGCTTTTAAGGGCTGCTTAAAAATGTATACACTATCGCAGGCTGTCCCAAACCACAGTTTTTTTTGTCAATAGGCCTTATTCACGATAGCCACCATGTTACTTGTGTTGGCAAACTCAACTCATATCTGATTTAAGAAGGAATATATAGCAAGCAAGAAAGTGCGTGTCTTTTAGAAAATAACTGATATATGAATTAAGAGGGTAGTGTACGTGTGTTAGCAAATAACTGATACATGATTTGAGGAGGGTTTAAAGTGTATATATATGAATAAGGTGTCTGAATGTGTTAACAAACAACTGATACATGAATTAAGGAGGGGTAATAATGGTTATTTAAGAATTAAGTGTGTGTGTTAGCAAACAACTAATCCATGAATTAAAATGGGATGATAATATTTGTAAAAGTATTAAGAGTGCGTGCGTGTTGAAAGCAAACAATTAAGAAGGGATAATGGTTATATTAATAGTAAGAGTGTGCATGTTAAAACAACTCATGCATGAATTACGACGGGAAAATGTTTATATTAGAAGTAAGCAAATAAGGCTGATAAATGAATTGAGAAGGGATAATGTTAATATACGTATCAAGGGTGTGTGCATGTTCGCAAATAAGTGATATTTGAATTAAAAAGGGTAGTGTGGATATAAGTATTAAGACTGCGCACGTCTTTGCAAACAACTGAAACATGGATTAAGAAGGGATAATTTCCATGTAAGTATTAAGAGAGTGCGCGTATGTTAGCAAACAATGGGTACCAGAACTAACAAGGGATGATAATAACGTTTATATAAGTATTAAGAGTGTGCGCGCGTCTTTGGAAGCAACTGATACATGAATTAATAATATTAATATTAATGATGTTTATCTAATAATAATAATAATAATAATAATACATTTCTAAAGCGCCTTTTCTCGGCGATTCAAAGGCGCTAATTTCATACAAAATGCACTAAACAATAATCTAAAATCTACAAAGTTAAGTTAAAAATCTCCTTAAAAAGTAAAACAATAAATTAATTACAAGTAAGATATTCTAAAAAAGCTAAGAACGTTACAAATAAAAATCTACAAAGTTAAGTTTAAAAAGTTCGTTTAAAAAGCAAGGATTTAAGTTTACGTTTAAAAATGTCAATAGTTTCAGCATATTTTTATACGTTGTGGTAAGCTGTTGCACAGATATGGTGTCGCAAGGGAAAAAGCACACCGGCCATAGAATTTGAGATTAAAATTTGGTATGTACGTGCTTTAGCAAATAACTGATTGATAAATTAATAAGGGATAGTGATGTTTATACAAGTATAATTAAAAGAATGTGCGCGTGCTTTAGCAAACAACGGATATATGAATTAAGAAGGGTAATTGATTATGTAAATATTACGAGTGTGCGTCTTAGCAAACAACTGACACGTGTGTTAAGAAAGGTTAATGTTTATATAAGTATTACGAGTGCGCGTCTTAGCAAACAACTGACACGTGTATTAAGAAAGGATAATGTTTATATAATTATTAAGAGTGCGCGCGTATGTTAGCAAACAATGGGTACAGGAATTAACGAGGGATAATGTCTATATAAGTATTGAGAGTGCGCATGTTAGTAAATAACTGATACATGAAATTATACGGGATAATGTTTATATAAGTATCAAGAGTGTGCGCGCGTCTTAACAAACAACTGATACATGAATTAAGAAAGGGTAATGTTTATACAAGTATTAAGAGTGTGCGCGTCTTAGCAAACAACTGATACATGAATTAAGAAAGGATAATGTTTATACGAGTATTAAGAGTGTGCGCGCGTCTTAACAAACAACTGATACATGAATTGAGAAAGCGTAATGTTTATACAAGTATTAAGAGTATGCGCGCGTCTTAGCAAACAACTGATACATGAATTGAGAAAGGGTAATGTTTATACAAGTATTAAGAGTATGCGCGCGTCTTAGCAAACAACTGATACATGAATTAAGAAAGGGTAATGTTTATACAAGTATTAAGAGTGTGCGCGCGTCTTAGCAAACAACTGATACATGAATTAAGAAAGGGTAATGTTTATACAAGTATTAAGAGTGTGCGCGCGTCTTAGCAAACAACTGATACATGAATTAAGAAAGGGTAATGTTTATACAAGTATTAAGAGTGTGCGCGCGTCTTAGCAAACAACTGATACATGAATTAAGAAAAGGAAATGTTTATACAAGTATTAAGAGTGTGCGCGCGTCTTAGCAAACAATTGATACATGAATTAAGAGAGGGTAATGTTTTGACAAGTATTAAGAGTGTGTGCGCGGCTGAGCAAACAACTGATACATGAATTAAGAAAGGGTAATGTTTATACAAGTATTAAGAGTGTGCGCGCGTCTTAGCAAACAAATGATACACGAATAAACAAGAATAATGTTAAAATCAGTATATAGAGTGCGCGTGTATGTTAGCAAACAATGGCTACAGGAATTAACAAGGGATAATGTCGATAAAAGTATTAAGAGTGCGCGTGTTAGTAAATAACTGATACACGAATTTATACAGGATAATGTTTATATAAGTATTAAAGAGTGCGCGCGTTTTAGCAGATAACTGATACATGAATTACGAAGGGATGACAATGTTTATATATGTATTAAGAGTGCGCGTATGTTAGCAAACAACGCGTACAGGAATTAACAAGGGATAATGCTCCTAGAAATATTAAGAGTGAGCCTATGTTAGCAAACAACGCGTACAGGAATTAACAAGGGATAATAATGTTTAGATAGGTTTTAGAGTGCGCGCGTATGTTAGCAAACAATGGTTACAGGAATTAACAAGGGATAATGTTTATACAAGTATTAAGAGTGCGCGTATGTTAGCAAACAACGGGATATAGGAATTAACAAGGGAAAATGTTTATGTAAGATTTAGAGTGTGCGCTTCTTTTTATCTTCTTCTCTAACAAACAATGGATACATCAATTACGGAGAGATGATAATGTTCCGTTTAAGTGCGTGTGTTAGTAAATAAATGATACATTAAAAAATTAAGAAAGGGTAATGTTAAAATATGAATTAAAAGTGTGTGCATTTTAGCAAACAACTGACACATGGATTAAGAAGGGATGATGTTTATATCAGTAGTAAGTGTGTGCACGTCAATTATAAAGGGCATGTTGTGTTTATATAAGATATAAAAATATGTGCAAGTTAAAAATGAAGAAGAGTTATTGCTGTTTAGGACTCATTTCAAAGGAACAGGAAAATAGACCTGTTCCTGATATTTCTCACGAACTTAACATCGTTTGACACAAAACGGCAGAGTGGGCTAAAACTTTCCCTTTTAATTTTCTTTCCTTTTTTCTGATTTCAATTAAGTGAAGATGACTTTCTATTTACCCGTTTTTATTCTCGAATGATCCATGACTGCTGTGAGAGTATAGCAAGGAAACTAAAAACTCTAGGAACATCAGAGAGTTCAGTGTCTACGCATCCTGTTATTGTAACCCTTATAATTGTATTCTTAGCGCTATATAAAGTAAACAACCTTTAGCCGTATGCAAATTATCTGTGATCGTATGTTGTAACTGTTGTTGTAAATGAAATGTTGTTTTGCTGATTGTATTATGAATAAAGTTTACAACACAAAATCAGAGAGTTCAAAAGTAATGTTGAACGCGAACTGCACTGCCAATATCTACGCATTTATTTATGGTATATTATAATGTATAATGTATCATATATCATATATGATAATACGGTTACTTCTTAGGTTTGATACTGTAGTTTTTATTAACCCGTGAATACTCGCAAGCGTAATAAACGGGTTATCGGAGACGATAGCTAATTCACTCACTCACTAACTCACTCACTCACTAACTCACTCACTCAGCTGTAAACTTAGTGACGTAATGCTTTGTTTACTTGTTTTTGAGTTTCGATTGTATTGTCTGTTTGTTTTTTGCCGGTTTATTTGGTTAGGGTTAGACAAGTATGTTGGTTCATGTTGTTACTCAACGAGTAGGACTAGGGACGAGTGTTCCGTCTCTCCCAAC
>JAJGOT010000391.1:642500-819402 GCA_022457155.1 Cladopsammia gracilis
TATATATATATATATATATAGGATATAGGAAGATTATTTCTTTAAATTTGGACAAAAAAAATCTTCAGATATATATTGATACAACAGTTTTCAGTAACCCACATCAATGCGTTTCAGTTTAAGTTGATCGTTTTTCTCATAAACACATTTCTGTAGAAAACTGTTATTATTATACATTAGCTTCCTCATTATTATCTAATACCTTTAAGTGCCAGTTTGAGCAAATTTGACATGTTGATTTGGAATATTTCGCAAGGAAACCACGTATTTACTTACTGCTCCAAACCCTTTTTTTTAACAATCATTGTTTTTCTTTAGGCGTGCTATTGTTTCGGCTTTTTCTAATTGTGTAGCGAAATTCCTGCATGCATTTCTATCAGCCTCTTTCTCGCACCCATGGTACACAACACATGGTATTTTTACCAAACGATTTCCAGTTGGAAAAACCGGGTTTAAGCTCGGGCAAATTCTCCAACAGACTACTCATTTGAATTTCCCCGCAGCTCTTTGTGACTTCACAGAGAGCCGGTGTGCTTTTCTTTGAGAACATGCACATTCATTTAATGGTGGTCGTGAAAATGCGAAAAGGAAGGCGGGAAAAAGCGACCTTCTCGTGCTTTGATTAAAACACGGTTTGGAGCTAAGTAAATACAGTACACGATTTTCTTTCGAAACATGTCAAATTGGATTGAACTGGCACTTTAAGGGAGTCTGTTGATAAAGCTGATGTTCATTCTAACATATAAACTGACTTTTCCGGCTGATGTTTCGGTTCTATCTTTTATTGAACCAGGGATCAATTTAATAAAACTTTTACACTTGCAATTTACAAGTGTCGTTATTGGCTGTGTTTTCACATTTCTTGAGGTGATTTGTTTACCGACAGCGTTAAGCAGCTTAAATAATTTATGCGTTTTCACGGACAGAGCTTTATTCATTTTTCTTGATGTTTGTCCCTTGTTATTCGCGGAATAACAAGAAAGATGGCGGGAAACAGAGACGCTTGCAAAAATATGATTCTTATGTTTATTGGTGTCAGTGCTATCGTGCTTGTTCCAGCATCAGAGACGGTGGAAAATTCAAACTGTAATCATGAGGAAATGGATAGCGTACCATCGCGTTTCTGGCCAATTCAAATATTCGCGAAATGTGATTGGCCGAAATTAATTGCCGACTCGCTTAAGCTACCTAGATTGGTGGCTTAAATTTAATGAGAATTCTATTGAAATTCGCCGACTCGCTTACCTTTAAGCGAGTTGGACAAGCAACTGTTTTCAAGAGATTTCCGACTGTCACTCGCTCAGCGACTTGAAAAATCGCTCGTGAAAACACGGCCATTATTTTCAACCTCTGTAACAATGGCTATACTTGTAAATTAGACTTGTAAAAGTTTTGTTAAATTGACCCCAGTATTCATGTAAGCATTAATTTGGTTTATGAAAAACGGGGAAAAAAAGAAAGTCAAAGAAAACTAACACACCCTTCAAAAAACTCCAAAAATGGAATCCCGCTCTTCGGGTGCGTTACATTAAACGTATTCCGCAATAAGAATATTTAGAATTGTAAAAAAAGATATGGTGTTTTTTAGAATTTGGGAGCCTCTGGAAAACTAAATATATCCTACTGCCGTATTATAAGTATGTTTTGACAGATTTATACCACAAGTGTGCCTCAACACACAATTCTTATTCACACCGTCTGACTATTGTGTTTATTCTTATTTCGGAATACAGTCAAACGAACGAGCCTTAATTACCCGTCCAACGTTCTGTATGGATAACTATGCACAATATTTGGCTGCATGTTCCCATTGGAAGATTTACACAAAAGCGTGACTGTCAAATAACTCGCCTTACTCATGCACATTCAGGGCGCTTAAAGCAAAGTGTATATTACTCATGAAATAGCATTTTTCTTTAACACCAATCACGGCAACAATTTGGGAATGCATTGTATCGTTGTTAATTACTGCTTTCTAATTGGTCAAGAATGTTTGTCGACTAAACTGAATAGATTTTAACCGCCTCGTATAAAAGCAACGTGGCACGCCCATGTATGTTCATTAGCTGACAAACGTGTGGTGCTGTGAAGGTCGACTTGAAATCTTTGGCTTGTCGTCTTCTTGATCTGTATCGTCTTGGAGAAGACCAGGTTTGTTCTTCGTTCAAATGTCATTTCGATCACATTTTAGATTTGTATTTACATTATAACCAAGTCATTTTGAAATCTGGACGCATTGATAGCATCGACGAAGCGGTGTTGAATATTCCCGTCACTGAAATTTACATCATTTCGCGTCAATTTGGACTTCTCAAAGTGAAACTGTATTTATTGCTTCGGTCTGTGATTTTGTGATGCATTTGTGAAAAATCGTTTCCTCAGTGTAACCTTTATTTCGTTAACTTTGTTCGTGGGTGATTTATTCTGATTGAATGTTCTGTTTTGTGTGAAAAGTAATTCATTGTCACAGTTCAGTATTTAATATGATGTCGAATTTTCTCAGGAACTCGAATGGTGAAAGTCATAGATTAAAAAGTCACTAGCTAGTAAAGTTTCCACAGTATTCACTGAGAAATCTACAAAACTAACTTATGTTTTTTTTCTTTCGAACAGTTTATTTCGTTGGAACGTCTCAAAGCCATCCTGGGGCTATGACTGAGAATCACGTACGCGTCCTTTGACTAATATGTGGCTTGGCCGAAGCTTTAATAGTTTTCATCAATTCCTGGCAGGTATGGCGGCGTAATTATTTTGACTTTAGATAGAACTGACTTGATTTTCACCAAGTTATCTGCCGATTGCATGTTTTTGCACGATCATGTTATGCGGTTTATTTAGGTTTTTGCTAGTTCTCGAAATAGAAAATAAAAGAAGTACACAGGAAAAGCCAAAAACTAGCTTTCTCAGTATTAGAAATTCGAAATTTGTTTTAAAATTGAATTGACAAATTTGAATTTGTTAACTTATTGTCCGCGGGCGGTGAACTGATGTAACAAGTAACAAGCCCTTAATGTATCTTGCATGTTTATAATTAAGATTAATTGATTGAGGTTTTCTGCTCTGTTTCTTTAGGTTGACCAAAGTTTTATAAAACTGCCCGAAAGGATCTTCAGTGTTCCGCTCAAATTATCAGCTCAACTCAAAGAAAGCACAACAACGAAAGAAAGAAACAAAGAAGTGCAGATAAGTTAACCATATTTTGCTCAATTTTGCCATTACCTTCTCTACAAGAAAATACTGTTCAGTAGTTTTCACTCGAATCGTTACAGCGGACTTAATCTACAGACTCAAAACTAATAAATACTACCACAGGAAAGCACTGCTCAACAGCTTTCGATTAAATCAATGGTCACACTTAAGGTTTCACCCACAGACTCGCTAGTTTGCAGGTTTTATATGAATGGCTACACACTAGGATATTATCCACGGACTCAAACATTAGGTTGGGACCCCAGGAAACATAACTTTGCAGCTTCTACATTTGAATGATCACACACATTGGATTACATCCACGGATTTAACAAATTAGAACCAGTACGATATTGTAGCTTTTATTCGTGAATGATCACAACATTAGGACGAAATCCACGGGCGTAAACGTTACTCCTGGTACCCCAGCAAAACAATACTTTGCCGTTTTCATTTGAATTGTCGCACAATAACGACTTCATCCACAAAATCAAAAGATAAAAGCGATCCCACAGGAAAACACTACTAAACAGCTGTCACATTTAAGGTCACCCCATTAGGATTACATCAACAGAATCTAAAATTAAAACCGGTAGCACTGGGAAACAGCACTGATTATAACTGTCATTTGAATGATCACACTATTACAATTACGGACACAAAAGTTAAAACTTTGCCACAGAGAAAAACTTTGCAACTTTCATTTGAATGGTCACACCATTAGGATATCATCCATCACAGAATCAAAAGTTAAACCTTGTAACACAGGGAAACACGCTTTCATTTGAATGATCACACCTTTCGTATGCCATCTACCGACTCAAACGTTAGCATTTGTACCACAGGGAAACATTACTTTGCATCGGCCTTACATTTGACTGGTCACACCATTGGGATCATCTAAGAATCTAAACTGGATACCACAAAAAACACTATTCTGTAGCTTTCATTTCAACGATCATACCTTTCGATTCGCGGACTCAAAATATAGAAATGATACCACAATACACCACTTGGTAGCTTTCCTTTAAATGGTCGCACTATTAGTATACATGCACGGACTCAAAAGTTAGGACTTATACCACAGAAAAACACTTCTTTGCAGATCTCATTTGAATTGTCACACACTTAGGATAACATCCACAGAATCAAAAGATGAAACCGATAGCACGGGGAAACACTACTTTACAGCTGTGTTTTTAGTGGTCAAGCCATTGGAATTTCATCCACAGAATCAAAACGTCGACCTTGTACCACAGAGAAACACTACTTTGCACCTTTCATTTGCCGAATGGTCACACCTTTTGAATGCGAACCACAGAATTAAAAGTTAAAACTTGTGCTACAGAGATTGAAACACTACTTTGCAGCTTTGATTTGATTGAATTGTCGTACAATTACGATTACATCCACAGAATCAAAAGATAAAATCGATCCCACAGAGAAACACCATTCTACAGCTGTCATTGTAATGCTCACACCATTAGGATTGCATCCACTTAGGCAAAAGTTAGAACCAGTACGACAGCGGAACAAAGGTTTGCAGCTTTTATTTGAATGGTGACATATCATTAGGGTTACATCCACAGATTTGAAAAATTAGAACCAGTTCCACAGGGTAACACTACTTTGCATCTTTCATTGGAATTGTCACACCTTTCGGATTTCAAGTTATCCAGGGATTAAAAAGTTAGACCTCGTACCGACAGAGAAACAAAATTGCGAAGCTTTCATGCATTTGAATGGTTAACCAATCAGGATCATCCACGGACCCAAAAGGTAGAACCGATAGCACGGGACACTACTTGGCAGCTTTCCTTTGAATGGTCACACCGCATGGATTACATGCACGGACAAAGAAACACTTCTCTGCAGCTCTCATTTAAATCGTCACACAATTAGAATTACATCCACAGAATCCCGCAAAAGATAAAACCGATAGCACATGGAAACACTACTTTACAGCTGTGTTTTAGTAGTCAGACCAACAGCAACAACAAGAACAAGAACAACAATTATCAGTTTCACACCTTCCAATTACAACAGTAGATACAATGTCGGTTAATTAATTAAAGTAAGAAATAGATGCTTGCATTGCCCACCACTAATAGCAAAAAGGGCTAATCGAGGCAGGGGAAAGATTAATACAAACTTCGACCTTGTACTACAAAGAAACACTATTTTGTACCTTTTAATTGAATGGTCACACCTTTTGAATGCGAACCACGAACTCAAAAGTTAGAACTCGTACCACAGAGAAACATTACGTTGCAGCTTTGATTTGATTGAATTGTCGTACAATTAATGATTACATCCTCAGAATAAAAAAGTAAAATCGATCCCACAGAGAAACACTATTCTACAGCTGCCACTTGAAATGACACACCATTGGGATTACATCCACATATTCAAAAGGTACAACAGCCAAACACAACTTTGCAGCGTTTACGTGATTCGTCATACCATTAGCTATCATTGGGGCCACATCCACAGATTTAAAAAATAAGTACTACCACAGGATAACACTACTTGACAGCTTACATTGGAATTGTCACACCTTCAAAATTTCTTCCAGGAATTGAAACAGAACAACTACAATGCAGAATCATCAGATTCAAAAGACAAAATCGATCCCACAAGGAACAGTACTCTACAGATGTTATTTAATGCTTAAACCATTAGGATTGCATACACATTTTCTTAAGTGAGAACCGGCAGTACAACACGGTTAGGGTTTCGTCCACAGAATCAAAAGTTACAACTTGTACCACAGGGACGCATTACTCAGTTTACAGCTTTCATTTGAATGATCACACCGTAAGCGTTTCATCCATAGAATCAAAAGTTAAAACTTGAACCACAGGAACGCACTACTTATAGCTATCATTCAAATGATACACCGTCAGGGTTTCATCCACAGAATCAAAAGTTAGAACTTGTACCACATGCAGGGACGCACTACTTTACAGCTTTCATTTAAATAATTACACCGTTAGGGTTTCATCCACAGAATCAAAAGTTAGAACTTGTACCACAGGGACGCCCTACTTTACAGCTTTCATTTGAATGATTACACCGTTAGGGTTTCATCCACAGAATCAAAAGTTAGAACTTGTACCACAGGGACGCCCTACTTTACAGCTTTCATTTGAATGATTACACCGTTAGGGTTTCATCCACAGAATCGGAACTCAAAACTTGTACCACATGGACGCACTAGTTTACAACTTTCACTTGAATGATCACACCGTTAGGGTTTCATCCATAGAATCAAAAGTTAAAACTTGTACCACATGGACGCACTAGTTTACAACTTTCACTTGAATGATCACACCGTTAGGGTTTCATCCATAGAATCAAAAGTTAAAACTTGAACCACAGGGACGCACTACTTTACAGCTTTCATTTGAATGTTTACACCGTTAGGGTTTCATCGACAGAATCAAAACTTACAACTTGTACCACGGGGACGCATTACTCAGTTTACAGCTTTCATTTGAATCATTACACCGTTAGGGTTTCATCCACAGAATCAAAAGTTACAACTTGTACCATAGGGATGCACTGATTTACAGCTTTCATTTAAATGATTACAACGTTAGTGTTTCATCAACAGAATCAAAAGTAAGAAATTGCACTACAAAGACGCACTACTTTACAGCTTTCATTTGAATCATCACACCGTTAGGGTTTCATAAACAGAATCAAAAGTTAAACCTTATACAGGGACGCACTACTTATAGCTACCATTTGAATGAATACACTGTTACGGTTTCATCCACAGAATCAAAAGTTAAAATTGTACCACAGGGACACACTACTTTACAACTTTCATTTGAATGATCACACCGTTATAGTTTCATCCATGGAATCAAAAGTTACAACTTGTAGCACAGGGACGAACTACTTTACAGCCATCATTTGAATGATCACACCGTTAGCGTTTCATCCACAGGATCAAAAGTTAGAACTTGTACCACCGGGACGCACTACTTTAAAACTTTCATTTGAATGATCACACCGTTAGGGTTTCATCCATAGAAGCAAAAGTTAAAACTTGAACTACAGGGACGCACTACTTATAGCTACCATTTGAATGATTACACCGTTATGGTTTCATCCACAAAATCAAAAGTTAAAACTGGTTCCACAGGGACACACTACTTTACAACTTTCATTAGAATGATTACACCGTCATAGTTTCATCCACAGAATCAAAACTTTAAACTTGTACCATTGGGACAAATCTGTGGAATCAAAAGTTAGAACTTGTACCACTGGCAGGGACGCATTGCTTTACAGCTTTCATTTGAAAGATCATGCCGTTAGGGTTGCATCCATGGAATCAAAAGTTAAAACTTGTACCAAGGGGACGCACTAATTTCCAGCTTTCATTTGAATGATCACACCGTTACCGTCTTATCCACAGAATCAAAAGTTAGGACTTGTACCACAGGGACGCACTACTTTACAGCTATCATTTGAATGACTATACCGTCAGGGTTTCATCCACAAAATCAGAAGTTACAACTTGTACCACAGGGACGCATTACTCAGTTTACAGCTTTCATTTGAATCATTACACCGTTAGGGTTTCATCCACAGAATCAAAAGTTACAACTTGTACCATAGGGATGCACTACTTTACAGCTTTCATTTGAATGATTACACCGTTAGGGTTTCATCCACCGAATCAAAAGATAGAAATTGAACTACAGGGACGCACTACTTATAGCTACGTTTTGAATAATTACACCGTTACGGTTTCATCCACAGAATCCAAAGTTAAAACTTGTACCACAGGGACACGCTACTTTACAACTTTCATTAGAATGATTACACCGTCATAGTTTCATCCACAGAATCAAAAGTTTAGACTTGTACCATTGGGACACATCCATAGAATCAAAAGTTAGAACTTGTACCACAGGGACTCAGTACCATAGAATCAAAAGTTAGAACTTGTACCACAGGGACTCAGTACTTGACAACTTTCATTAGAATGATTACACCGTTATAATTTCATCCACAGAACTGATCAAAAGTTATAACTTGTACCACTGGCAGGGACGCACTGCTTTACAGCTTTCATTTGCAAGATCACACCGTTAGGGTTGCATCCATGGAATCAAAAGTTAGATCGTGCACCAAAGGGACGCACTAATTTCCAGCCTTCATTTGAATGATTACACCGTTAGAGTTGTATCCACAGAATGAAAGGTTAAAACTTGTTCCACAGGGACGCTCTACTTTACAGCTTTCATTTGAATGATCACTCCGTTAGGGTTTAATCTACAGAATCAAAAGTTAGAACTTGTACCGCAGGGACGCATTAGTTTCCAACTTTCATTTGAATGATCACACCGTTAGGGTTTCATCCATAGAATTAAGTTAGAACTTGTACCAAAGGGACGCACTACTTCACAGCTTTCATTTGAATGATCACTCCGTTAGGGTTTTACCCATGGAATCCAAAGTTAAAACTTGTACCACAGGGACGCACTACTTTACAGCTTTCATTTGAATGACTATACCGTCAGGGTTTCATCCACAGAATCACAAGTTACAACTTGTACCACAGGGACGCATTACTCAGTTTACAGCTTTCATTTGAATGATTGCACCGTTAGGGTTTCATCCACAGAATCAAAAGTTACAGGTTGTACCATAGGGATGCACTACTTTACAGCTTTCATTTGAATGATTACACCGTTAGGATTTCATCCACAGAATCAAAAGATAGAAATTGTACCACAGGGACACACTACTTTACAACATTCATTAGGATGACTAAACCGTGTTTCTTCCACAGAATCAAAAGTTAAAACTTGTACCACAGGGACACATCCATAGAATCCAAAGTTAGAACTAGTACCACAGACAGGGACACATTACTTTACCAGCTTTCATTTGAATGATTACAACGTTATTGTTGCATCCACAGGGAAGCACTACTTTACAGCTTTCATTTGAATGATCACATCGTTAGGGTTTCATCCACAGAATCAAAAGTTAGAACTTGTGCCATAGTTTTTTTTTTTTTCAACAACGTGCAAGCTAGATTTAATTGTAAAACTTCCTGTTAACATTTAATAATACGCAATTGCCGCTCGAGGTTGTAAGCGGAGGATAGCTAGCCTTATAATATGATTAATAATAAAGCTTTTGACTGGACCACAAGATAGTAATGGAAGTAAGTGATCTTCTTTTTCTTACGAACAGCAGATTCTGGTGGACTGTCTCAAAGCAATACTGGGTTTGGATTGGAAACTGACTTCTGTAACAATGCAAGGACCACTCGGACAAAAAGTAGCAAAATGTAGCTGGATCTTTGTGCAGATCAGGATCAGCAATGAACTAAATAAAAAAACTTTAACATGCAAGGCTGATCAGACAGCTGAATTTGTTCGGTTTCTTTTAGTATTGCCCAATATTTCGGTTAGACAAAACTTACCTTCACCATGGGCTCTAAATGCTTCAGCCCCTGATGAAGGTTAGTTTTGTCTAACCGAAATATTGCACAATATTAAGAGAAACCGAACAAATTCAGGAGTCTGATCAGCCTTGTATGTTGATGAATTAAACTGAGTTGATGGACTTCAGTGCATTTGCGCATGGTGAAGATACGCATTCTAAGTCAAAGGTCCGACTAGAACTGATTGACGAACAAAAGACTTCGTTTTGTAAACTAACTTAGCCACACAGGAAAGACACCACAGTATTACAAACTCAGAGCAAGTAGATAGCGGTGCTAGTAACGAAAACATTTGACAACTATTAATTTATATAGAAGGGCATTTAAGAGTCAAATAAAGAAAGCAATAAAAAGAGCTCTTATATTCCTTCAGGACAAGTTACAAGTAATCCGGTTGTTCACAACAGACCGTAATTAAATAAATTGCCGTTAACCTTTCATGGTATAGGCGGACAACCATTGTGTCAGACTATTTCCATAGTAGAATTTAGATTTATACACTAGACTGTCCCAATACCGAAGGGAGTGTGGGCCTGCCCCACCCTCTACCGACAGGGAGAGCGACGGGCAGGGTGAAAGGAACTTTCGGCCTGCCCCACCCTCTACCGACAGGGAGAGCGACGGGCAGGGTGAAAGGAACTTTCGGCCTGCCCCACCCTCTACCGACAGGGAGAGCGACGGGCAGGGTGAAAGGAACTTTCGGCCTGCCCCACCCTCTACCGACAGGGAGAGCGACGGGCAGGGTGAAGGAACTTTCGGCCTGCCCCACCCTCTACCGACAGGGAGAGCGACGGGCAGGGTGAAAGGAACTTTCGGCCTGCCCCACCCTCTACCGACAGGGAGAGCGACGGGCAGGGTGAAAGGAACTTTCGGCCTGCCCCACCCTCTACCGACAGGGAGAGCGACGGGCAGGGTGAAAGAACTTTCGGCCTGCCCCACCCTCTACCGACAGGGAGAGCGACGGGCAGGGTGAAAGGAACTTTCGGCCTGCCCCACCCTCTACCGACAGGGAGAGCGAGCGGGCAGGGTGAAAGGAACTTTCGGCCTGCCCCCACCCTCTACCAGACAGGGAGAGCGACGGGCAGGGTGAAAGGAACTTTCGGCCTGCCCCACCCTCTACCGACAGGGAGAGCGACGGGCAGGGTGAAAGGAACTTTCGGCCTGCCCCACCCTCTACCGACAGGGAGAGCGACGGGCAGGGTGAAAGGAACTTTCGGGCCTGCCCCACCCTCTACCGACAGGGAGAGCGACGGGCAGGGTGAAAGGAACTTTCGGCCTGCCCCACCCTCTACCGACAGGGAGAGCGACGGGCAGGGTGAAAGGAACTTTCGGCCTGCCCCACCCTCTACCGACAGGGAGAGCGACGGGCAGGGTGAAAGGAACTTTCGGCCTGCCCCACCCTCTACCGACAGGGAGAGCGACGGGCAGGGTGAAAGGAACTTTCGGCCTGCCCCACCCTCTACCGACAGGGAGAGCGACGGGCAGGGTGAAAGGAACTTTCGGCCTGCCCCACCCTCTACCGACAGGGAGAGCGACGGGCAGGGTGAAAGGAACTTTCGGCCTGCCCCACCCTCTACCGACAGGGAGAGCGACGGGCAGGGTGAAAGGAACTTTCGGCCTGCCCCACCCTCTACCGACAGGGAGAGCGACGGGCAGGGTGAAAGGAACTTTCGGCCTGCCCCACCCTCTACCGACAGGGAGAGCGACGGGCAGGGTGAAAGGAACTTTCGGCCTGCCCCACCCTCTACCGACAGGGAGAGCGACGGGCAGGGTGAAAGGAACTTTCGGCCTGCCCCACCCTCTACCGACAGGGAGAGCGACGGGCAGGGTGAAAGGAACTTTCGGCCTGCCCCACCCTCTACCGACAGGGAGAGCGACGGGCAGGGTGAAAGGAACTTTCGGCCTGCCCCACCCTCTACCGACAGGGAGAGCGACGGGCAGGGTGAAAGGAACTTTCGGCCTGCCCCACCCTCTACCGACAGGGAGAGCGACGGGCAGGGTGAAAGGAACTTTCGGCCTGCCCCACCCTCTACCGACAGGGAGAGCGACGGGCAGGGTGAAAGGAACTTTCGGCCTGCCCCACCCTCTACCGACAGGGAGAGCGACGGGCAGGGTGAAAGGAACTTTCGGCCTGCCCCACCCTCTACCGACAGGGAGCGACGGGCAGGGTGAAAGGAACTTTCGGCCTGCCCCACCCTCTACCGACAGGGAGAGCGACGGGCAGGGTGAAAGGAACTTTCGGCCTGCCCCACCCTCTACCGACAGGGAGAGCGACGGGCAGGGTGAAAGGAACTTTCGGCCTGCCCCACCCTCTACCGACAGGGAGAGCGACGGGCAGGGTGAAAGGAACTTTCGGCCTGCCCCACCCTCTACCGACAGGGAGAGCGACGGGCAGGGTGAAAGGAACTTTCGGCCTGCCCCACCCTCTACCGACAGGGAGAGCGACGGGCAGGGTGAAAGGAACTTTCGGCCTGCCCCACCCTCTACCGACAGGGAGAGCGACGGGCAGGGTGAAAGGAACTTTCGGCCTGCCCCACCCTCTACCGACAGGGAGAGCGACGGGCAGGGTGAAAGGAACTTTCGGCCTGCCCCACCCTCTACCGACAGGGAGAGCGACGGGCAGGGTGAAAGGGAACTTTCGGCCTGCCCCACCCTCTACCGACAGGGAGAGCGACGGGCAGGGTGAAAGGAACTTTCGGCCTGCCCCACCCTCTACCGACAGGGAGAGCGACGGGCAGGGTGAAAGGAACTTTCGGCCTGCCCCACCCTCTACCGACAGGGAGAGCGACGGGCAGGGTGAAAGGAACTTTCGGCCTGCCCCACCCTCTACCGACAGGGAGAGCGACGGGCAGGGTGAAAGGAACTTTCGGCCTGCCCCACCCTCTACCGACAGGGAGAGCGACGGGCAGGGTGAAAGGAACTTTCGGCCTGCCCCACCCTCTACCGACGGGAGAGCGACGGGGAGGGCAGGGTGAAAGGAACTTTCGTCGCCTGCCCCACCCTCTACCGACAGACAGGAGAGAGACGGGCAGGGTGAAAGGAACTTTCGGCCTGCCCACCCTCACACTACTCGACCCTCTACGACAGGGAGAGCGACGGGCAGGGTGAAAGGAACTTTCGGCCTGCCCCACCCTCTACCGACAGGGAGAGCGACGGGCAGGGTGAAAGGAACTTTCGCCTGCCCCACCCCTACCGACAGGGAGAGCGACGGGCAGGTGAAAGGAACTTTCGGCCTGCCCCACCCTCTACCGACAGGGAGAGCGACGGGCAGGGTGAAAGGAACTTTCGGCCTGCCCCACCCTCTACCGACAGGGAGCGACGGGCAGGGAAAGGAACTTTCGGCCTGCCCCACCCTCTACCGACAGGGAGAGCGACGGGCAGGGTGAAAGGAACTTTCGGCCTGCCCCACCCTCTACCGACAGGGAGAGCGACGGGCAGGGTGAAAGGAACTTTCGGCCTGCCCCACCCTCTACCGACAGGAGAGCGACGGGCAGGGTGAAAGGAACTTTCGCCTGCCCCACCCTCTACCGACAGGGAGAGCGACGGGCAGGGTGAAAGGAACTTTCGGCCTGCCCCACCCTCTACCGACAGGGAGAGCGACGGGCAGGTGAAAGGAACTTTCGGCCTGCCCCACCCTCTACCGACAGGGAGAGCGACGGGCAGGGTGAAAGGAACTTTCAGCCTGCCCCACCCTCTACCGACAGGGAGAGCGACGGGCAGGGTGAAAGGAACTTTCAGCCTGCCCCACCCTCTACCGACAGGGAGAGCGACGGGCAGGGTGAAAGGAACTTTCAGCCTGCCCCACCCTCTACCGACAGGGAGAGCGACGGGCAGGGTGAAAGGAACTTTCAGCCTGCCCCACCCTCTACCGACAGGGAGAGCGACGGGCAGGGTGAAAGGAACTTTCAGCCTGCCCCACCCTCTACCGACAGGGAGAGCGACGGGCAGGGTGAAAGGAACTTTCAGCCTGCCGCCACCCTCTACCGACAGGGAGAGCGACGGGCAGGGTGAAAGGAACTTTCGGCCTGCCCCACCCTCTACCGACAGGGAGAGCGACGGGCAGGGTGAAAGGAACTTTCAGCCTGCCCCACCCTCTACCGACAGGGAGAGCGACGGGCAGGGTGAAAGGAACTTTCAGCCTGCCCCACCTCTACCGACAGGGAGAGCGACGGGCAGGGTGAAAGGAACTTTCAGCCTGCCCCACCCTCTACCGACAGGGAGAGCGACGGGCAGGGTGAAAGGAACTTTCAGCCTGCCCACCCTCTACCAGACAGGGAGAGCGACGGGCAGGGTGAAAGGAACTTTCAGCCTGCCCCACCCTCTACCGACAGGGAGAGCGACGGGCAGGGTGAAAGGAACTTTCAGCCTGCCCCACCCTCTACCGACAGGGAGAGCGACGGGCAGGGTGAAAGGAACTTTCAGCCTGCCCCACCCTCTACCGACAGGGAGAGCGACGGGCAGGGTGAAAGGAACTTTCAGCCTGCCCCACCCTCTACCGACAGGGAGAGCGACGGGCAGGGTGAAAGGAACTTTCAGCCTGCCCCACCCTCTACCGACAGGGAGAGCGACGGGCAGGGTGAAAGGAACTTTCAGCCTGCCCCACCCTCTACCGACAGGGAGAGCGACGGGCAGGGTGAAAGGAACTTTCAGCCTGCCCCACCCTCTACCGACAGGGAGAGCGACGGGCAGGGGTGAAAGGAACTTTCAGCCTGCCCCACCCTCTACCGACAGGGAGAGCGACGGGGCAGGGTGAAAGGAACTTTCAGCCTGCCCCACCCTCTACCGACAGGGAGAGCGACGGGCAGGGTGAAAGGAACTTTCAGCCTGCCCCACCCTCTACCGACAGGGAGAGCGACGGGCAGGGTGAAAGGAACTTTCAGCCTGCCCCACCCTCTACCGACAGGGGAGAGCGACGGGCAGGGTGAAAGGAACTTTCAGGCCTGCCCCACCCTCTACCGACAGGGAGAGCGACGGGCAGGGTGAAAGGAACTTTCAGCCTGCCCCACCCTCTACCGACAGGGAGAGCGACGGGCAGGGTGAAAGGAACTTTCAGCCTGCCCCACCCTCTACCGACAGGGAGAGCGACGGGCAGGGTGAAAGGAACTTTCAGCCTGCCGCCACCCTCTACCGACAGGGAGAGGCGACGGGCAGGGTGAAAGGAACTTCAGGCCTGCCCCACCCTCTACCGACAGGGGAGAGCGACGGGCAGGGTGAAAGGAACTTTCAGGCCTGCCCCACCCTCTACCGACAGGAGAGCGACGGGGCAGGGTGAAAGGAACTTTCAGGCCTGCCCCACCCTCTACCGACAGGGAGAGCGACGGGCAGGGTGAAAGGACTTTCAGCCTGCCCCACCCTCTACCGACAGGTGAGAGCTGACGGGGAGGCGTGTGAAAGGAACTTTCAGCCTGCCCCACCCTCTACACGACAGGGAGAAGCGACGGGCAGGGTGTGAAAGAACTTTTCAGCCTGCCCCACCCTCTACCGGACAGGGAGAGCGACGGGCAGGGTGAAAGGAACTTTTCAGCCTGCCCCACCCTCTACCGACAGTGGTGAGAGCGACGGAGCAGGGTGAAAGGAACTTTCAGCCTGCCCCACCCTCTACCGACAGGGAGAGCGACGGGCAGGGTGAAAGGAACTTTCAGCCTGCCCCACCCTCTACCGACAGGGAGAGCGACGGGCAGGGTGAAAGGAACTTTCAGCCTGCCCCACCCTCTACCGACAGGGAGAGCGACGGGCAGGGTGAAAGGAACTTTCAGCCTGCCCCACCCTCTACCGACAGGGAGAGCGACGGGCAGGGTGAAAGGAACTTTCAGCCTGCCCCACCCTCTACCGACAGGGAGAGCGACGGGCAGGGTGAAAGGAACTTTCAGCCTGCCCCACCCTCTACCGACAGGGAGAGCGACGGGCAGGGTGAAAGGAACTTTCAGCCTGCCCCACCCTCTACCGACAGGGAGAGCGACGGGCAGGGTGAAAGGAACTTTCAGCCTGCCCCCACCCTCTACCGACAGGGAGAGCGACGGGCAGGGTGAAAGGAACTTTCAGCCTGCCCCCACCCTCTACCGACAGGGAGAGCGACGGGCAGGGTGAAAGGAACTTTCAGCCTGCCCCACCCTCTACCGACAGGGAGAGCGACGGGCAGGGTGAAAGGAACTTTCAGCCTGCCCCACCCTCTACCGACAGGGAGAGCGACGGGCAGGGTGAAAGGAACTTTCAGCCTGCCCCACCCTCTACCGACAGGGAGAGCGACGGGCAGGGTGAAAGGAACTTTCAGCCTGCCCCACCCTCTACCGACAGGGAGAGCGACGGGCAGGGTGAAAGGAACTTTCAGCCTGCCCCACCCTCTACCGACAGGGAGAGCGACGGGCAGGGTGAAAGGAACTTTCAGCCTGCCCCACCCTCTACCGACAGGGAGAGCGACGGGCAGGGTGAAAGGAACTTTCAGCCTGCCCCACCCTCTACCGACAGGGAGAGCGACGGGCAGGGTGAAAGGAACTTTCAGCCTGCCCCACCCTCTACCGACAGGGAGAGCGACGGGCAGGGTGAAAGGAACTTTCAGCCTGCCCCACCCTCTACCGACAGGGAGAGCGACGGGCAGGGTGAAAGGAACTTTCGGCCTGCCCCACCCTCTACCGACAGGGAGAGCGACGGGCAGGGTGAAAGGAACTTTCAGCCTGCCCCACCCTCTACCGACAGGGAGAGCGACGGGCAGGGTGAAAGGAACTTTCAGCCTGCCCCACCCTCTACCGACAGGGAGAGCGACGGGCAGGGTGAAAGGAACTTTCAGCCTGCCCCACCCTCTACCGACAGGGAGAGCGACGGGCAGGGTGAAAGGAACTTTCAGCCTGCCCCACCCTCTACCGACAGGGAGAGCGACGGGCAGGGTGAAAGGAACTTTCAGCCTGCCCCACCCTCTACCGACAGGGAGAGCGACGGGCAGGGTGAAAGGAACTTTCGCCTGCCCCACCCTCTACCGACAGGGAGAGCGAACGGGCAGGGTGAAAGGAACTTTCGGCCTGCCCCACCCTCTACCGACAGGGAGAGCGACGGGCAGGGTGAAAGGAACTTTCAGGCCTGCCCCACCCTCTACCTACAGGGAGAGCGAGGGCAGGGTGAAAAGGAACTTTCAGCCTGCCCCACCCTCTACCGACAGGGAGAAGCGACGGGCCAGAGGTGAAGGAACTTTCAACTGCCCCACCCTCTACCGACAGGAGAGAGCGATGGGCAGGGTGAAAGGAAAATTTCAGCCTGCCCACCCTCTACGACAGGGAGAGCCGACGGGCAGGGTGAAAGGAACTTTCAGACCTGCACCCACCCTCTTACGAACAGGGAGGCGACGGGCAGGGTGAAAGGAACTTCAGCCTGACCCACCCTCTACCGAAGGGAGAGCGTAAGGGCAGGGTGAACGGAACTTCAGCTGCCCCCACCCTCTACGAAGGGAGAGCGACGGGCAGGGTGAAAGGAACTTTCAGCCTGCCCCACCCTCTACGACAGGGAGACACGGGCAGGGTGAAAGGGAACCCTTTCAGCCTGCCCCACCCTCTACCGACAGGGGAGAGCGACGGGCAGAGGTGAAAGGAACTTTCAGCCTGCCCCACCCACTACCGACAGGGAGAGCGACGGGCAGGGTGAAAGGAACTTTCTAGCCTGCCCCACCCTCTACCGACAGGGAGAGCGACGGGCAGGGTGAAAGGAACTTTCAGCCTGCCCACCCTCTACCGACAGGGAGAGCGACGGGCAGGGTGAAAGGAACTTTCGCTGCCCCACCCTCTACCGACAGGGAGAGCCGACGGGCAGGGTGAAAGGAACTTTCGGCCTGCCCCACCCTCTACCGACAGGGAGAGCGACGGGCAGGGTGAAAGGAACTTTCAGGCCTGCCCCACCCTCTACCGACAGGGAGAGCGACGGGCAGGGTGAAAGGAACTTTCAGGCCTGCCCCACCCTCTACCGACAGGGAGAGCGACGGGCAGGGTGAAAGGAACTTTCGGCCTGCCCCACCCTCTACCGACAGGTGAGAGCGACGGGCAGGGTGAAAGGAACTTTCGGCCTGCCCCACCCTCTACCGACAGGGAGAGCGACGGGCAGGGTGAAAGGAACTTTCAGGCCTGCCCCACCCTCTACCGACAGGGAGAGCGACGGGCAGGGTGAAAGGAACTTTCGGCCTGCCCCACCCTCTACCGACAGGGAGAGCGACGGGCAGGGTGAAAGGAACTTTCGGCCTGCCCCACCCTCTACCGACAGGGAGAGCGACGGGCAGGGTGAAAGGAACTTTCAGGCCTGCCCCACCCTCTACCGACAGGGAGAGCGACGGGCAGGGTGAAAGGAACTTTCGGCCTGCCCCACCCTCTACCGACAGGGAGAGCGACGGCAGGGTGAAAGGAACTTTCGGCCTGCCCCACCCTCTACCGACAGGGAGAGCGACGGGCAGGGTGAAAGGAACTTTCGGCCTGCCCCACCCTCTACCGACAGGGAGAGCGACGGGCAGGGTGAAAGGAACTTTCGGCCTGCCCCACCCTCTACCGACAGGGAGAGCGACGGGCAGGGTGAAAGGAACTTTCGGCCTGCCCCACCCTCTACCGACAGGGAGAGCGACGGGCAGGGTGAAAGGAACTTTCGGCCTGCCCCACCCTCTACCGACAGGGAGAGCGACGGGCAGGGTGAAAGGAACTTTCGGCCTGCCCCACCCTCTACCGACAGGGAGAGCGACGGGCAGGGTGAAAGGAACTTTCGCCTGCCCCACCCTCTACCGACAGGGAGAGCGACGGGCAGGGGTGAAAGGAACTTTCGGCCTGCCCCACCCTCTACCGACAGGGAGAGCGACGGGCAGGGTGAAAGGAACTTTCGGCCCTGCCCCACCCTCTACCGACAGGGAGAGCGACGGGCAGGGTGAAAGGAACTTTCGGCCTGCCCCACCCTCTACCGACAGGGAGAGCGACGGGCAGGGTGAAAGGAACTTTCGGCCTGCCCCACCCTCTACCGACAGGGAGAGCGACGGGCAGGGTGAAAGGAACTTTCGGCCCTGCCCCACCCTCTACCGACAGGGAGAGCGACGGGCAGGGTGAAAGGAACTTTCGGCCTGCCCCACCCTCTACCGACAGGGAGAGCGACGGGCAGGGTGAAAGGAACTTTCGGCCTGCCCCACCCTCTACCGACAGGGAGAGCGACGGGCAGGGTGAAAGGAACTTTCAGCCTGCCCCACCCTCTACCGACAGGGAGAGCGACGGGCAGGGTGAAAGGAACTTTCAGCCTGCCCCACCCTCTACCGACAGGGAGAGCGACGGGCAGGGTGAAAGGAACTTTCAGCCTGCCCCACCCTCTACCGACAGGGAGAGCGACGGGCAGGGTGAAAGGAACTTTCGGCCTGCCCCACCCTCTACCGACAGGGAGAGCGACGGGCAGGGTGAAAGGAACTTTCAGCCTGCCCCACCCTCTACCGACAGGGAGAGCGACGGGCAGGGTGAAAGGAACTTTCGGCCTGCCCCACCCTCTACCGACAGGGAGAGCGACGGGCAGGGTGAAAGGAACTTTCAGCCTGCCCCACCCTCTACCGACAGGGAGAGCGACGGGCAGGGTGAAAGGAACTTTCAGCCTGCCCCACCCTCTACCGACAGGGAGAGCGACGGGCAGGGTGAAAGGAACTTTCGGCCTGCCCCACCCTCTACCGACAGGGAGAGCGACGGGCAGGGTGAAAGGAACTTTCAGCCTGCCCCACCCTCTACCGACAGGGAGAGCGACGGGCAGGGTGAAAGGAACTTTCAGCCTGCCCCACCCTCTACCGACAGGGAGAGCGACGGGCAGGGTGAAAGGAACTTTCAGCCTGCCCCACCCTCTACCGACAGGGAGAGCGACGGGCAGGGTGAAAGGAACTTTCAGCCTGCCCCACCCTCTACCGACAGGGAGAGCGACGGGCAGGGTGAAAGGAACTTTCAGCCTGCCCCACCCTCTACCGACAGGGAGAGCGACGGGCAGGGTGAAAGGAACTTTCAGCCTGCCCCACCCTCTACCGACAGGGAGAGCGACGGGCAGGGTGAAAGGAACTTTCAGCCTGCCCCACCCTCTACCGACAGGGAGAGCGACGGGCAGGGTGAAAGGAACTTTCAGCCTGCCCCACCCTCTACCGACAGGGAGAGCGACGGGCAGGGTGAAAGGAACTTTCGGCCTGCCCCACCCTCTACCGACAGGGAGAGCGACGGGCAGGGTGAAAGGAACTTTCGGCCTGCCCCACCCTCTACCGACAGGGAGAGCGACGGGCAGGGTGAAAGGAACTTTCGGCCTGCCCCACCCTCTACCGACAGGGAGAGCGACGGGCAGGGTGAAAGGAACTTTCAGGCCTGCCCCACCCTCTACCGACAGGGAGAGCGACGGGCAGGGTGAAAGGAACTTTCGGCCTGCCCCACCCTCTACCGACAGGGAGAGCGACGGGCAGGGTGAAAGGAACTTTCGGCCTGCCCCACCCTCTACCGACAGGGAGAGCGACGGGCAGGGTGAAAGGAACTTTCAGGCCTGCCCCACCCTCTACCGACAGGGAGAGCGACGGGCAGGGTGAAAGGAACTTTCGGCCTGCCCCACCCTCTACCGACAGGGAGAGCGACGGGCAGGGTGAAAGGAACTTTCAGCCTGCCCCACCCTCTACCGACAGGGAGAGCGACGGGCAGGGTGAAAGGAACTTTCGGCCTGCCCCACCCTCTACCGACAGGGAGAGCGACGGGCAGGGTGAAAGGAACTTTCGGCCTGCCCCACCCTCTACCGACAGGGAGAGCGACGGGCAGGGTGAAAGGAACTTTCGGCCTGCCCCACCCTCTACCGACAGGGAGAGCGACGGGCAGGGTGAAAGGAACTTTCGGCCTGCCCCACCCTCTACCGACAGGGAGAGCGACGGGCAGGGTGAAAGGAACTTTCGGCCTGCCCCACCCTCTACCGACAGGGAGAGCGACGGGCAGGGTGAAAGGAACTTTCGGCCTGCCCCACCCTCTACCGACAGGGAGAGCGACGGGCAGGGTGAAAGGAACTTTCGGCCTGCCCCACCCTCTACCGACAGGGAGAGCGACGGGCAGGGTGAAAGGAACTTTCGGCCTGCCCCACCCTCTACCGACAGGGAGAGCGACGGGCAGGGTGAAAGGAACTTTCGGCCTGCCCCACCCTCTACCGACAGGGAGAGCGACGGGCAGGGTGAAAGGAACTTTCGGCCTGCCCCACCCTCTACCGACAGGGAGAGCGACGGGCAGGGTGAAAGGAACTTTCGGCCTGCCCCACCCTCTACCGACAGGGAGAGCGACGGGCAGGGTGAAAGGAACTTTCGGCCTGCCCCACCCTCTACCGACAGGGAGAGCGACGGGCAGGGTGAAAGGAACTTTCGGCCTGCCCCACCCTCTACCGACAGGGAGAGCGACGGGCAGGGTGAAAGGAACTTTCGGCCTGCCCCACCCTCTACCGACAGGGAGAGCGACGGGCAGGGTGAAAGGAACTTTCGGCCTGCCCCACCCTCTACCGACAGGGAGAGCGACGGGCAGGGTGAAAGGAACTTTCGGCCTGCCCCACCCTCTACCGACAGGGAGAGCGACGGGCAGGGTGAAAGGAACTTTCAGGCCTGCCCCACCCTCTACCGACAGGGAGAGCGACGGGCAGGGTGAAAGGAACTTTCGGCCTGCCCCACCCTCTACCGACAGGGAGAGCGACGGGCAGGGTGAAAGGAACTTTCGGCCTGCCCCACCCTCTACCGACAGGGAGAGCGACGGGCAGGGTGAAAGGAACTTTCGGCCTGCCCCACCCTCTACCGACAGGGAGAGCGACGGGCAGGGTGAAAGGAACTTTCGGCCTGCCCCACCCTCTACCGACAGGGAGAGCGACGGGCAGGGTGAAAGGAACTTTCGGCCTGCCCCACCCTCTACCGACAGGGAGAGCGACGGGCAGGGTGAAAGGAACTTTCAGCCTGCCCCACCCTCTACCGACAGGGAGAGCGACGGGCAGGGTGAAAGGAACTTTCGGCCTGCCCCACCCTCTACCGACAGGGAGAGCGACGGGCAGGGTGAAAGGAACTTTCGGCCTGCCCCACCCTCTACCGACAGGGAGAGCGACGGGCAGGGTGAAAGGAACTTTCAGCCTGCCCCACCCTCTACCGACAGGGAGAGCGACGGGCAGGGTGAAAGGAACTTTCAGCCTGCCCCACCCTCTACCGACAGGGAGAGCGACGGGCAGGGTGAAAGGAACTTTCGGCCTGCCCCACCCTCTACCGACAGGGAGAGCGACGGGCAGGGTGAAAGGAACTTTCGGCCTGCCCCACCCTCTACCGACAGGGAGAGCGACGGGCAGGGTGAAAGGAACTTTCGGCCTGCCCCACCCTCTACCGACAGGGAGAGCGACGGGCAGGGTGAAAGGAACTTTCGGCCTGCCCCACCCTCTACCGACAGGGAGAGCGACGGGCAGGGTGAAAGGAACTTTCGGCCTGCCCCACCCTCTACCGACAGGGAGAGCGACGGGCAGGGTGAAAGGAACTTTCGGCCTGCCCCACCCTCTACCGACAGGGAGAGCGACGGGCAGGGTGAAAGGAACTTTCGGCCTGCCCCACCCTCTACCGACAGGGAGAGCGACGGGCAGGGTGAAAGGAACTTTCGGCCTGCCCCACCCTCTACCGACAGGGAGAGCGACGGGCAGGGTGAAAGGAACTTTCAGGCCTGCCCCACCCTCTACCGACAGGGAGAGCGACGGGCAGGGTGAAAGGAACTTTCAGGCCTGCCCCACCCTCTACCGACAGGGAGAGCGACGGGCAGGGTGAAAGGAACTTCAGGCCTGCCCCACCCTCTACCGACAGGGAGAGCGACGGGCAGGGTGAAAGGAACTTTCAGGCCTGCCCCACCCTCTACGACAGGGAGAGCGACGGGCAGGGTGAAAGGAACTTTCAGGCCTGCCCCACCCTCTACCGGACCAGGGAGAGCGACGGCAGGGTGAAAGGAACTTTCAGGCCTGCCCCACCCTCTACCGACAGGGAGAGCGACGGGCAGGGTGAAAGGAACTTTCAGGCCTGCCCCACCCTCTACCTGACAGGGAGAGCGACGGGCATGGGTGAAAGGAACTTTCAGGCCTGCCCCACCCTCTACCGACAGGGAGAGCGACGGGCAGGGTGAAAGGAACTTTCAGGCCTGCCCCACCCTCTACCGACAGGGAGAGCGACGGGCAGGGTGAAAGGAACTTTCGGCTGCCCCTTACCGACAGGGAGAGCGACGGCGGGAAGGAACTTTCGGCCCTGCCCCTTATGGGGGGTTAATTTATTCCACTAATTGCTTATGCAATTGCTAATTTTGAGGGTTTTTGTTCACCCAGTGAGTAATTTGCTTATAGGTTACAATTCATTACAGGATGTATTAAAGCAGATTTCAATTGAGCGTGGTAAAATCAAAACCAAGGTTATTACTCTGACCAATCACAGCAGTCGTAAGCAATCCAATGAACCAATCTGAACTCGAGGTAATTACATGTCGCCGGCGCCGTGCGCGGGAAAACGCGTGCGAGGAAGTCACGATTGGTTTTGGTTTTACTTCTGATTGGACGAGAATGTGGTGCTAGATTTTTTAGCCTATCACAAAGCGTGGCAATGAACAACCGAAAGCAATTGTGTAATTTCTTTTCACACTCAATTGAAAACTCCTCTATTGTCTTCTTGTGGCGTTGTAATTTAGTTTTGAAAGTAACATTTGATAGTGTTTTTAGTATTTTAGTTTAAGCTGGGCCTACCCAATTGAAATAAATAAGTGTATTATTATAAATGTGATTGGCACAAGAGACTGTCCTATTAGAACTTTGCAACTAAATTTGAGGGAAATACAGAGGTTTATGAACCAATCATATTTAAAGAAATTGTAGGTTTTGATTATTGTAAACATTCGAATAAACGCTGTCTCAAACAGACGCCCCTCTCTAATAAACACCCATTAAAAACGAGAAAAATCAATTAACGCCTCTCTAATAATGCTTGAAAACTATGAGCAATAGAAAGAAATGAAAGTTTTGCGATTTATGGATGCTGTAAAGTTGGGCTCCAACCAAAGTCTTTGCAGAGAAATAAACGCCCCTCTGTAAGAATCCCCCCCCCCACCAAAATTTAGAAGAAAAGTTTATTAGAATAAACACAGTACACGTAAACGTTTATGGTTTGTGACACTTTTATTTCTTGACTTACACATTAGTAGGGATAAGGAGCCGTGATACAGACAAATGAAAGTCGCTGGACTAGATTCAATACTAACAATCTTTGAATAAACCAAGTTTTTTTTCCTTGGCGGACGTAAAGGAAAATTGAAAAAGAGCTCACACATACTGATTAGAAGCAAAATTGGACCGAACAAAATGAAGCTGCAAAATATATTTGAGTTAAAGCGGTTTTCCATTAAGTGTTTCGAACTTTTGGGTTTGTTTCATTGTTTGGCGTTTTCTTTTTTTGTGCTGAGCACTAATTGGTTAAAGAGTCCGTGAAACGGCCTTTGACCAATCAGAACAAAGATTTTTGATTCAACCAATCAGGAGTTGAACCCCCGCGCTCGACACTAGTGCCATGCACTCTGTCATGTGTTATGATTGGATCACTGCATTGTTTTACTTCGGTTTTGATAATATCACGCTTCAATAGAAAACCGCCCTGAACATGCTAGCTTAGAATTACCAGAACTCTGCTAATGATTCTCCGAGGTTCACTTGGATCAAGAAAGACAATAGAATAGTATTTTATCCAACTACACAAAAGATTACGATTTGCATTTGAAAATCTACAGAGAGCTAAACAAAATAAATTTCAATTCATTATTGGATGTTTCACTAATCAAAATAATTAAATTAATTTAAATGTCCTTTAACTCAAAGTTTTAATTACGTGACTTGCAATTAAAGAAAATGCTCGCTTTTGACAGGATATTCAAACTTAACTTGTTTAATTTCGAACTTTCTTATCTGTAAATCAGATTTTTACTTTATAGATTATTTAAACAGGACGTAAATTAAAGTTATAAGTTAATATCCTGCGGGAATGACTCCCATTTAAAGTGGCAGAGGTGCTTTTTATATCTTCTAAGGGGTATTTCTTGGTATTGCGAAAACCATTGTTTTGAAACTACTGTGTTGTTTTCAAGAAAACAGTGCAATTGTCACTGAAGCCGCACTCACCAAGCAGGATTGTGGTTACCAATTGATAGTTCTTGTCAACAACCACAGTTATGGCAATTTCATTTGAGCCATACACACCAAACAAGGTTTTGGTACCAGTTGGGTGGAGCACCCCGGCTATTCTTTATGGGAGTATCCCAGGATTATTCAGTGGCAGATCTAGGCGTGGGGAGGGGGGGGGGGGGGGGGGGGGCAGAAAGCTCCAAAGATAAATAACGATATGTACTACTGAATATAACTAAAATGAAAGAATTAGACAAAGGAAAAAAGTACATATACATAGAGCATGAAAATACTCGCATTTTCAAAACAGTTAGGTGATGAATCGATCCTGTTTGTCAAGATTTACAAGGAAATTAGCAAAAACAGGTATATGTGCCAGAACATTTTGCTGAAAAAAAAAAGAATTGAATTAAAAATCCCTAGGTAGTGAATTCTTTAATTGTTTTTCTATTTTTTTAGTGTTTTTTTTTTCTTTTCTCTTCAACTGTCTTTTTATTGATGAGACAACTCATTCCATTTGTGTTCTTTCTCCTGTTTGAGGGAGATACCAACTTGGTTACTCAGCTTCTGAGTCTGTTCCTTCCTCGTCAGCGGTCTCCAGCCAAGTCAGCCATGAGTTCACCTGCAGGTCATGTGACAGGATCACACATTAAGACCCAGTCATTCAAAGCAGGGTAAACCTTAACCAGGATTGCCCTTAATTTTGAATTCATTATTATAGTTTATAAATGTGAGATAAATTCCTTTGCCTTAAGGACAATTTCACAGTGATTTCACTGTTTTTTGGATAAAACTATTAAATATTCAACTAAATACCTTTGCTAAAACACAAAATTATCCTGGAATACCAAGAGGAAAATAACAAGTGATTCACCCCGAAGGACAAGCAAACCACAATCACCTTTTAAAATTAATTTTCAAAGACACAATGGAAGAACTTCAAAAATCTCGCCAATTTTTTCAATTAACAGTCAAAGAAATTTCTTTATAGTTTCAGTGTAATGCAGAAATAGTATATATGTAGTGATTGGTAACAAACCTGGACCATTATGATTAGGTGTCTGTTGATACCCCAAAATAATGGACCCATTATTCTACTAGTGCTCCAAGGCTCTTGTGCTGCAGATGACCAGGATGGAAATGGATCGAAACTTTAAAAAAAATGAGCTAATTGTTTCAAGTATATAGCCTTGTGTCTTGAAAAACTTGCTAAAGCTCTGATTGTGGTTTATTTCTCTTCAAAAATTCGCTTGACATCTTCTTAGTGTTCCATAAGCATTTCGTGTATGACTTATTTATTTACTACATTTGTGTATGACAACGATAACTTGATATTAATTTGGGGTCGTTTTGGCCCCAGCACATCTAAATCCCCACTGGATGAAGATATCCACTTGTTAAATAACCGAGAAATGATACTAAATTAACACGCGGGGA
The DNA here is from genome assembly GCA_022457155.1 of Cladopsammia gracilis. Taxonomy (NCBI): domain Eukaryota; kingdom Metazoa; phylum Cnidaria; class Anthozoa; order Scleractinia; family Dendrophylliidae; genus Cladopsammia; species Cladopsammia gracilis. Next base: position 668,752 of record JAJGOT010000391.1, read on the forward strand.
AGCAATGAAGGCCCTGATTTTTACTTCTCAAGAAAATCATGGAGAATGGTACCTGGAAGAGAGCCTTTCCTTTGCCAGGGTGCTTCTCGCTCACATCTTCCTTCCACCTCAAAAATGCTTCTTCTTCAACCACTTCAGTGTTGTACAACAACACAAACATACGCAGCAGCATACCTACAAACACACATGAATGTCAGCCAAAACTTCTATCAGCAAATTTCATCACTATGACAGGTCATTTACTTGGTTAAAAAAACTTTCACCACTAACCCAATGTGTTTTCCCACACATGGCGCCTGAAGCACTAATTATTTAATTGCCATTAAATTGTAATTAAGCACTAAATTTGCTTGAATTGTGATTGGTTCATTGGGATTCTCTGCATCTGTTTGGATTAATTAGAGTGATAACTGAAAACACATATCAACTAGATCGCTTGCCCTCGGTTTCTACATATTGTGTCAGTTTCGGCTCTGGGCATTGTCCCTTGCCAGTGGAAAGAAACCTTGATATTGCAGTGGATTTCAAAAGCTGCTACATTTTGTATTTTAGACATACGCAAACATGAATCATGCCTAAGCAAAGATAGTGTGTCCAAAGCTGTTACATACCTTTAGGAAAGTTATGACTATGACAAAACACTTGAAGTGCATAGAGCACACTGACCTGGAGAAAGAAGTAAAAGGGATTAATGATAATAATGGTCCAATAAAACAGAGGAGCTGACGAGTGAGCTCACCAGTACACCATCCTGGGTTTCATTTCCATAGTCAACACCATAATATGTAGGCCAAGTTTGTTCTTGGTTACTACGGTTTCCTTCCTCCACAAAACCGTACACTGCCATTCTGTGAATGTCCAGTGAAATCCCCATTTATTTATTTACTTATCTTATTTTCTGGTAAAAATGTCTTGCTTGGTTATAGGAAACAACATTTAATATTTAAGACAAAATAAGAAACAAGCACCTAAATATACATTTGTAAAACAGTGGTACTTCAAGAAAAAACATGTCCAAGCATAAAGAGAAGGGACATTTAGAATGGATAGGTTATTGTTGAAGAGATGGGAGGGTGTGGGACAAAAAAGCCAGTGGTAGGGAACAAAAGGGAAGTGGGTAGGAGACAAGGGAGTAAAGATGGAGTGTAGATGAGTGGAGTGTGGAAGAGTGTAAAAGAGAGGAGAGGAGAGGGGATAGTGAAAGGTGGGTGGACAGAGCAGTTATGAGGGGATAAAGTTTGGATACAGAGAGATGATGAGAAAGGAGTGGAAGTGAGGAGTAAATGAGAAAACAGGAGTGGTTGGAAGGAAAGACGAGGATAACAGGAGTGATGAGAGAGAGAAGCAGACAAGAGTTGTATAGGTTGGAGGAAACAGAAAAGAAGAGAACAAAGAGCAGGTTCTACAACTCACTTGCAAGTTAACTTTCTCATGAACGAACTTTTCCACCAATGGCAGCAGCTTCTTCAGAGCTGCCTTCTCTTTCTCTATAAGGTCTTTCTCTGGAGCCTGTGAGAAGTCCATACCATCAGCTAGAGTGCTGTCTTTGGTGACAAACTTCAGCAAGCTGTCGTTCAAGAAAACATACTTGGCATCAATTGATGACGATGTGGCAAATTTGTCATGACCAAGGTCCACCACAAAGATGAAACCCTTTATCACTAACTGGAGTGGATCACATGAATTTCTACACACTTGTGGGCTGCTTTAGGAACTGATATACAGGAGGTGTCATGTGATGCTACCAGTGGTGGATCCAGGGGAGGGGTCTTGGGGGCCTTCCTTCCCTCCCCCTCCCCCTCCCCTGGACCTAGTCTCTAACATTTTCACTCCACCACTGACACAGTAACAACGTTTGTATCTATTTTGTCCCTGAAAAGTTAAACTTACCAACCATTTACTAATAACACAACGAAGCTAAACATTTGCCATCTTTCGTTTAACAATAACTTTAAACCATTACCCAGAGGAAAAATACACCTACTTTGTCCCTGAAAAGGTAAACTTACCTAGTGGTAAGCACATTGATAAACTCAGGGTTTGTGTGCCAGAAGGATTCTACATTATCCTACAAAAAAAATACATATATATGTATCAGCTTTGTGCTTCCAGCCAAAGAAAAGCAGCAGTGTAATACAAAGCAAACAGTGGTATTTACCAGACTAGAAATAACTTTTCTTACTTCATATTGATGGGACAATGAATTTGCAAAATTAGTTGGACATCTTGGCAAGATTTCATCCACAGACTCAAGATTAATAGCAACTTGTGCAACATGATCAACAATACAACAGTACAGGAAAGCTCAATAGTGTGCAATTGAATTATCAGACTTGAGGATTTCATTTACAAATACATGTACAGTGTATACAGCAATGTTAGAGTCAACTTGGACAATATAAAAGAAATTAATGAACAAAAAGGTGAAAAACGAGCCAATTTTGTGTCTACCCTAGGAACTGGGGAGACACAAAGCCATAATCTGGTTGCACTATATACTTCATATAAGATGAGTTTTGAGGTTGCTCAGAAGGTTTCACTGAAAGGTTTACACTTACGCATATATGAAATACATAAAGCGTGAACTGTCAAATTAATGATGTAAGGGCTAGGTCACAAATGTCAACTATAAATCAAGTAAGTAGGTGTATGGAAGGTCGTGGACTTGAATCCCATCTGGAACTCGGAAATTTTTTTTAGCTCCTTTCTCTCCACACATATCATGCTATTTTCATTACTTAATCTGAGTGTTTATTCTACGTGACTGTGTGATGCAGTTAATTGAGTGTGTTCATTGACATAATGTGACTTTTGAGATGCAGTCGTTGTGTGACATAACCCACAATCAACCATTGCTAAGGGATGGACCATTAGAAAAGTGATGGGGGGGGGGGGGGTGGGGCAAAAGCAAAAAAAAAAAATTTCCCCAGTAAATTATTAAGAAAAAAAAAATATTCCCACGCATTATCGCAAAAAAAAAAATATGCCCAAGGACAATTACAAAATAAACTATTAAAAAAAAAATATTCCAGCCATCGAGTGAAAAAAAAAAAAAATTTCCACCTTAGGTGAACAAAAAAAAAATTTCTTGCCTCTCCCAAAGTTCCCACCCCCCATCACTTTTCTAATGGTCCATCCCTAATCACTGGAGTTCCCAGTAGCTCAGTGGCTAGAACATCCGACTTGTGTACGGAAAGGTCATGGGTTCGAATCCCATCTGGAACTTAGAATTTTTTTCTGAGCTCCTTTCTCTCCACACATATCATGCTATTTTCAAGTTTGAACATGCCTTGTTAAATTTGGCAATAATTATTTAGTGACGTATGCTTAACGTCATGAATGAATATTATTAATATTATTTGTCACACTATTCTCTTGTTAAAAGCTGTAAAAAAAGGTCCAAAGAATGTGTCACGCTTGAGAATTACCTAGAATAAATCAAAGAACTAAACATGCATTTAACCTTCGGGTAGACACATGTAAGCATTGCGGACCTATTTTTTTATTAGTAGTATTTCCATGTGATTCAGTATACATGTGAGAGCTATTTACCTTGACCCACTTGTAAATGGCTGTTACACTTGGATCTTCTTCAATCTTGGAATAAAGGTCAGCTTGGATATGCAGCAGGGGAAACAGGAACACCAGGCTCTGAGGAGGAAATCATAGCTTGGTTAGCCTGTTTTACCTTTACAAGTTAGGTAGTGTTATAGCATGAAAATGAAGTAAATAAAGAATGACAAATGCTTGGCAAAAAGAGATAAACACTTCAAAATCAACAATGTTTTATATGTGTTTGGTGTTGACTGATGCAGTCTCCTTATATGAGCTCAATAATCAGCACTTCGTGCTTCCACACAATTCTTCTAAAAAAGACAGTTACCTGTTGCTCCAGGATAGACATGAACTTTTCGCTTGTTCTGTCTTCCTCTGAAACAAACACAACAAATTAAACAAGTCAGCAGAAAAGTTGTGATTTCAAGATAAAAAAAAAACAGAACCCATTCAAGTGCAACAGTTACTGTCATACTACAGCACGCTGTCCAATTACTTATTAGGCACGACATGTACACTGTCTTATACATGTAAGTGCTCAACTCAGGGCTGTTAATAGCCAATCAGATTTGAAAATTTTGTTTTTGTTATGGCCAGGCAGTATTAGTCTCCAACGCAGACATCCTTAGGGCTCGTCATGCCCTTCTTCCCCACAAAGTCTGCTTTTAAAACAGAGCTGCCATAAGCAATCTGGCATGATGTGCTGCGAAGCCAAAGAGCCAATCATCGCTGTCTTGTAATTTAAACCAACTCCCGCCAAGAGCATAGGTCATGAACAATTTTATGTACAGGTCTGAAAAATATAACAACACTGTTCTTGACTTGAGAAAGGTACGGGAAGCAAGAGATGATGTTCTGATCCCCACCCCCGGCCTCCCCTCCCACTTACTAAGGTTTTTGGCCAATCAGTACATTAAAACTACTTTGTAATTTTATACAAACCTGGTAAAGTTGACAGTAGATCCAGTTTACTGTCTGTAAATTCTTTAACCAGCCACTCCTGCGAAAGAAACAGAAAAATATCACAGGTTTATTAAAATCCACTTTACTATTAGGCACAATTTTCTAGTATGTATTGATGGGTGCTGTACACAGAAATACTAGTACTGTACAAACACCAACAGCACGATGGCTTAAGCCTCGTTTTTATACATCAAGAAAATCCCAGACAAAAGAGGACTGGCCTGCTTTCCAGTTTGTTTGTTTAGCTCAAATGTATAGTGTTGCATGTAGTTATTTTTAAGATCATGGGTTTTGACTAGTTGATTATATCATGTGTTTTATCTGCAGCTCAAATATACACAATTTATTTCATGTATTCACATTCACTTGGATGGAAGCATGCCACTCAGTAAAATAAATCAGCAATGATCAAATATAGACACCGTAACAGTGTTCTCAGTTGAACCCGTAACCCGTAACACCTGTGAGGGGTGTCACTACTAAGTGTTACAGCTGTGAATCAAGGTGTTTCAGTACAGTGTTTAGTAAGAGCTTTTGGCCATGTGCCACATTGTTACAGCTGTGAATCAAGATGTTTCAGTACAGCGTTTAGTACGAGCTTTTGGCCATGTGCCACATTGTTACAGCTGTGAATCAAGATGTTTCAGTACAGTGTTTAGTAAGACCTTTTGGCCATGTGCCACATTGTTACAGCTGTGAATCAAGGTGTTTCAGTACAGTGTTTAGTAAGACCTTTTGGCCATGGACCACATTGTTACAGCTGTGAATCAAGATGTTTCAGTACAGTGTTTAGTAAGACCTTTTGGCCATGTGCCACATTGTTACAGCTGTGAATCAAGGTGTTTCAGTACAGTGTTTAGTAAGACCTTTTGGCCATGGACCACATTGTTACAGCTGTGAATCAAGGTGTTTCAGTACAGTGTTTAGTAAGACCTTTTGACCATGAGCCACATTGTTACGGCTGTTACTAGAAATGGAACAGTTGATTATAAAGTTATCGAGAAAACTGCGTAAGCACCTGTTTTTACAAATTAGAAGCTTGGTACTGAGCTAAACATATCGTTGACATTGAGACAGTCAAAATTTACGCTACTCACCTGTCCTTGTAAGGTCTCTAGTTCCTTCAAGCACAACAGGAGAGTTGGGTAGAAATTTCCATTTTCTGTTAGGGAGTTCACTTCAATCAGACTCAAAATTCCCTGTTGGATATCAAGTCAAAATTCAAATATTGACATCAAATACAACACAAAATCATACAGGAATATAGCTCTTGAAAACCATATAAAATTTTCTTCATAACAGTTTTCCTTCCTTTATTTCTAAGAAGTAATATCCAATACATAAAAACGTTTGAACCTGTAGAGTACTAATTCAGCAGACATCTCCATTATATACATGCAAACTCTTGTCATAGGGGGACACTCAGTTATGGTCCTAGCCACACACAAACACTATACTTTGGACCTCCATATACATAAATAATTTAAACACTTTTCCTAAGCAGATACCTCTCCTAAGTCATGCTGCTAGCCACAAACAAATACTATATTTTGGATATCCACTTGTCTACATAAAGTCAAAAACCTTTCCTAAGCAGACACACAGTCATGGTCCCAGCAAGCTTTTAGCTAGCAGGGTGTGTGGGTGTCCCAAGGAAGGTCAGATTTTTTTTTGGAAACTCATGGAAAATTCACCAAGGCGTTTAAAATTGTATAGGGGTAAAAGCTTCCAGGACAGCAACTTTTCATTTTCTGGCTAAAAGGTTGGGTCCCAGCCAGACAGCCTACAGCAATAACAGGCAGTACCTGCTCGACAGCCTTGGCCACAAACCGTGCCATTTGTTGCTTAACTTTAAGTTGATCTTCGTCTGCTTCTTGATGCTTTTCTAATACTTCTGAAACTCCCTGAAGACAACACAGAAAACCAATAATTGTAAAATAAATAAATGGCATACAAGTACCAGGTTGAAAATTTACTTTCATGCAAAAGATTATTATGATATTAATTAATGTACAGTTGCACTTCTCTTTTCAGACACCTCTCTATTATGGACAGTTCTCTTGGTCCCAAACATACCAAAATATCCAGAGTCCCTACCTGGTCCTGTAGACCTCTATAATACAGACACCTCTGTAATTTGGACACTTGGGTCTGGTATTTAAGAAAGTAAGTCCAATGTAACTTCTTGCCAGTCCAAGGCTCAACAGATGTTTTCAAGCACCTCTAGTAGGACAGAGTGCTGAGTGCATGGTCCTCCATAAACATTTTTGAATTTTGTTGAAACTTTTATAGAGTGTTCTCGACTGGTTATTTTTACCAATAAATAATTTGTATTACAAAACTGGCAAAGAGACCTTATTAAACAATACCAGCAGTTATTCATGAGTGAAATAAATGATCTGCACAGTGATCTTCACAACTTGTGCAGTTGTAAAGAAACCCGAAAATCCTGTTCTTGTCTTTTTCTTTTCAGGTTTCTTAGTAAATGCGAGATCACTGCAGGGATCATTAATTTCACTCACATGCTTTATTCACAGTTATCACATAATTTTTATGTTATTTATCATACATGTATATTGATATTCATTTAATCCTCAGTTAGAGTTCAAGATGGACAGATAGATGACGACCAGAGAAGGGGAAGGGATGGATGAATGGACAGAATGGGTTGGTGGGACGGACAGAATGGTGGAGCGAACGGACCAAGACAGGCTGACAGATGACACAAGATTGACGCATGGATAGATAAAATAAAAATATATATAATGCAAATTCTGATGGTTTCCATTATTAATCTTACTGTATGTAAACATGGGCATGATGCCAAAATAAAAAATCAATACTCTGTGATCACCTAACCTCATAGAAACACTCAAGGGAGATAAGGAGCACTGAAAAGTATTTTTGAGTTTTGCCACAGATACTGTTATGTACACACCCTTCTGTGTTTGGATAAGGTTATAAAAGCATGCATTCTATTTTCTTTTTCAAAAACAAAAACAAAAAAAAGACTAAACAGGACTCTTTGTGCAAGTTCAGAAAAATTCACCTTGATAAAGACATCTGCTGAAAGGAGATTTGACTTCTGCAGGCCAACAAATAATTGATTAAATGATTCATCATCCTCTGCAGTAAGGCGTGCAGTTAACAGCTGGGTCACAAGGTTTGTCAAGTACCTGAAAAAACATAAATGAAAGATGATAAGCATCTTTTTAGAATGATTTATACCAGAAGGGGTTGCAATAAAATGAATTGTTCAGCTGGATCAAAACAAAAGGGTTGTTATTGATCCTTTTGCAAATGCATGTAATTTTTTTTTTTTGCTTTAATGTCACACCGAATTGAAAGACACTGTTTATGTGGGAGAAAGCTAGGCCTGGGGGGTAAGTGTTGTCCAGGACCCAAATGCTGCCTGCCACATGCGAGGCCAGTCACTGGGGCTAGTGTCAGCGAGTGGCATAGAAACCATGGATTGGCCGTCATGGAGTACAGCTGAGTGGTGTGTACCTATGCCAAGCTCCTAGAGGGGTCACTAGCAAGGGGTAGTGGCGTGGCCACCTTACTCGACCCAAGCTAAGGCAACCCAGGCATCGCTTCAGTGTGGGACTGAAGGGTTGCCGCCAGCAACACTTATCCCCCAAACCGTTTATTACTTGGGCGGAGAGCCCAAGTTATAAAATGCAGTTTGGTAGTGCACGAATTTGCAATTGGGCTCTAATGCGCGTGCGTCAAACTCAGTCAAGCGTAACGAGGAGAAGAATACAGCTGGCGTCTCGGCTAGCTTCAACGTTTTCTTGATATGTTCGCCGGCGAAAATTAAATTCTAGTGGCAGATTAATTCTGATATCTTGATCGCTTACTCTTTAGCCGTTATTCCGTCTTTAATTCAATTGAATCGATGGAATATTATTTGAGTTATGAATTCTCAAAGGTACATGTACATCTTTAGGCTCTTTAGAATGAACGGTCCGATTTATGACAATTTCTCATCCGTGCGCTAAAACGGGCGGACAAATCGTCACTTACATAAAATCGTCCATTACAAAAATACAGTTTCAAACGACTAGTTCTTCTAGATATAACAATAAAATAACTTTCGCACTACATCGAGAAAGGTGCAACAAGAAAGAACAATTTCTTCACGGTAGATTTTGATCACGTGCTAGGCAACGAGATCTGCCAACAGATCGAATTTCATTTGAACGCCTGAACAATTATTTTGAACGGCTTGCAGTGAACGGCCGAAACAGAACAAAAATTTCGAACGGCTGGCTGTGAACGGCTATGGAAAAATTTCAAGTGGAGTGAGTTTTCAGTCAGAAAGCGAACGAAACCAAAATAGGTCACTTTATGTAAACAAGGTCCCCAAGTGCCAGCGTCACGCAAAATTCATGTTTAAAATTCTTTCTGAACTTCATGTTTACCAATTGTGAAGATAAATCTTGAATGAAACTAAATATAATAATCGATGTCATATAGCGGGGAAAGGTACGTAGCAGAAAAGACAGAAAACAAATTTTGTTGTAGTTGTCAGGAAAAAGCGCACCGAATTTGCATATGTCAAAAGGGTAATTTGAAACCTGAATACAGAATATGCGCTGCCATGAATTCTCTGTTTTCCTTGCAGTTTCGCTGGCCACAATTAAGCTTTTCTAAATTCTACAAGCGTTAAATATAATCCTTGCACCCGCACTTCACGTAAGTCTTCACGTGTTCCACTTTACAAATGTGCACCAACAGTCAACGACATACAAGACTATCCCAATACAGTCAATACTCAGTGCACTCCCTATCATCAAACCCTAAACTGACGTGCATGAAGATTTTCCAAGATATTTTCATTCCAGTATGCCTAATACAACGACGCCCAAGTATACGCTCCCACAGCATCTTGTTGAAAAAAAAAACAAAGAACTTTATTACATTTTACACAATAAACACGGGCCAGAGTGGTAACCTCGGTTGGGTGAAAAAATAAGGGAAATGCGGTGGGTGGGAGGGAAATAAACAGTTACCTTGTACAGTGAAATTGAACTGACGAGCGATGTACATTACCAAAAGCAACCACAGTGAGTGGCCTTAAATCTGATTGGCCAACAGACTGAGGCACGTGCATGCTAATAGTGTAATTGCCTGCTAAAAATATGTGGCAGCTCGAACACGCGTGTAAGTAAAGCAAAGTACAATAATTCAATTAGCCGGAAAAATACGTGCTATGACCGCAAGGCACAAGGTTCAAATGAGCTAAAGCATTCTGTTGCTAAAATAATACATGTAGCTGGTTAATAAGCTGTAGTGAAAAGTTTCAATTAGATCAAAACATCCCAAATTTGCCTTAGAAAGGCTTGAAAAAATAAAAACTCACTTGTAAAAGTACCTGGCCATATTACACAAATTTACACTGAATAACCTCAAGTGATTCTTTTAGTGGATGAACATACTGTAACCTATACACAGTGTACACAAGTGCATGTAATGTGAGTACAATACAGATAATTGTTATCTCATACCTTGAACCTTTGATGTCTTTCGCAGCCTTCAGTGCCGCATCTATGTCCTTCAAATCCAGAAATTCTGTGACAATGTTCTCCTGAAAAAATGAAAACCATAAGCATAAGCATACAAGACGGGGCATTTCTTGGTGCCATTTCTTAACATAACTGTGTTGTGGTGTGGGCATTGTTCTTTTGGGTTGAATCTTTTGTTTTACATCACTTGGTGATTGCAACTTCTGCAATACTCCAAAACTGCCAAGACAGTCCACTCATTTTATATCAAACATTTTTTGCTCCTATGAGCCAACTAATGAATACAAAACACTCTATTCACATTCATATATATTCACTATCATCGGGTATATTACATTGACCATCTATCGATGTGGCTTGATAGCTCAGTGGATGAGCATTGCACTGGTATCGCAAGGTCATGGGTTCGAATCCCGTTCAAGCCTGAATTTTCTCAGGTTGCTTTTTCAACTGCTTAAGTTGAGAGCAAACTGCGAGGATCACAAATTTCACTCATGTTCATCCGCAGTTCAAACATATGATTTTCATATAATTATTCACATTCATATATGAAACACTGTAGTAAATAAAAGATCCTGCACACCTTCAAACCTTCCCCTCTCGACTAGGCATTTTCTCCTCACCCTCCCCTCCCTCAAACATTGTTCCCATGGGTATGGCAGGTGACTTAGTGCTCACCAACCCTCCCTTCCCCACCATCCCCTCCCTCCAATGCCTTACTCATGTGTAAGGCAGGTGACCATTAAATATCATGGGCTCAATGTTAACAGCTGATCAAGTGAATGAGTGATAAGTGAAATTTCTTCCCAAGTGCTACAACTTGTTCAAGCTTTGCATATTCACAAGTTAAAAAGGATACTTTTATTATAAAGATTGGCAAACTGCTCACCACTTGTTTGTTGAGATCAGCTGTTGAAGGTGGCTGCTGTTTATTTTGTTTCTTTGCCTTCTCAATAATGGGTGGAGCAGTAGCTCTGTTTAAAGGATCCTAAAATGGCACAGTTTAACAATCAATGCAAAGGCAACAACTAAATTAGTTGTAATCTTTACACTCTTTGCAGCGACCAATACCATAGGGGACTTTGACAGTCACACTTATGGATTTCATCCAGACTCCAAGGCAAGAATCGCCATGCACTTAGAGGAGTAAAGTAAACATGATTGAGTACATTGTTTAGTTATATACATGTAAGCAAGCAGGAAGTTAAAAACACAAATGGAGCACTTCTTGCACTTCTTGAGTGTTTTCTTAAAATTACCAAGTGCTAAATATAACACTCAACAATGCATGATCAAGTTTACAATTTCCTTATGAATAAAATGACCCTTGATTTGCACAAACTAGTGACATAGGCTGCATGCTCTATCACAATCAATGACTGCACTGCAGTTAAGACATGCACATGACAAAGGAACATTTTTGAAAAGCATAATAAATACTGTCACTGTTCAATAGCTATGTTTTCTTGGAGTGATTATGTTGTAGTTCAATTCTATCCTTGGTTCAATTTTTATTTTCCTTTGTTTTTATATTCATTATCACATATTAGCATTGATAGTAAAGAACAATGAAAAATAAATATTGAACCAAGGATAAAAATGAACTACAACAATGACACTGTAAGATTTCATCAACAGACTCAAAAGGTCAACCCATATAGAACAAGAAACAATAGAAACAAAACAATAGAACGAGTCGCCAATGAAAACTACTGAGTGGCTGATACACTACAGCATATTGCAGGGCTTGACTCCAGTAATGAAAGGCTAACATTTGATCCACTTGGTGCAAAGAGAGTGTATATCACACTTTTGGTTAAAATATCACATAAACTGCAAGGCTCCAAACAAGCCCACTGTTTCTATTTGCTGCAGATTTTGTGTATCGAACATTGATTTTTTTTTTTTTGGTGCTAGAAAGCTAATTTCCTTTATTAAAAATGCCACCAGCATTTTTGTACTGTGCATTTGCTGTGCTATATTAAATAACCATAGATATTTAGCAGTCAGGCAATTAAATTGAAATCAAAGCAATCTTATCTTTTGCTATTAGCCCTTTTGCACCAAGCCTTTCATTTGTATCTCAAAAGCAAATTAAGTGAAAAGAATTTTTTACCAATGATTTTTGAGCTGGTGGAGTGTGAGATCGGCCAGCAACTCCTGGTCTCTGAGCAGCGGCAATTGAATCCTTAGCTGGCCTCAAACTTATCTAGAAAAGGAGTAGAAAATATAGGTTAACAACACTGATCCTTATCAATGTTGCAGAAGCTAAAAGGGATGATTCAAAATGACCTCATTAGATATTCTTTTGAAAATTGTTGAACCTTCTTTGTAAAGGCCCCGTTCACATGACAAGTGGTGGTGGCGGCAGTAAAACTTTATTAAAGTGTCAGTGGTTCTAGTGTTTACACACTAGCCACTAAACTATCAAAGTAGATGAAGCTAAGACATATAGTATGAATATTAGTACAAGAATAAGTCTAACCTCTCCATCGGCATTTGTGTGGTTTTGTCTTGATGAATATCTCCATCCACCTGATCAATAAAAACATATCATTAACATTAAAAAAAATAACTTCTATTTTTGAAGTGAGCCTTCTCGATGAGCGTTGTAACTCTTAAGGCAAACTTCACCAATAGATATGTTTAAATAAATAAAAAATACAGTGTGCAGGGTTTACAAGTACAATGTATGTTTTTAGGTTTTTGAAATTCCAGGACTTATTACTGTTATTTTACCAGTTGGTTTCAAAACTTGTGAAAACAAGCCTTGGTTAACCCCTGTTGAAGTGTGCAACAAAGGTTTCATAGCTTGTCTCTCTATTAAACTAAAAAGTCAAAGAAAGCTTATAAAACCAAACGCCCCTATTGTTGGTTTGCTCGTAAGTGTATGGTTGTTGTTGGAATGCTCATAAGTGTATGTAAAGCGCTACGAAAACATGTGTGATATGTGCGCTTTATTATTCGACTGTGACGTCATTAATTTTTTACCTTATAAGGGAAAGAGAACACGCAAAATATCCGAGCGTATTACACAGTAGATTGCCGTATTACACCTTAGCATCACGGTTTCAAGACACAAGAAATTATAAATAAAATAATTTCAGTCGAATAATAAATCCCTTATTCGATGGTTTAACAGATAATACGTGTGGATATTTTACTCATTGCTCGCATTTTTTCTCGCCCCTGCGGGGCTCGAAAAAATACTACGCAACTCGTAAAATATCCGCGCGTATTATCTGTTAAACCATCGAATAAGGTGTATATATAAGTCTCCGTATTATTATTATGTAAACCTGTATGTTCACCCTTTCACTCCCAAGAGTGCTAAAAAATTAAAATTCAAGAAAAATCCCAAATTTCATTTTGAAAAATATTAAAAAACAAAAGGTACATTGTACTATGCAAAAGAACTGCTGTAGAGGTTTCATTTGAATGGTCACACCAAAGGATTTCCTCTACAGACTCAAAAGTTAGAACTACACGTCTACATGTCTCCATAATTGACTCTGGGAGTGAAAGGGTCATGTAAGATTATAGCGATTACCTCCTGCCAGTTTAGCCATGGAATTGACAGGTGGAGTGCTTTGCTTTGTTGACAAGTCAGCCCATGGATCTCGAGGAGCAAATTGGTTGTAATCCTCATCGTCATATCTGAGAGAATAAAAAAAAAATGAATTTAAAACAAACATGTACTGTACCAAAACTAGATTTTCTACAAGTCTTTGGCTACCATCAGTCAACTGAAAGCCCAGCTTTCTCACTTTAGAATAATGATTAGAATAACAAGAGAGCAGGCCTGCCAGGACAAAACAAAAAAAAATACCTCAAACCAAATGCTGCTCTGTCTATTGGCATGCCACCAGAACCAAATTCATCAAATCGGGGGCCAGAGGGACGGAACCCATTGTCTGTGACAAAGACATCATTCATTCCACGACTCTGTAGAGGTTCTGAAGGCCTCCCGCCTCCACCAGGACGGTTCACCCAGCCGCCATGAGCAAGAGGCGGAGTGTTCCTAGGCATGTGGCCATGAGGAGGCATAGAATAACCAGAACGACCACCGAGGCCCTGTGATAAATAAAAAATACTCTCATTTTCTAAGCTGCATACAGACTTGTGGTCATCTCTGTGCTAAATACCAACAGTCTCTACAGCTACTTATGGTCAACGTGCATTCTCTTTTTATGCTCTTAAAATGTGGTATGATTTGCTGCACTTTATTATAAAATCATCTGAAACTCTATCATTTTTTTAAAGTTATCTGAAGCTATAAGAAACAAACAAAACAGACAAAAAAGTCATGGTAAAAGAGATGGCGAAAAAGAAGTCTGTCATGTGGATTCTTCAATTTAAATTATCAACAGGGTAACAAAATGTGCATGCTGTATCACACATAAATGCTTATTTTATATGTCAACTCTCGGATGACTCTTTGGCCTCTGCTACAGTAGTCATTGAGAGTTAAAGACGATTTTCATTCAACTCTCATCCTTCAACTTAACTCTCGGTTACTCTTGTTGGCAGGGCCTTAACGATCATAATTCTCAGTGTTTGCCATGTGTGTGGGATAGACAGTTACCTGCCAAGCTTCTTGACGTATTTGCTGGATCAACTTTGGTCCTACATCATTAGCAGATTTCCGTGGAACCCACTACAAACAGAAAGAAACAAAAATATGACCCAAGGGCAGTCAATCGTAACTATTTTATTATAACCATTTTTTAGATTATGAGCTCATAATCTTATTTCTATGACCTGATAGAAATCAAGGAAATCAAGAGTGAATAATCTAATTGTTTTAGTATAAATCTACTAGATGTTCAAAACTTAACAACAAATACTCTTCACAGACACTTCAAAAACGCGAAGAAGCAGCCACCATTAGGCTATTCACTCTACTCACTTTCTACAACAGAATAGATAGTGAGTAGCGTAACCAAAAAGAGAACAGCATCTGTGATAGAATGCTAGTAATTTATACTAAAGATGTTTAGTCATTGCTAAGGGATTGCTGAGGAAATAGTATTTTGTAGTATGCTGTTTTGGAACATTTTATTTGCCGCTACAATGGTGAAAAAGAAAACAATCTCCTGCCTTGTTGGTTTCATCGCAAGAAAAATAGGCCAAATCTATTTTTTGTGAAAAGATAGCTGGACCGCAGGACATCTGGAAATGAATGGCTATTCGTCATATTCATTCCTTCATACAAGTGTACATGTACAAAGGAAATGTTATTGATAACTCTGTCATGACTTCTCATTTCGGATTGTCAATTTTCCTCATATGGACAGCAACATTCCCACCAATCCGGCCTATGGTGTTTATATATCTCAATTGGTGAGATATTCCAGAATTTGCACATCAAAGTTGGATTTTATACATAGACTTCGCCGACTTTCATCACGTCTCCTTCACCAAGGGTTCAAATCTATGCTCCTTTGTAAATCGTTTGCTAAAATGTTCTGCGATTGGTATCAGATTTAATGGAGCCGAAACCAATTATTGTGGAATTGCACACATACTGATGAACAGTCACGAAATTCAGATATGTTTAGTAGCCACATTTATTTGAAGTTTGTCCCCTTTGAATTGTTATTCTCATGACTAATGGTGGTGTAAAATACATTGTGCAAAATTTAATGCTACTTGGATTTTTTACTTGATAGTTTCCATGTTATTTTTTTTTTATTTTATTTTTTTTTTTATTTACCACTTATTTTATTTACAATATTCATACATACATAGTTTCCATGTTATTGAAATGTGCAGTACTACGGGTTTGATGTGCATCTACCATAAAAGCAGTGGCACAGATATAATCAGTTTAAAATCTACCAGTACCTTAGCATTCCGAAGGTCTATGACATCTTCAATCATGAATTTGATACGGACTGGGAAGTCGCTACGGCTCAAAAGCTGCTGGATTCGCTCAAAGTACTGATCCATCAAGGACTGCAATGACAGTTAACAGTCAGTAAATTTTGTGAAAATTTACAGTGAAACCTAAAAAACTGTGAACAACAAAATACATCTCCATTGCGAACAAACTTAACAGAACACGTCAATGAAACAGTTCAATAGTTGGAAGTAGGATTAAAGAATAAATAAAAGGAACTCATCAGCTATATCCATGAGCACTGTACCTCTACAAGGCATTCCATTGACATCAAAAAGACAAATACTTGCCACAGAAAACAACATCTTCAGGCATTGCATAAAAGATCAGACACTGCTACAAAAGCCTTCTCTGAATAGAGGCAATTTGGGTTTGACCTACGAAGAATTTACGATACTATCATATCACTTTTGAGAACTATATTTATCATTCATGCCATCAATCAGATTTCAGTTATAGTTGTTGGACCGTGACTCATAAAATTTAACCTTTGCAGTTGCCACACACCCACAATTACCTTCTATTAATTTCATTAAATACTATGTACTTATTGACTAAGTGGGAGGGCCGGATGGGAAAATATTTGGCTCGAGGTCATGGCGTATGGACCGAGCGCAGCGAGGTCTGTGCGCCATGACCGAGAGCCAAATATTTTCCCATCTGGCCCGACCTAACTTAGTCAATAAGCATTTTATCATATGACCAATTTGGAGACAAAGTTACTTGAAATTTTAATGCGCGCAGACGTCCGCTTTTGTAGTAGGTCCGTACGCCTTTTTCCGGCGCCGCTCGCGCAAATGCGTACGGCCCTCACACGGGTTTTTCATCAATGGTTTTGCAAAGAAAAGGTTCACAGGGCCGTACGGGTCATATGATAAATCATATTATTAAATTAAGAACAATGTGAATTGTGGAAATACACACCTTAGCTTTGGGAATATCCAGCCTAGGCCCCACAGTCTTCATCAGGTAACAAAGGCACTCCATGGATTCAGACAGGTCTGCCATAGTGGCCCTCTTCTTCTTGTCCAACAGCTGTAAAATGCCAAAGAACTCTGTTAAGCCAGACACCTTCAGCTCTAGCTGTCCACCTTAGAGCGGTGTCCGCCTTAGAGCGGTGTCCGCCTTAGAGCGGTGTCCGCCTTAGAGCGGTGTCCGCCTTAGAGCGGTGTCCGCCTTAGAGCGGTGTCCGCCTTAGAGCGGTGTCCGCCTTAGAGCGGTGTCCGCCTTAGAGAGGCAACCGCCTTAGAGAGGCATCCACCGTAGAGAGGCGTCTGCCTAAGAGAGGCATCTGCCTAATTTAAGTAAGAGAGGCGTCTGCCTTAGAGAGTTGTTCATCTTATAGAGAGTTTAGTTACAGATGGACAAAAACAAAATTGGCCAGAAGCAGCCAATAATTAATGTCTATTGCAATGTGATTGATCGGGAACATTCAAGACTATAATTGAAAAAGGTTTTTTAAATGAGTTTATTAACCTGTTTGATACATTTGTGTACAATGGCTTCGTGCAGCATGTCATACTTAGCAAGTTCACCTGCCAACAAAAACAAAACAACTTTAATCATTTTCATAATGGAGATACATGTATTATTACCATTTTACAATATGTAGTCCATAATGGAGATATCATTACCATATTACAATACATGTACGTAGTTCTTATGCATTGAGTAAAATCTGATTATAATCCTACACGAGGGGGTATTTAAGGTGCTTCCAACAAAAAAGAAGTTGCATCTATTACATTGTTTTTTAAACTTTGCAAAGTTATTAATTTAATTATAAATAAGCAGGGCTTTCAATAAGCACCAACGGCCGACAAAAACCGTCGGCTACTTTGCCTGGAGAAGTCAGCTATTTTTCCCACCAAACTGAAGAAATATAAGAAAAATTCTTTTAAAACTAGTTGATACAGTCGGTTACTCTACCTAAACGTGCAGCCTACTTCAAATTTTATTGAAACCCCTGAATAAGCAAATCTATTTTGTACATAAAAAAAAAATGAAAAGAGGTAGTCACCAAGCCTGTTTTCACATGTACATTAGCTGGTCATCTTCACTGCAATTGCCAACCATAATAGGCAGCTGCTGGTTACTAATGATAGCCCTGTACAGATCCATGTATAGAACAAACAGCCATTTCGGCAGTCAGGCTGATTGAGTTCTTATTTATCGGGTGCTTAGTGACAAATCAGCCTCAAAATGTTTTTAAATTTTTATTTTATTAGTAATACTATCCAAAACATGTTGCTAGTGGTATAATTAGCACATTTTAGGAAAATAAAATAAATAATCATTCTGTAATTTGATTATATTAACAAATGAACACAATCAATAAGACAGCTCAAGACAGCTGATAGAGTTATGTAGTTATCTGACAGCAAACATAAACTTACGTGGTTTGTAATTATGACACTTTTTCCATTTTATAAGAACATGTTACAGTTTTCATGCTGATCTTGTTCTTATAAAAATGGGGCTTTATTGGCCAAATTTCAGCCTGGTGTTCTTAATCCATTTGTTCTTATATGCAGGTGTTTACTGTATGACCAGTACATACCAATGAAGCGTATGTTGCCCAACACCTTGCGCTTGGTAGTACACCGCTGTTCCTCCTCTTCCGGTGTAAGTGGACCATCTTTTTTATCAAAAGCTAAAACACACAATACAATAATATTAAATACTGTTAATCCTCTTTTAAGCCCCCCTCCCCCCCAGGAATTATTTCTTTTAAGCACATTTTGGGGGGTTGGGGGGGAGCCCATGTAGCAGGCATCGGGGAGAATGGAACTGGGAAGATAGGGAAAAAATTCTAATTAGCTAGTTTGCGTTGGGCGGTAAACTTGGTAAATTCCCTTGTGAAGTCACCCATGGGTAAAGCACATGCCAGTTTCTGATTAGTGGATGTATTGGCAGTTGACATAATTCTATAACCAGGAAATCGGTGGGCGTAATGCAAATAGCTGGGTTCATATACATGTAGCAGCTGTTCCTTCCCTTCCCCCCTCTTCTTTCTCGCACCCCCTCCCCCCTCCTTGTTATGCCTGAGTGGCAGGCAGTGGGAGGCTTAATAGAGGATTTGAGGTAATTATTTAAATTAAATCTACATGTATCTGAACACAGAGCATACAAATATTATCAGAAACCCCAACCAAAATAGAATGGAAAAACGTAATTAGCCAGCCGACCAAAAAGTCACTTAGGTCTTTTTTCCATGCACACCTTCAAATGATCCTCAAAAAATCAACACAACGTTTGGAATGTCTTTACCTTGACTAGCTTTGGTTCTATTGTTGAATTCTTCCTCACACTGTTTAAGCAGCAAACGCCTGAATGTCTAGAACACAAAATAATAAACATAATAACCACTGGTACGTAGCCATGCCACATGCCAGGTCACATGACCAACAGTGCATACCCAGGTCCCAGCAGTGTGTGAGAAAAACATTTTCAACTTCTTCAATTTCCTGCAGTCAAGACATGTGAAACATATTTTGACATACACTGTATTTATTATAATGCACCAACATTACAATGAAATGATCTGAGTAATATTGAAGCACAATAAAAATACACTCACCGAATTGCCAGTCTTTCCAGGGTCGTCAAAATTTGGTGCCTCTTCGCTGAGCCGCAGACACAGCTGGGCGTACATAGAACTGTACTTTGGTTCATCGAGAGCTTTTTCAAAAACCTCAAATGTTAAAATACACAGTGATAAGCAATCAATCAAAAGGACTTGTTATTTTATATTTTAAAATCATCTGGAGGTTTATCATGGAGGTTAATTATGCAGGGCAAGCATACGAATTGATTTTCAAATTGAAGGGGTGAATGGAATAAAGCCCCAAGTGAATACTGATCAACTGCAAGATTCTCCTTACAGTCTGTCTTGTATATGCTCATGTAACAAAGGGAGAATTTGGTTATAGATCAGAGTCACTTAGGGCCTTATCCCAAACTGAAATAAGGCCCAAAGTGACCCCTGATCTGAAACCAAATTCTCCCTTTGTTACATGAGCATATACATTGTACAAGACAAACTGGAAGGAGAATCTAACAGTTGATCAGAAGTCACTTCCACTCACCCCTTCAATGGTGACCATTCAAATGAAACCTCTTTGGCAGTACTTTTGCATGGTACCATTTGTTTTTCAATATTTTACCAAATGAAATGTGGCACTCTTGTGAGTTAAAGGGTCAAGGCTAGCCTATCTACA
Organism: Cladopsammia gracilis; assembly: GCA_022457155.1. NCBI lineage: Eukaryota > Metazoa > Cnidaria > Anthozoa > Scleractinia > Dendrophylliidae > Cladopsammia > Cladopsammia gracilis. Next base: position 688,920 of record JAJGOT010000391.1, read on the forward strand.
TTGTATATACACTCACCAACAGAATCACTCCTTTGAGAATGTACTTGGTCTCGATTCCCACTTCCAGCAGCTCATGACAAAGTTTTTCAAATTTATCCGGAGTTAATTTATTGAGGATCCTACAATCATAACAAAGTAACACAACTCCCATTAATCTTTAATTTTCAAAGTCCATGTTGGAACATCTTTAAATCTAACTGACTATGACTGGAGAACAACTAGAATCGGCAAAAAAAAAAATCGCTTAAGCTATAAGGTGAATGAGTATGGTAGTTCCCAGGACCCAGTTCCTGAAAAGCTGATTAGCGCCAACACACGATTAAATCATCCTTATTGAGGGATAAAATTTATCCTTTGATTAGATTCTGTTCCTGAAAGCATGATTAGCACTAACCAAGGGATAAAATAAGGGTTAAATTTAATCCACCTAGCGAGGTCGATAAACTCACTAATCGGTGAATAAATTTTGTCAAAACAAACAAAATGGTGGAATAAACTGTCTGTTCGTTAAATTGGTCCAGGAAATATAGAAAGCAACTTATGCTAGAAATGAATCTTCTTGGTGACTTTAATGATAGATGAACTTGCTGTACTTACAGATTTAGGAGAGAATAAACCAAGTTTTTTACAGAAAAATGTAATTTGCAGTGACAGGTGATCAGCAATTACTCAAAATAATAAAGCTCTTGCTAAGCTTACAACAATCACACTAACTTTTTCGAATGGTAAGATTCAAGAGATGTGGTTTTTGTATGTAGTGGGACTTTCATGAAGCAGAATATACACTGTATGACGCTTGAGCTTTCAGTTTTATTAAAAACCAAAATAAAAACAACGCGCCATGAAATATTCTTTAACGTTTGCAATAGCGTAAATTTTAAAATATTATATAGTTGACATATCGTTTTACTGGTTTTGGGATTCTATCCAAGAATAATTCTTGGATATAATTCAAGAATTATTCTGGAATTAGATACTTTTTTACAGCAAATTGGAGTAGAAAAATGTGCGAAAAGATCGTAAAAATAAAATATAAGCTTAAGCTTAAATTGATATGAAAGAGAAGATGAAATGAAAGATGATTTTTCATTTTTCATTCTCAAACTCATTAATATAAAATTATAAACCAACCAGAGCGCCCCATTCGGGTCAGGTGGATGAGTTTGAAACTCAATGAAACACCAGTTGAAAATCACTAGTGTTTCATCACGTTTTCATCACTAGTGTTTCATCACGTTTTCATCACTAGTGATAAAATTGTTCTTAATCTGCATATTCATAGATTACTCAAACGCAGCTTAACATGAATCATTAATTTTTAATAAACAATGGACAGGAAAAACATTTCAAATTACAAACTGACGCTGAGCTGAAGTCATTTGAAATTAAAGTTTACAGTGCATTTCTTAAAGTCACCGAAACAGACTGGCATAGTATCCACATTCGGAGAAACTTTTTAGCTTGCTGTTGAGGTAGACGTTACGCGCAAGCAAACAGTGTGCAGTTTTTCGCTTGATTTTGGCAACCTGGCACATATCGGACAATAAACGGTTAAGCGTATTAATACCTACAGGTGATTTGGTACACTTCTCTCAACGCAAAGTTCCTCTTCCTCGATAGTTCTCGGGGAGCGAAATCTTCCTTCGGCCATGGCAATAGCAATATGTAAATCACTACTTGTCGACAATACTCTTGGAATGCAAATTTGGCGCAACGCGAAACTATTGGATAGTTAAAAAGAAAAGCTTACAAATATAGTCAGGAAGCACTGTCACGCAGGGCGCTTATTTTTCATTTTCGCTAAACATTTTGAGTAGAACCAGGCAACATAGCTTAAAATCTTCGTCTTGCCATCCTGATTAAGAATTCCGCTGTTGCCCACTCCAAATGTTATGATATCTGTCATTAAACGGGTTTTTTGTCTAGGCCCTCGCTCCTGCAGCATGAAAACGAGGCTGAACTGTAACATTTATATAAACCCAATAAAAAGTGCACAATACGATGGGGAAATAGCTGAATCTTTGCTACTTGACGTTTAGAGCTCGATAGACAGTAGTATGGGAGCTAAAATGCGTCACGTGATCAGTTATGAAGAGTCACGTGACTTTCCAATAAAATCGATTTTAAAGCATAAAAGACGCTCTATTCACACTTTCCTTTAATATAGTTTTCAACTTACTGACGTTTCTCATTTTGATTTACACATCCAACAATAAAAACACAAAAATGCAATAGGTGATCAGCTATGATGGGTCACGTGACTAGATAACAACCATTGAATAGATACTGAATTAGCCTTAGCTGTGTGAATAGCGTGATTGATTAATTGTTTCAGTAAGCTCTTCAGGAATTATTTTCGATAAGAAATAAAAAAAAACTATGTTTCATGGGGTAAATATGTGCTTCAAAAAGTTTTATTTTGAAAATTAATATAAAAATAGATTCTTTTAATTATTTTTCTCAATTTAAAAAAGACTGAATTCATACAAATTTCTTTTTAATATATATATAAATTTTGTTTTATTCTTTTATTTACTCCTTCATCGCCTTGTCGTTAGGATCAGTTTGCCGTTTCCTGAATTCATACATTCGCCTTCTACAGTTTCTATTTTACAATATGGCAAATTCCTACCTTCAAATGCATAACTAATGCATGGGAACGAGATTTGCACAAAAACGAGGCAGAACGATATCGAGGCAGATTTCGGCGGCCATTTTGTTTTAGAATTACTTGCAGCTCGAAGAGAGAAGAATTTAATTTTGTCCTTCTGAGTTTTTGTATTAATTGATAGAGCAGTCTAAGATTTCAAGGAAAAAGTATAAGTTACTGAAAGGCAGATAAAAATTCAGAGAAAAGGAAACTAAGCCATTTAGCGTTTCAAGTTTACATTCTGTGAGGAGGTAAGTACTTAAAAACTACAATTAAACAAAGAATCATAACAATACGACAAGTACAGTTACTTTTTCATTCCACTTGAAAACAAATATTTGAAGATGTACTTGTTTATGCAGTGTAATGTTTGCCTGGAATGAGCTTCCCAATGAAATAAGAGAACTCAGTAGTCTAACCGCTTACAAAAGAGCTTTCGAACAAAAATAGAATCTGGTTCTATATTATCTATGATTGTAATTTTTATGTGTTTATAGAGAATATTATGAGGTAAGATAGTGTTTTTTATTATTATTAATCTTGTTAGTATTATTTAAACCAGTATAGTGTAACAGTTTTGCCACTATATATATATATTATATATTTTTGTTATCATTTAGATTAGATTATATTTAAATGCACGGCATGTCTGAAAAACAGTTTTACTGAGCCGTTTTACCGTGTTTAAATAAAGTTAATTGATTGATTGAATTATATTGTTGTAGCTGCACTAAATTCGGTGATCTATTTTGTTCCCCGAATCTTGAAAACTGTAGCTTGGAAACATAACATTTTTATTGTCTTGCATTTGTTGTCTGGAATTGCTACACTGTCAAGTAAAGTCTGTGAAGTAAATTCAAGTTGTTCAATAAGCATGGGTCGCGGTAAAAGTTCCGCAAATACACGAGTCGTCATATTGAAAACCAGTTAGTTACACAAGCTGGAGAATGGGTAAAATTATATTTCCCGTAGAACCCCAAAATTACACATTTACCATTCTATAGCTATATGTTTACAAATGAACTGATGAATCGGAGAAGTTCAAACAGAGAAAAGTGCCTTCAGGTTTATCTTTAAGTGTATAGCAAGCTTGGTTGTTAAATATGATATCGTATTGTCGTGTCTCTATTGTAGAGAAATGGAATTGGAGTCCGCTGCCAGGCTTCCTCTAGACAATAATCCAGTCGATCTGACAGGTGAAGTCGACTGGAGCAAATGTATTATCTGCCAACAAAACAAGTTGCCGAAGAGAAAGTTTCCGTTATCAAAAGGAAGCGCTGCAGGTGTATCCAGGATTTTTCATTGTGCTGAGATCAGAGAAAAGTGTGGTGGTGATAAGCAAAAGAATTACTCGAGTATAGTAGATAATTTAAAGACGAAGGAAGAGAACCAAGATGTTGTGTGGCACAGGTACTGCTACAGTGATTTCACCAGCGAAGGGCACATCAAGCGTGTTCTCAAGAAACAAGAGTCTGAAAGTGAACCAGACGGAAAGGACGCGCCGGCTAATGAGACTTCTAGGCGATCATCAGTTCGAAGAATCGACTGGAGTAAATGTATCTTTTGCCAGACTGACGTGAAAAAAGTCGCCTTAAACCAAGTTCAGACTTTTCAAACATCACAAAAAATTCTTTTGAATGTAGCAAGTGATAGAGAGTTGAGCTGTAGGCTAGCTGGAGTAAGTGATTTAATAGCTGCCGAAGGAAAATATCATCTCAAGTGCTACACGCGCTTCCTAAGAAACACGGAAAGAAACGAACAGTGTAGTGAAACTGATGATGCCAATAGATGTTTCGAGGAGGTAATGACTTTGCTTAGGGAGAGGCTTTCTCAAGGCCATATTTTGTCCCTCAAAGCTGTTTGGACATACTTTTCTCACCAACTTGAAGAAAAGTATCAACTCTCTCCGGGGGATTACAGGAGCAACAGATTTAAAGAAAGGATTCAGGCTTTTCTTGGTGAAGATATCGCGTTTATCCCGCCGTTAAACCCCTCTGAGCCCCACTTAATCGTCTATGCAAATCTAGGGGAAGCTGCTCTGCGTTCTCTGCTAACAATTCCGATAAATGAATCAGTCGATGACGATCTTAATGGCGATGCCACAGAGGATGTTGATCTGGATGCAGAGTTATTGAGTTGGCTGTACCGCGTGGCAGTTAAAGTGCATCATGACATCAAGGTCTCGCCGAACCATGATTGTATTGGAAAAATCAGCAAGGCAAGTGCAGAGGAAATTGTTCCAGAGAGTCTCTTCATGTTGATATCACTGTTGTGCACTGGCTATCAAGAGGAGTTTCAAGAATCGCACGATGACGTGAAAACCCGTATTCTGAGCATATGCCAAGATATAATATTTCTTTCTTCTAGAGGGCGTAAGTTAACTCCTAAGCATATTGGAATAGGCCTTACTGTTCACCAGGCAACTAGATCAAAACAACTGGTACAGCTTTTGCATGCTGCCGGCCATTCAGTTAATTACGACACTGTCCTTAGAATGGACAATACCATCGCAAATGATGTCCTTGAAAGGTACAGGGAAAGCGGTAACGTGTTTGTTCCTCGTAACTTCACTGGAACCACAAATCCTGCAGGCTACACTTGTTTTGCTGTAGATAACATAGACATAAACGAAGAAACACTCAATGGCATGGGCACATTCCATGCGACGCAGGTTGCCGCCTTTCGTCGCAAAGAGAAAGGAGAACCAGCAATGGATATCGAACTGTCTCCTAAGTCAGAAAGGCGACTGGATGTACAAGTGCCATCGGAACTTCATGAGCTAATCGATTTGTCGTTGGACAACAAGAAACCAGAACCTGAACTACAGAAGGCAGTAGTTTCTGAGTGGTACACACCTGACAGCAGTCTAATTGATGAGTCTTACAAGAAGGACCTAGCTTGGATCCTTGGTCGTTTGCATGAACAAAAACCTGAACTCCAGTCAATACCAGGGTGGACTGGTTTCAACCAGCTTTTGTCGACTGTAAAACCACAAGTTACAGTGGTGGGTCCACTTCCCATTGTGAATGCTCCAGCACATGAATTCGAGACTCTTTGGACGGTGATCTTAAGGTGCAAGGCAATGACGCACCTCAGAAATGGCAAGTTCACTGTTATTACCATGGACGAGGGCCTATACAACAAAGCAAAGATGTTGCAATGGGGAAAGACAGAAGTGCTCAAAGATGTCATCATTGTGCTTGGAGGTTTTCATACGCAGATGACTTTTTCAAAAGTCATCGGGAAGTACTTACAGTCATCGGGGATGGCGGAGATGTGGGCAGAGAGTGAGGTCTTTGGTGAGACAACAGCTGACAACATCCTTAAAGGAAAGTTGTGGAATCGAGTAATACGTGCACACAAGCTTAGTTATGAAGCACTGTGGAGGGTATTGTGGCCTATGTTAACGAATTGGGCGAAAGACAGGGATGACAATGAATGCAACACTCTCGTGAATCTGTCGGAAACATTGGCCACTAAGTTTACGACTGGGAACGACGATGATTCATTAGTAGATGCCCTGACTAGCAGTGAGCTTGTTGATGAAGTTGGACAAGCTGCACATATCATCAAAGCTTTTGATGCCGCACATCATGACAACCCCTCGTTCTGTTACTGGAGACAATACATGAAACTGGTCAGCATCTTACTGAGGTTTACGCGTGCGATCCGGGAAGGGAAGTGGGATCTGTATCTCTCTTCGTTCTCCGAAATGCTACCCTATTTTGCGGCTTTCGACCACTCGAATTACACAAGATGGGGCGTCATATTTCTTGCAGACATGAAGATGCTTCCGCAGACTGCTCCTGAGGTCCAGCAGGCATTTGAAAGTGGCGACTTTGTCACAAAGGAGACAGCCAGCACCTTCAATCAAATTCCCGACGACCAAGCACTAGAGCATGTAAACAAATCTGGAAAGGTAGCTGGAGGCCTTGTTGGAATAACAAGGACAGACTCGGCTCGAGATCGCTGGTGTCTTACCTACAATGAGCGCGCCAAGCTGTCAGAAGACACCAAAGAGATGTTTAACGTCTTAGAAAGAGAATGCACTAGCGCCAAAGATCTGGGAAAAGCCAGAATGCGACAAGATGCAGAGGATGTAGCTAAGCTGGAGGCGCAGTTTACAAAATACGAGGTCTTCCGATGTACGTCTGACTTAGTTGTAGTTACCACTGGAGATGTGGCAAGTAACGCCATTAAACAAGATCTACTTGGCGTTGAGGAAATTGGTAAGAAAGTCATCAGAGAGTTCGTTGAAACCAGGCTTATCAAGAAAGAAATAAAGTTCCATGACACTCTAAAGCAACAGAAGGTGAAAACCTTTGAGACACTTTACACTGTACCAGTGTCAGTTGATAAGAGCAAGACCATCGCCATGAAAGCAGACAGAGATCTCTTGAGAAGGGTGATAGTAGCCTTGGAATCCGGTCGTGATGTAGATGTGAATACGTTGCTTCAAAGCGAGCTTGCTCCAGTCCCAAAGTCACTTGCTACCCTAGACGGAAGTCTACGAGAAGCAGGGAAGTCGGATCTTGGTACCATTTTACAAGGAAATGTCTGTAAGAGCCAAATGCCTATCAGCAGGAGTCAAACATGCACTATTATTGATGGAATGGCAGCTGTTCAGTCCCTCGCCAACTCTTCAGGAGCAAAAACCTTTGGGGAGTGGACTGACCGATTTCTTCGTCATGTAACTTCCCATTTTTCGGACAGTTGTACAAGGGTTGACGTGCTATTTGACAGATATGTCAAGAACTCGATAAAAGGAGGAACCAGAGAGAAGCGCAAGGAGAAAAAGAGCACAGGGATTAGGCGCAATGTGGATAACAGAGATCAGAGAATTGGAAACTGGGAAAGGTTCATCATTCTAGAGGATAACAAGGCTAGCCTAGCTCATTTCCTCTCGACTGAAATCTCGGAGAGTTACAGCGCGCCTCCTGGGCGAGAGCTGGTGATCAATGGAGGCTTCAAGGATACACTGAAGGTGTGGTCATCTGACACATCACGACAAGATATAAGAGAGCTAGCATCAGATCACGAGGAGGCAGATACTAGAATAGTACTGCATGCCCGAGACGCAGCAGCAAGAGGGTACAAGCAAGTCAACATTTTGTGTCGTGATACGGACGTTCTTGTCCTCCTTTTGGCACACCGAGAGCAGCTTTGTCAAGAGATATGGATGTTTGCGGGTACATCAAGACAAAGGCGTTACATACCAGTTCACAGAATCCCGCTCTCCGAGGAGAAGAGGAAGTCGCTTCTGGCATTTCATGCCATTACTGGCTGTGATACGACAAGCCAGTTCTATGGTGTGGGCAAGGCATCCGCATGGAAAGTCTTCGAAGATGCACCTGACCTCTTGGAACACCTTGGAGAAGAAAGCCAAATCAGTGCTGACGTTCTTGCCAAAGCTGAAGCCTTTGTATGCAAACTCTACAATCCGGGAACACAAGAGGTGGAAATCAACAAAGAAAGAGCAGCAGCGTTTCGCAAATCCAAGAAAGATCTTGACGCCCTACCTCCGACTCAAGATGCACTGATTCTCCACATAAAGCGGGCAAACTATCAGACCATGGTATGGAATAAAGCGTTGGAACCATGTCCTTTTCTCCCAAAGCCTGAAGAGAGCGGATGGTATTACAGTGAAGGCCTTCTGAAGCCAAAGTTAATGACGCGAGAAGAAGTGTCAACCGCGTGTTTACAGTTAGCATATTGTGGGTGCTCCCGAGAGGGCGGATGCTGTGTAAACCGACGCTGCACTTGCGTTCAACTATCTCTTTGCTGTTCCAAGGCATGTAAATGTGGCGACAGGTGCAGAAACGACAGGAACACTGCAGCAGAGGCGAATGAAGCATGACCTATAACTTTGATAAGGTGGAAGTCACATGGTGGTCTTGTGTAATATAAGATAATTTGCTTATGGTTTATAAGCTTGTATTTCTGGCTTAAACCGTGCGGCCAAGTAGAAGAAAGTTCAGTCTTTTTACATGAAAAATCCTAACTCATGGGAAATGTTACATAGGTTAAAACGCTATAGAATGACTGAAAATAGAATGATTTCATTACATCACGTGACCCATCATAGCTGATCACCTATTGCATTTTTGTGTTTTTATTGTTGGATGTGTAAATCAAAATGAGAAATGTCAGTAAGTTGAAAACTATATTAAAGGAAAGGCTGAATAGAGCGTCTTGTATGCTTTAAAATCGAGTTTATTGGAAAGTCACGTGACTCTTCATAACTGATCACGTGACGCATTTTATCTCCCATACTACTGTCTATCGAGCTCTAAACGTCAAGTAGCAAAGATTCAGCTATTTCCCCACCGTATTGTGCACTTTTTATTGGGTTTATATAAATGTTACAGTTCAGCCTCGTTTTCATGCTGTAGGAGCTAGGGCCTAGACAAAAAACCCGTTTAATGACAGATATCATAACATTTGGAGTGGGCAACAGCGGAATTCTTAATCAGGATGGCAAGACGAAGATTTTAAGCTATGTTGCCTGCTTCTACTCAAAATGTTTAGCGAAAATCGTTTTTTGGCGAGCTGCCTCCTGACTAATACAATGAATGCCGACTGAATACAATGGATCATACATTCAATGGAATTTTAAAGAAAAATTAAAAAATGTAACACTGCGTACTGATTTAGTATTGTTTCATCAGAGAAGTCATTTCAAAAATGAGTGCGTCGAGTTTCATCATAGGTTCCAAACACCTCGAAACAGTAAAAACCTATGATGAAACCCTCGCACTCATTTTTGAAATATTACATGTGAACTCTATACACAATCAAAGAACTACGATGTTTATCTAAAACTATGAAAGCTTTTTCTCTGAAATCACTGCTTTATTATTCAGAAAATTTAATCATAAGGTTACATGGCTGACGATTTTGCCTAATTGGACAAATGACGTAATCAAATGAACTCACCAATTCGGTTTACAGCTTTATTAGTTTTTACATACATTTCCTTCACTGAGTCAACATTGCTTTGAATTGAATCATTGATTTTCATTCAATTTCCTACATCCTACATGTATGACCAAATCCTCAGAGGGAAAAGGATATGATGATGATGACCAAATCGCAAGAGATTACGTTTTTTTTTTATTGACTAAAACAAGAAATATCAAGGTTTGAGAATTACAAGCTTTGTGAAAGATGCCTTTTTCCCATGCATTGTCATTTTCACGTGTGCCTGCATGTGAATAACTGGTCAAACCAGTTTATTTTGAGTTTAATCGAGGGTTAAATCTGTTTTCAGGAACCTTTTTATCCCTCGATTAGTTATCCTAGGAATAAGAAATTTAACCGTAGATTAACTGCTAATCAAGGGATAGTTTAATCGGCTTTTCAGGAACCAGGGGCCAGAGCTTTTTGGGAGTAATTCGAACAGACAGACCAGGATTATGTTGAAAGAAATTACAAACCATGGGCAAATCAATGGTCAGTTATGAGAGGTGGCTGCAAACGGAGGTTAACCCTTTAAGCCCTAATATCAAAATTTAAATTCTCATTTCCTGTCCCTATACATTTCCTATAGAAGTAGTGGGGAGAAATTGTTTGGATATCAAGAGAATTAATCTTGTGTGATCATGTCCTTAATTCTCATGACCTTTTTGATTGATAAGGCATTGATATTACGAGGAGAAATTTGATGCTGATCACTCTTAGGGCTTAAAGGGTTAAATGGATCACAAAATACAGTGTTTGTATGAAAAAAATTTGATGTCAAACAATTTATGAGCAATCTACCTGGACTATAAAGGATGAAATCATGTTTTAATTTTTTGATACATCTGTTTGAAAAACCTGTCAAACTTTTAAAGAAATATTTATAGACAAATGTATGGAAAAGTTAAACACAATTACTCGCTTTGTAGACCAGGAAGATCATTCAAATTTTAACACTAAAATCTTTTCTAATCTTTCATAAATTTCTCAGATACAGTATGTAATTTGGTGAAAAATTATTGACATCGAATTCCTTTTTTTTTCCCTACAAACACTGTATTTTGGGACCTGTTAGCCCCATTTTGAAAATGGTGGATTTTACTCCAAAAAGGGCTATTGCATTTATGTGACTTTTGAAAGGCAGGTGTTAGGTCATATTAGTAAGTCCAACACTGACTAGAATTAAATTTCTCCTTAAATTATCAACAAAAAGTCAACCAGAAAGGCTATGAGAATTGACGACCTGGACAGCAAAAACCTATTCTTGATACATAAACAATGAAACAATCTCCTGACAAACTCAAATTATGAGAAATGTATGTGATAATCCAATAAGTTAAAAAATTACCAAACTTGCAGTTGTCTATTAATGTTATTACTTTACGCTATGAACAAATTGCCGAGCCGAAATAAGCCGATATAAACCTCAAAATTTCCTAAAGAAAAATGCAATAAAATTTGCTTGTTCCTGTGCAGAAACCGTACTGCAAAGAATAAGCTTATGGTAACAGTGCTACTATATATAATTAAAACTGACATGCAGTTGACTGATGCTTTATCAACATCAAAATGCCGAGAAAACCACATCAACTGGATCTTCCGCTAAGCGGCAAAAATCACCAAATATTCTAAAATAGTTTAATACAAGCTAAAAGATGGCAACATTACCCTCGGACCCGTCGAAAAACCGCTTCATCGTCACGATATTGAGATCGGTTGATCTGCGGAGGGACCCATCGTTGAAAAGTTTGCTGCTGATGAACTTTGCTTGGCTCTTGTAAAGGCAACGATGCAGGTACAACCTCCCTAACTCCGGAAAAATCCAAAGAATTTGCCCCGCGTCCGTCCACTTTTGTAGCTTTTCACTTTTCTACTAAAACGCGTCGTTGAAGGAAAACCTGCAAAGGAAAGAAACGCCAAACAAAGGCAATGATCACGCCATCGATTTAATGTCCTTTTGAACGAATGTTCTGGCCTCAAGCGTCTTGTCGAATTTGTAAATTGTCAAACAAAGGCTACAAGGTGAAACAGTCAGTTTATCTTACCGTAGAAAAAAAGAAAAGGGAAAAAATATCGGTGATCTTTAGACGCTGTATTCTCAATGTTCTTTATATGTTCTTCAAGATTTTCCACAAGGCGATACCATCGTGCAATGCGGCAAGAGGAGCGCTCCCATCAGGCTAAGGGAAGATCAGACCACAGGGCGCCCACACAAACTATGTGACTGCGATGCCTTTAGTCTGTGAATAGGCTTCCTTTTGGGGGTATTAGCGCGTATTAGGGAAGGGGGAAGGGGCGGCGATTTAAGCCAATAACCCAAAAAGGAGCTTGTTTACAGGCTGCTATGCCTTCCGTTGACTTGCGATCACTCTGAACCCTTTTATCGAGGCGTTTTTCACCATTTGGCCTCCAAACGCGACGGTACTCTTTCGACGCAATAATTACCGGTCAATCTCGATTATTCCTGCTGTTAAATTACTAAAGTTTTCGAGAGGATAATTGGCGACAGGAGCTTAGGACGATCAATTTTAATTTTAATCAATATCTTAAGGATGATGATCTTTTATCTAACTGTCAATCCGGCTTTCGACGCTTACTTCCTAGCTTGAAGTTACAAACAGTTGTTCTGTCAATATAGATAACGTTAACGGTTTCATTCACTGCGTAATAGTTATAGATTTAAAACAGGCTTTCGGCACGATAAACCACATGATCCTTTAACGTACCAGGACCGTAGCAAGCCTTGAAAAACTGGGGGGAGGTGCACAAATGTTCCGGACCCAATGGACGGGCTTCTGCCCGTCCTTTCTGGGGGGTCCGGGGGCATGCACCTCCCGAAAATTTTGAAAATGAAACACCGGAAACTGCATTTTCCAGCATTTTAGGCTTTTGAATTTCAGGTTTTTGATAGATAAAAACTCTTTCTAAACTGACACTTATTTATACAAAGCACAGCACATTTCCATGATCCAAAAGGCTTAGTGAAGTAAGTACCCATGAATTGATCACACAAACATCAATATCTATTTCCATAGGTTTTTCTTATATTCCCAATAAAATTCTAATGATAGTTGCAAAAAAACTCATTGACTCTCTTGGTCTAGGGAAGCACAACAGCTGAACAGAGTCAATTCATTTATTCTAGCCTGTTCCAGGCTCCGAGATAGTGGGGAACTAGGGAAAAAGGGAACTAGGGAAAAATCGCGGGGGAACTGGGAGAGGGAGTTCCCCGCGATTTTCTCTTCTTTTTTTTTTTACTTCGCGCGTTCCCAACTATTTCGGAGCCTGGAACAGGCTACATTTATTCATCAATCATATTGAAAAAAGTAAAACACTTCGGAATGTCAATTACGAAACAAAAACATGGGTGGAACACCCCCCTGGCCCCTCCTCTTGCTACGGCCTTGCGTAAAACGTTTAAATGCAGAGGACCAATCAACACTACGATAAATAGTGGTAACTTACTTTCCGGCGGATCTCCTTTATAAAGGGATGCGAGTACTAGACGTCACCCAAAGTGTAGATAAACGCTTAAAATGCAATGACGTATATAATGTACACGTCTGTTTACAGGGGCACCCAACGAAAAATCTTTGGTAAAATGTATTATTTTAATAAAATAAATAAAAATATATTATAAAAAATCATTTCCAGGTGTTCTTCTACGTTGCTGGGAAAAATATATCTGTTCCTTTTTCCCAGCATAACACAAAGGGAAATTCCCAGCCAGCTGGATAAAAAAATGTCTGTTTCCCAGCCAGCAATTAAACTGAGAAATGAATAAATGAAAAAAAAAAAACAATAATAATAAGTTACCAAAAGGGGCTTGGGAACTAATGAAACATTGATGGCAAACTATTTGAAGCTTTTTGTTTATTGTTTTGTACATTAACTGCCGTCTGGAACTTAACCTGTTCGGGTATCTCTACAACCTCGTTCCCAGGGGCTTCTCGGCATATTGAAAACCGAGAAGACTCTGGGGACGAGGTTGGGTATCTCTAAGTACTGTTTAAATTTGTTACTACGAAGCTGAACCCTTTTAAGCCCCAAAGTGTCCTCCGATTTTCTTCCATCCAGTTTCTTTTCCATCTGCTCAAGTTAGCCAGCACAGTTTGTTCTTGCGACTCCTTTCTCAAGTCAACCAGCACAAAAATGGTAATTAAAAAAATATGTACAGAATATTTTGCCAGCCAGCAAGAATTCCGCTGGGGAACAGACAATGTGAGGAACAGATTCGTTGGGTGTCCCTGTGTTTATGCCATTCGATGCCTAGGTACTTGGTGTATCCCTGATCATAATGTATGGTACTTCATGTATCCCTTATTGTAATGTATTTAGATATATTGCAGTGTAAATTAGGGTCGGATTACAGTATCTAGGGTTGAAGCACTGATTTTAGTATTTAGGTTTAAGCACTGATTCCAGTATTTCACTTTTTCGAAAGGGTTAGCTCTTATATATGGTCTGGGCTAGCAGCATATTATCTTATATCCCTTAAAAATTACAATTTCCGGCAGCTAGTCCTCGGTGGTACAGTGGATAGTGTGCATGGAGTAGATCATACGGCCCGGGTTCGATTCCCCATTCTGCTGTTTTTATCTTCTTTTTCTACTGAAATAAAAACTAAGTGTTTAAATACAAAATAATAAGGGATACACCAAGTACATACCATTCGATGGGCATCTCCGCTGTGCGAAATTATTACTGATGCAAATTAACAACAAATATTGTCGATCATCTACACGGGCAAATAAAAATTGCCACATACAGTTGCCACATAAAAATTGCTCGTGTAGACGGGGCTTAAGGGAATGCGAGTGAAAATCATTAGAGACTGAAAATTTGTTTTGCCTCTTCGACACTTTTGGGAGCTAGAAAGGGTTAATCATCGCAAAACAGTACCTTCCAGAAAACAAACGTGATATTAATGATCACCTGATTGCGTACGTAGTTTACAAGTGATAACCTTCATATCTTATCCCCGTCAGTGAACGTCCAATGGCAAATTCAATGCAAGACACAATCAGTACGAAAAAACCAGATTTGTCAGTTCAGAAACGTAGAGCACGTACGGTCCCGATGTTGCTTCTCTCCACCCAATGTTGGAGAATGGTGCGTTTGCATCATACTTTTAATTTTCATTCTGGCATCTAAAACGTCAAAATTGAAGGATAAAGAATTAACGGGAAGAAAGCGAACACTGTTCCAACAAATGTGACCGATATTGTAGCTTACTTAAAGGATCATATGGTCTATGGTGTCGAAAGCCTGTATTAAATCTTTAAATATTACACCGTTAATGAAACTCAGGAAGCCGTTATCTTTATTGACAGAACAACTGTTTGTAGCTTTAAGCAAGGAAGTAAGTGTGCTTCGAAGTGGTCTAATGAGCTAAAAGCCCTAAAAGATCATTATAATGATCGTCAATGAAACTCATCAAGCCGTTATCTTTATCAGTGACAGAACAACTGTTTGTAGCTTTAAGCAAGGAAGTAAGTGTGCTACGAAGCTGTGTAATGAGCTAAAAGGTTATTATCGTTCAGATATATCATACACTGATCGTAAATTATCCTTTTGAAAACCATTAGCAACGGAAGGAATAATTGAGATTAGCAGGTTATTATTAACATCATCTTGACTTTTGCCCTTATTTGCTCGTGAATACGCGAAGTGTGGAATTTACTCGATCGGTCGGTCGGTCAATGGGCTGTTAGAATAAGGACCGCCAACGAAAATGCTGCTGGGGTACGCGTGAGGATCTATCGGAAGATCTAATCACAGGGAGCAGAGGAGCCAAATTTGAACTTTACGGGTTCGATCTTTGAGCTTTATACGCGCGCTGTGTCTTGCGTTATTCGATCTGTTGTTTTCGAGTTTTCGCCCTTACAGGACCCCAAGAGTAATCGTTCGTGCCTCGTTCGGAAAGCGTGCCTTCGCTTACGCTTTCCGTTTTAAAGCCAAAATGGACAGCTGTTTTAACCTGGTTGGGTCTCGTCAGCTCGGTGTAGCAGCAAAAAGGTGGAAAAACCAGCGCGAACAATAATTGTCTACTAAATTGCACGTATGGTGATGAGCTCAAATGAGCTCAAATCAGTCAAATCTACCGACGGCGTCGGAGGGAGGGCAGGCTTGGGAGTTGGACGCAAGGTGTGGAGGCGGGAGGGAGGGGAGAGAATGATTAAACAACAATGCTATCCTACGGTACGTACCTTGCTTCTGAAAAAAAAATTCGGTTTACAAAAAAAAATGAAATAGAAGAGGATTGAATTGAAAGAAAAAAAGATTAATAGAAGAAAGCACGATACACACATTTTATTTTACATTTTTTGCAGTAAGGAATATTTTTAAATATCAATACTGTTCCATAGTAGGTGCCGCCCGGTCGGCTCCAGTATCAGCCTTGCTTCTTTGTTTGTTTGCCGACTACTATTTTTGGCTGTTTAGATCTTTTACAGATTCTACGTTCACTAGCAGTATTTTCGTTCGCGGTCCTGTGCCTATTCTATTGTTCCAAATCCTGACCCTATTTCAGACCAAACTACGCCATTTTCCACACCCGTTTTCAGACCTGACCTCTAAACTATACCGGAAATTTAAAAAAAATGGTCAATATCTGTAAAAATACGAAAAAAGCAAGTGACACAATCGAACACCAACCCCGCGGCCTGGCCAGTACCTTACGCACGCGCACAGCCATATCACTCTATACTCGTATATCTATCTAAATATACCCGTATACACCAAATTGAAGAAACGTTGTCGGGTGAAAAGCATAAACCATGAACGATGCGACCCACAGGTTTACTGGGAAGTTGGAAAAATTAACCTTCGTCTGGAACAGAATATACATTATAGTAACACAGGATGCATAAATCATGCTCTTAAATGTCTCAAGCAAAGAAAACATCTTATTATCAAGAAGTGGAATATTACTAGCTTGCCAATGCTGCTTACCCAGAATCCCATTCGGTCTCATCGTTCATGGTTTATGCTTTTCACGGGTCAACGTTTCTTCAATTTGGTGTATCTATACACGTTTTTAGACCAAAATGGTTCAAAAACCATTCTCTTTAGGGCGGCACGTACCTACATACCAACATACATACCACATACCTACATACCTACAACTTACATAGGGGAGTACTCCCCCCCCCCCCCACACACACACACACACACACACACACACACACACACACACACACACACACACACACACACACACACACACACACACACACACACACACACACACACACACACACACACACACACACACACACACACCCCGGGCATCTTTCCTACTGAACAGCACCATCGCAAAGACTATTCAGTACCTTTCATTTGGAGTAATCCACATATGTTGACTTACATAAAGGTTGGGATCCCTGTTGGTGGCACTACACTACAACACGTAAGATTCGGTCGTGACTTCTTCAATAGAGTCTAAGGCTTCTCTTATTCATGGACAAAGACATTTTCGTGGCAGAGACGTTCGTTCAGTTACAATCAGTCATTTTCAACAAAAAGTCTTAAGATAAGGGTAGAAACAAGGGTAGAAACTAAGAAAAATATTCAACCTCCCGGTGCCGTTTTTCTATCCATGCAAGCTTCATGCAAACAGATTATTGAAATCTCATCGATCTCAATTTCAGGCCAATAAATTTTGTCCATCAGACTTATTAGACAGATAGTGCCTTGTACAGCGCCCCCACCCCACCCTGTACAGTTCAGTCGAACCTCTATGTGCGACCACCGCTTCTAAGCGACCAGGTTTCCATTCAAATCACTATAGACCACCTCTCCGCCGGCGTAATCGACCGTGATCAGATTCAACGCTGGTGATTTGAATTGTTCTTTTGTTTCTAACCTCTGTTAAGCGACCACTCGCCCATATTTCGGTGTCACTACAGACGCTAATTGAATATTGTGGTACAGTACAACTCCAATAAAACGAAACTTTTTGTCCCTTGCACCAAGGGTCTGACCTCTCATAAGCCGAACTACCTGTCCTGCCTGTCCTGCCTGTCCTGCCTGTCCTGCCTGTCCTGCCTGTCCTGCCTGTCCTGTCACTCCTGCCTCTCCTGCCTCTCTTGCCTCTAAAGTGAATTCTTGGTAGGAGAACTAACCACAATAATTTTTTATCGTTTTTTTTTAAGACACGGAGAAACGACTTGAAAATTTTATACAAACCTTTCAAGCTGTAATCCATTTCCATCCTGGCCATTCGCCACTAAGATCACACCGCGAAGTAAATTATTTTTCACTTTGACAATTATGTCTATTTTTAGGTTAGATTAATGTAGTCACGTGTCTGATGACGTCATAATTTGGACAAAAAGGAAACTTCAATTGGGATAAGGATGGTTAACTTTGGCTAAGATAAAATCATACGCAATTTTTTACCTTAATACATAAAGACTATCCTTATTCGGAATGGACAATTGTTTGATAATATATACAGATAGGCTGAGCCTAACAGCGAAGCTCTCTGAACAGAAAGCCAATGATAACCTATCTTCCAATTTTAGCAATTCTAAAAGAACAGTATTACGCGACCGTCTGCACAGTACATTTAGCCGGACCGTACAAAAGTTCACAAAAACAACTTTTTCTCGGTCCAGAATAACTAGTATGACTTATTTCCGAAAAAAAATACACCTGTTGCGTATCAAAATGAAACTTGCAGGAGAAACTGATTTGGAAATAAAAATTGCAGAAAATATACACAAACATATTAACATAAGGCGACGCGAGTGAAGTTTAGAACTATAAAATCCAAGTCTTGTTTTGTTTACATAAAATCGCTTTTCAACCTATGCAGTGATGAACAAACACATAAAAATGGACAACAAAATCTTCTTTTGAAAAATTTTATTTAAATATCTATTAGTTTATGTTTAAAAGCAAACACGTAACATTTATAGCGCATCGACGCAGAGCTGTACTCGATGAAATTCAAGATAACAACACGACTGGATTTTAACACGTTTTATAAACATGTCTCCAAAACTAACGAGAACTCAAAGGAAAAGTCAATCAAAAATTGATATCAACATAAATTCCCATCGAAAAATGTGATTTGTTTTACCTTTAAGTCACTCGACTGCTTGGAAATTCGTTAAAACTCTGCTTCTTCAGTTCAGAAATATTGCCCCGTATTGATAAAAACGTATGAAGTCCCTCGACGCAAGATTGTATCCCTCGAAAAACTCTTCATTTTCCACTATAGCGGCTTCTGAGTATCCCTTAATTGGTATCCCTGTCTTGAGTAGCAAACCGCGAAGAAATGCAGGGAAAAAACTGTAAATCCGCTAAACACAGCAAAACATCGAAGTGTTTACCGAGCTGACCTGACATTTGTAGCCGCGAGAAAAACAAAGCCTCACTTTGGTTTCAAAATTGCTAACATCCCGGATGTTGTGTACGGACGCTCGCTCGCTCGGACACACATGTATGAGTATGGGGCTCCGCAGCTGGTCTTCGGCCAGCGAGAGCTCCGCTATTATTAACAAGATATTAATTAAGAGACAAAATATGTCACGTGGCCTCTTTTACGAAATAACCCTTTAACTGTAAATCATAGTCAGCCATTCCGGCCGATTCATATAAAAGAGAACCATACAAATACATGAACGGTTCAATTTATATCCATCACAAAACGATATGCCATCTCGGCACCCCATTTTCAATTTTCTTTTTGAGTAAGAAAACAATGATAACAGGTAACGTAACAGTGGTTCAAGGTTATCAAGTTTTATCCTGTTGCCAAGTTTGAGCCTGTTTAGGTAAATCACCTCAAAGTTATGATCGTTTTTTAGATTTTATGTAACAAAACTGGACTATTTTTCTTTTTTAAATTAATACTACAATCTGGTGACATAACCTCATTAAGGTGGACGGGGTACATAAATAAACATGGTTAAAGAGGCTACCATTTTTTTTTGTGGGTGGTGCGCGGTTTGTTTCCCTTAGGAGCTCACGTTTGGCAATGCGTTCCTGACATAGTTGTCTTCACTTAGGGCTTGACTCGACTCCCAGGCGCGGACCACAACTATTTCACTTGCGTCAGATGGGGCGACCGAAGTGGGTTTAAAGAAGCTTTTCCTCATCTTGTCGCGGACAACTGGGCACATTACTCCATAAATCCAGGGATTCAGCGCACTGCTCAGATTTATTAGGTAAGGCACCATGAGTACAACACCCCGAGAAATAGAGGCTTGCAACACCAGACGCATCAGCACGATTGCCATGAAGGCGGGGATCCATAACGCCGCGAATGTGAACACAAGCACGAATAAGGCCCTGGTTAGGCTGATCTCCTGTGCTGATAGTGACACAGTATTCGCGTTGTGTTGGCGGATGAATCGGGAAACGTGAAGGTAGCAGACAGTTATGATGGTGAAACACAAGACCACGAAAAACCCGACAATGAAAGAAGTGTACCCTACTTGTGCCACTTGATCGACAAACTTCATGCTACAGCAGGCCATGATTGGGTTGAAGGCAATCCTGGACCATCCAGCCACGATAGGAAGGAAAACTACCACAGCCACGAACAACCACAGGGATGCAATGTATACCAGCGAGCGTCGGTAGGCAAAAGCGTGTTTGTATACACTGGGCTTGAGAACGCAAAAGAATCTATTGATAGCTGTGAGCGCCATAGTTGACATGGATGCATACGTCAAAAAATGTAAGAAAAAGCCGCTTATCTGACAGCCAAAGTTACCGAAGGACATCTTTCCTGTTGCGAGGGAAGAAAAGAACAGTAGGCCAGGGATGCATGCGTTTAAAAGATCGGTGACAGCCAGAGCAGCGATCAAAATGCCAGTCGAACTTTTAAGACGGGGTTTTCTGTATAAAGCAGCGAGCAAGATTGAGTTGCCGAGGAAAGCAGATAGCACTAGAAGTGCAGACGTCGAGGATTCAAGGACAACGAGACCAGCGCTACGAGGAGGAATGGGCATAATTCACTTGCCGGGATAACACTGAAAGAGAATCGAGGAGGGGATTGCTACAACCGTTTCTCGTTTAGCGTCAGCTGATAGATTTCCGAGATGTAGTTCTCGCATAGACTGTACTGAAAATAATTTAGCGGCATTAGCATTAAACTCTTGCTGTTCTATTAAACAGCAGTCTTTATTTACGGCCACACTTAAAGCCCGCGCATGCGATCTAATGAAGTGGGCGGGATTTTTCAAAGTGAACGTGTTCATTAATGATGCCGTCAAGAGCCGGATTTAGAGTAAAAGACTCTTCTGGTGTTATTGATTCAATTGCAACGAAAAAGAAAAGGAAATTAGAAGTCTTCTTTTAGCTTCTACGTCAGTCTTCGACAATGTAGCAATGTGGTTTTCAATGCAAGTCATAAAACCATTTCCCACGTTTGTGATAAGAGGTTTCATTAGTAGAAGATTGTATTTTGAAAACTATTTCATATCATCCGTTGTGTTGTGGAAAATCGAAGTGGCGCAATAACAAAAAATAACAAAAACTATAACAAATTAATTCTATTAACGTCAATTTTGCGTAAAAATCCATTTGACTTGTCAAAGTAAAACTTAGATCATCCACTCCACTTTTGCATTAAAGATTGTCACAGTAAACGCATTGGAGAATATTTGTAACAATTAATTTCAAAGCAAACTTGGCGACTTCAAACTGAGATAAATGATATCGTTTCACTCTTCTTATTGATGAAAATAAAAACTAATCGCTATATTACTGATTGGTCTACAATGTTCGATAAATACCAGTTTCATTAATTAACTTTTAGTCGGATCGCTTGAAGTCTAAGAATTTATGCCTTGAGGTATATTTGACATAGACGAGATTCAGATTGACATTTCCAATTGCCGGAAAAACCTATATTCCACTCTTCCGCAGTTAAGTACTTTAATACAAATTTATCACAACAACAAAGTAGTTGGTTGGAGCAAATTTCGCTCAGCACCGCGGGCGTAAACCCACTCTGAAAACAATACTGATTGCAAAAAAATCTAATCGTCTTTTCGCGGTTTTGTACCGTGAATATAAAGAACAAGCTGTAATCGATTTTCAGTTTCACTGGGTTTCCTGTTGTAAAATATTGCTATATCCGAAGAAAGTCACTGACGATATTGGAGTTCATCACTTTCTTATCTAATGGGCTCCCTCAGTCATGACTGATAAAACCTGTTCTAGAATAATTAGGATTAGTAAATTGCTTGCTACGATCGATATAAATGTCCACCTTTTGGTAAATTTTATGTGATTATCTACTGCAGCTAGTAAAAGCACTTGTTATAATTATCAGGCTGAAGATGAAATACAACTAATAGAGCGATTCATGCAAGGATACTATCCGAATAAAAAGGATCAAATGTATTAATTAAGTGGTGATTTGTGTCGGACATCGTGAGTTCAAATCCCACCGTGGTCACAAATGTTTTTTTTTTTCTTTGCCTCGTGTGTCCCCTTTTCCTTCTTTTTTACCAGGTCAAACGCTCAGAAAGAACATCAAACGGTAAAAATAACTACAGTTTTCTGCTGTCTGATTTAATTCCCTGAACCAGCTTTCCACTCGTCTGCAAATTTGGTTGAAATTAGGTTGAAAATTTGAATAGGTTGAAAAATTTGATTGAAAATTAGGTTGAAAATTAGGTTGAAAAATTTGATTGAAAATTTGGTTGAAAATTAGGTTGAAAATTAGGTTAAAAATTTGTTTGGAAATTAGGTTGAAAATTAGGTTAAAAATTTGTTTGGAAATTAGGTTGAAAATTAGGTTAAAAATTTGGTTGCAAATTAGGTTGAAAATTAGGTTAAAAATTTGGTTGAAAATTAGGTTGAAAATTAGGTTAAAAATTTGGTTGCAAATAAGGTTGAAAATTAGGTTAAAAATTTGGTTGGAAATTAGGTTATGGTAAATTGCCGGCCGGCACCGCACAAAGATGAAAAACGCTGGCGTTTCGAGCGCTAGCCCTTCGCAAGAGTGAGTCAGAGCCGGAAAGACAAGCGCTCGACAAGGCAGATTTTTTAAATCTTGTTTCGGTGGCCAAACCAAATGTTCATGTTTCACTCCCTCGCCGACGTAGTACCACAGTTTCTTTAGAAACTAACCCATTTATTCTATATTTTAAAAGGTTGTTTGCCTGTTTTGAGCATTGTACCTAGTAACGTCAAATAAACAACGCCTCATAAAACACGAGGGGCATTTAACTACACATGAAATATGAGTGTTTTATGACAAAAAACTTTGATATGCAAGACTGATCAGGCTGATCAAGGCTGTTTTATGACAATTGCCAACGTTATATATGGTTTGACCTTCTTTATACAAGGCTGTCACTAAGATTTCAAGTTGCTGGGTAAATGCAATTAGTAGGCAGGGAATCAAACAGCTGGGGAGTTCTTTTGGTTCTATTTTCCTTCTATTTTAATATGGGGAAAATATTTTCCAGGGGAAATGCCCGGCCCCCGGCCCTCATGCTCAGCATGACATATGCAATTTAATAAGCAACTTGTCTGACATACTCGTGACGTATACGGAAAATTTCCCACGTAAAATGAAATGTAAATAAAAGACGCTTTCTTCCCACGAAATTTTCAGCTTTGTCCCGAGCAACGTACTTCGAAAACAATAATTTAAACTCTGATAAATCACGCTATTTGAGCCAATCAGACCGCGCGCAGTCAAGTGGAAGCTCGAAAAAGGGACCGAGAAGGACTAAACTCTATTTTATTTTTTGTCAATAGGTCACGTGATCTCAGGAAGGAGGACGCTTTCGATCCAAGATGGCAGGTCACGAACCGCTCACCCTTGCTCGAGGTAAATATCCTTTGAACAGTTTTATTGATGTTTGTCTTCTGCAGATGATGAAATGCAAGGACGAGGGTCTAACCTGTTAAATTCTTATTGAAATAGAGTGCGATCGTAAAAAAAACTGGCGAATGATTTGCATGTATGGGCATCAATTTGAATGTTGTGCATCGAAAAATCATACAACAATGCAGAGAATGTATATGCTTTCTGTCGTTATTGCTTTCATTTTGTCTTATGTTGTATTCATTCTCATTTATTCTTGTGATTTTTCCCATTATGTCAGTTATAATGTTGAAATATTGTTCTTTATAACTTTCCTTGCTCACCTGTACACCTTTGTCGAAAATATAAGCTTAAGCTTATGACAGCCTTGAGCGAGAGGCAACCATTATTTCCAGAAAGTTATTATTAGCAATGAATTATTAGTATTTTTGTTATGATTACACAGCAACGCCATCGTGAAAAGCTTTTAAGTTACCAAAAAAGAGAAACTTATGAAATAATACAGCAACTTCATCATCTGCATGCTCACAGTGAAATGCTAAAAACTAGATTGTGAAAGTGATTCCATGAGAATATTTCAAAATCTACTACTGAAAAATTCTTCAAATTTGGATATATAATGGACAGTAGTAATTTTTTCAAATACGTGGAATAAAAAAGATAGGCCACCATGCTTGTTTAGAAGAAAACGACCTCTTATTTACTAAGGAAACTGAATCCTCAAACGTTTGGAGTGTGTGTACGCTCGTGCACACGCAAATGATGCAAAATATTATGCGCAGTAGTGATGCACAATGCAATACTAGGACATCACCTTAAAGGGGCAGTATCATGAGGGCAAAACTTGAAAACTGGGCCGACGTTTTCAAGTTTGATTCGGCAAATTCAAAAAGGCGCTCGAGAAGTGGAGGTATTTGTTGAATCAAAAAATCTGTTTTGATAGCCGGAAGAAAGTAAAAATCACTTTTGACAGTGATATGTCCAAAATTCCGGTGCAAGAATAGTGAACAGTGTCGCGCGTGGAACCTCGTGATACTGCCCCTTTAAGGGTAATGTTTTGGGTCAACTCAATCCACCCAATGGAATGTAACAATAGAAGATCTGGGAAAAATTCTTGTCTCCTCTCATCAGGTCAAATAAGGTTACAAAATTGTGAAGTCCGAAGATTTTTAATAGCTGAGCTATGGGGAAAAAATATGCAGTTGGATCACTGGCAAGCAACCACCCAAAATATGTTGCTTATGAAAGTTCACACCACAGGGATCTTCACTTTGAATATTAAAGTTTAAATGCAAGGGACAAAACTTTCATATTATTTATGTTGTACTGTTAACACTAATGTACTTAGTTCTGTTGACAATCATTAAGTCACAATCCGATCTTTTGTATTGCTTGTTTACTATATATATGCTATCCTTTCTCCCCCAAATCTATTTCATAACATGTTTGCTATCTGATTTCACCTGTCAATCACGAGTAGCAAGCTTAACGCATAATTCAACATCCAGTTTTAGTATGACTTAAGTTAGGGCTGTCACAACACTCTCAGTCACATCATTAAATTTGTATCTGTAATGTCATAAAAAATATAGGCCAGTGGTTGCTTACCAAAGATTAAAAACAATATAAATTTTCAAATCACCATCATTGAAAGAGGTCACAGTTATTTACAATAGGTTTAGACTATAATGATTTGACTGGAAATAATTTGGTTTTTTGGAAAACTGGTCGCTTAGGAAAGGTGGTCACACGGAGGGTCAATGTTAACTGTATTTATAAATTTAGATAACTTAGTAGGTTATCCCCTGTTCATCATTGTTTTAACTTTATGATTTAATTACACTTTGTTTTCATTCCTAGACATCAACCGCGCCATTGAGCTGATTGACAAGCTGCAAGGCAGTAAGTTGACAGCATTCATTGTTTATGGTGACAGAAAGCCTCTTGAATACATTTGTATGAACAGTCATTTCTTAGCTTTTAATAAAACACTAACTGTCTTGAAGAAAAGAACCTTTGGCAAAGGGACATGTTTCCTTTCTGTTGTGCTTGGCTCTCTTTCTTCCTTCATTAAGAATAACAGTATACCTGCCAAGTCTCATGCCTCTCACCTGGCCTTAGGCGTGAGTCTCACGCCTGCGAGTCCAATACTCCGATCTCACTCCAACTCATGCCTATGGAGCAATTTCTCATGCCTAACTTATAGATTTGAGCTATCAGCCTTAACTGATGGCATGATCCAATTTAAAATATAGTTCATGCACATGAAAAGTTCACACCTATTTGTAGGTTTTTATCGTTCTGAGCATTACGATTACAGCTGGATGTTATTAAACAGAGGTCTCAGGTTTGTGGAAACTTCCAAATTCTTCGGGACATCTTCGGAATAGATCGGATTGTCTTCGGATTTGGTCAGTTCGCGTTCAGAAATCCTTTCACTCCCGCGAAAAAATTCTCACCCCTATTACTCGGAAAAAGTTGGCAGGTATATACCAGTGAGAACATTTACAGTCAATGAAGTGCAAACCATCGTTCACAATGCACATAAATAATAATAATAATAATAATAATTGCTGCCGGCAGGCAGTCTACTAATCGTGTAGAATCGAGAATTGAGAATTCTGTCCTTCTGTCTGTCTCGGTTTTCCGAAAGTAACAATAAATTGTTTGAGAACCAATCAAAAGTGGAGGACGATCGACTACGAAACCGTCGGCAGTCTCGGGATAGCCTCGGCATCCAATGAAAACAAAGTGATGACAAGCCGACTCGAGCATGCATAGATGCACGATTTAAAACATATTTGTTTCGACGCCATTTTCGACTGGTTCAAGGTTTTTCTGCTATCCATTCGACTTGGTTAATGTCTAAAAGTACGTTGGAAATCAGTTAAACATGGACAAAGGTTCTTCTCAGGGCCAACATAGTGTGAGCAGTCTAACAAAGACGCGCGTTAACCTTCCAAAACAAGAAGACACAGCATAGCTTGCGTGCGAGATCGCACTGTGTCAAAAGACTAGAGTGAGTACTAAAAAATTCAAATCGATGCCTACTTTGTACTTACCGTTGAATAAAAGGCCGTATATCAGAGTTTCCCGACGGTTGTTATTGGTTTTAGCTAAATCTCGCAACTATCTGGTCTGTGTGTCCGACACTTTTGAAGTGAATGCAAATTTGTAGCCATAAAGTGGCCTTTCGAAGCCATGAATCTTTCAGTTTTATATTTTGCCCGGTCTGGACCCGGACGTGACCTGGGGTCAAAAGAACTTTTCGAATTGAAAGTTTTGCTGGAAGTATTCCTGCCATTATTATAATAAATTTGGAATGAAACATAAATAATTTTATCCAAGTTTACGACAGAAATGATAATTTACGAGGAGAGAAACAAATTAAGCCCTTTGAAATACAGTATATTTTTTTTCAGTTGAGGTGAAAGTGTTGCAATTTGCATAATGTAAAAAGTAATTTGAAACCTTTCCAGTAACGCATAACGCAGCTATTTCATAAAGCATCTCGCAAAATTATCAGACACACGAAAATATATCCAATTTTTATTCCTCTCTATCCGAAACATAGAAAAGAAAATTAATTTAAAAACTAATCGCTCTAAGGTTACTTTCACTAGCGCAAGCGAAACTCGCAAGACAATTGCATTGTTTTAATACATCTTCTCTCGGCAGTGAATTTTTGTAGCCGAGTCTGTTTTGTTCCTTCAACTTCACGAAATAAAAATTCATAAAAGGAAAACAACCGAAAGAAGTGAAATTAATTTAGGATACCTACCACGCTTATATTTCTTCCTTCACTGTCCAGTGTTCGCTTTTTATTAAACAACGGCGCTATGTATTCGTCTAAATCTGAGGCGTATGATTCCAGAATCGGGAAAATAACCGACACGAAATCAAGACAAATTATTACATGTGGGAAAAATCTGAGGCCTTTCGGAGTGCACAGCACGGCAGAACTGAAGGATTTTGCCTAATTCCACGGCGATGGCTTGGAAAGTTTGATTTATGTCGGCGGCCCAACGTTTTCAAGATTCTTAGCCAGCGTCACACATCTCGCAATGTGGCAGCACTTCACTTCCAATATGGAACTACTAGTAATAATAATAATAATAACTGTTGTGTCAGTAATAAAATTTTATTTGTTGTTTTTTTAGGTGGAGATATTCCTCCCAAAAAACTTCAGGCCTTGCAGAAAGTGTTGCAGAGCGAATTCTGTAATGCTATCCGTGAGGTATGTACAGCGTTGTCTTTTTTTTTTGTTACCCTATCTTTTTGACTCCATAATTTTTTAACTGTCAATTATCAACTCTATTTGTATTGTTTTTGTTCTAAGGTTTATGAGCATGTTTATGAAACTGTTGACATCCAAGGAAATCCCATAGTGCGAGCCGAAGCTACAGCAAAGGTGATGGAAGCTCATTGTTACAACGTCTACTGACTTTCATGTGTTCCTTTAAAATTAGACTGTGATATCATTTTGCCTTGTAAGGGAAAGAGAACACACAAAATGTCCGAGCGTATTACACAGTAGATTGCCGTATTACACTTTAACAGCCCAGTTTTAAGACATAAGCTATTATAAATTCAAGAATTTCAGTCGAATAATAAATCCCTTATTCAATGGTTTAACAGTCAGATAAAATAAGGTGTCTACATGTATATTATTTGTTTATGGCCACTCAGTGGCTTATTTGCTCTATTCTGGCTTTCTTTACAGGCCACCATTGCCGCTTTTGCAGCCAGTGAAGGTCACGCTCACCCCCGTGTTGTTGAACTTCCCAAAGTAAGTCCCTAAAAAAACACTTACTATTTAGGTTTGATTTCTGCTTCTCGCTGAGTATCCTCCTAAGAACAGACTCAAGCATTATGTACAGCAGAAGCTACATGTATTTAATTAACACAGTTCATGGAAATCAAGTCTTGTTATTTTTTTTCATGACTAAAACTCAAGTCATTACGTACACTACCATGTGTCAGTATCATGTTATACAAAGGCCACAGGCCAAACATGGCCAGCGCTTTTATATCTACACCATACTGTCTGTAGTGTGAGTGAAGGTGAGGACATTGGTTAGCACACTGTCACTGGACTTTTGACTTGAAGGCCTGTGGTTCGAGCCTGATCTCTGCTGTTGTGTTGTTTTCTTAGACAAGAAACTTTACTTCACATTGTCTCCTTCCACCCAGGTGTTTAAATGGGTGCCAGCAAACAAAATGCTGGAGGTAACCCTGTGATAGACTAGCATCCCAACCAGGAAGGAGTAGCAATATTTCTAGTTGCTTCTTAAACCAGGTTAAGTTCCGGTGGTGTGGGACATCTTGGGCTCGTGCAACTTTACCTTTAGGCGATGTATGGCAGTTCCTATACATAAATATGATATGAGAGTGAGCGGAAACCACTGATTTTCAGATTAAATGTCCAATCCATCCAACCCAGTTGATCACTGAGCCTCCACAACAAATTAATATTAATCAGTCTAAAATCTAACTACAGTAGACAAAATGTCGGTAAAGAACTTATTGACAATTCATATTCCATTCCAGACTGAGGAAGGACTTGGATTTAATGTAATGGGAGGCAGGGAACAGAACTCTCCTATTTACATTTCTCGTATCATCCCTGGTGGAGTGGCAGACAGGTGAGAAACAACTAAACAATGTCCTACGAACTGCAGAATGGAGCCAAGTATACACATCACATCCCTACCCACTTTCTTTGATAAATACTTACAGAATCATGCTGAAATATAACACAGAAGACCTTTGTACTGTGCCACATTTCACCCTATTTTTGCCAGCGATCAAAGAAAGAACTTTCCATTTTAAGACAGTGACAAAAAATCCTCCTTTTTCAATGTTTTTGTGGTTTAATAATTTGTCTTCGTTACGTCCATCTGAGCAAAAATCGTGTGATTTCTTTATAAGAGTGACTTGTAGTACAAGCTTTGAAAAAATTCTTGAAAATCAAGTGTTGCAAAATATGCACACTCCAAAGATAAACTCTTAGGTAATGTTCATTCATATGGTAATACACTGAAGTCAGTGTACTTGTCTCTGTGTTGCAGGAATGGTGGATTAAAGCGTGGGGACCAGTTGCTCTCTGTCAATGGAGTGGTTAGTAGTTTGAAGTTGACATTTTTTTTTGAGTGGACGCTAATTCTACATACTGAAAGGACCATTTTAAAGTCATTTATGTTAAACCTTGTGGAAAGGCGGCAGAGCGTGACATCACACATACCAGATGTCTCTTATTTTTCTTGGTATTTGCTTACCATGAGAAGAGGTGAAATGTCCTCGAGTGTCCCTAGAATAATAGGAGACTACTCATATAAGTGTATTAACCCTTTCACTGACACGAATGCCAAACATCACAATACAAGAAAAATCCGAAATTTAATTTTGTAAAATATTGACAAAGACATGGTACAATGCAAAAGTACTGCTGAAGAGGTTTCATTTGATTGGTCACACCATAGGATTTCATCAACAGACTCAAAAGTTAGAACAAATGGTACCGTGCAAAAGTACTGCTGAAGAGGTTTCATTTGAATGGTCACACCACATGATTTCCTCCACAGACTCAAAAGTTAGAACTACGTTTGAAACTGTGTAAGTTAGAAAAGCTTGAAATATTTATATCTATGGTCTTCACTCTTTGGAGAAGCTGAAAACATGACTTCCTTAATTTTTGTATTTTAGAGTGTCGAAGGAGAAAATCATGAGAAAGCTGTTGATCTTTTGAAGGCCGCTGAAGGTTTGTAAACTTAAAACATTTTGAGAAAAGTGTTTTGTCATGTGTCTGTTTAATGTTTGACTTTTTAGCATTAAATTTATCCAGGGAATCTTAAAATAAAAAGGGCTGAATGCCTGAGTGTAGCGAGGTTAATAAATTTGTTGTGCCTCGTGAACTAAGCTGCGTGAATTCAAGCGAAAAATATATTTATATTCATATATAAATTCATTGAATGTAGATCAGACTTCAGAAGATATTCATTCGTTTAATGCAACAGCTCTGTTTCGTATGATCAAAAGATGACCACACTCATCAGGCAATTTTAACGAATATACAGGAAGATGTCATGCAGTTGCCTGGCAACAGCACAACAAAGCTTAAATGACGCCAGACAAACTACTTCATGTAAGCCTATAGGAGCATGGTAAACAAAAATGGCGGACGGTAAACGGTACGCAAACCATCGAAAGGACCTTCTACCAACGTTTTTGGTTTCAAAGAAGACAAAGTGGAACGGAGAAAAGCCTCATAAGCAAATCGAGACGCCACCAAAGTTTCGACCGGCGGTGCACCCTTCCTTGAGCTTTGCGAGGTTCTGCGAGACACACATTTCTAGTATTAGATGCAATAAATGATTATTTTGATGGATCGCAGCCAAACAAAGATAGAAAACTTAGGTCATTATTTTAAAAAAAAAATTTCAAATATAAGATGTGCATTGATTTCAGTTGGAAAAAATGTTTTTAAGTTTTTAAGGGGTTGTTAGGTAAAAGATGAAAATATGTGTTAATTTAACATTGATATCATGATCTTTCTACTTTTTAGGAAGTGTCCGTTTGGTTGTCAAGTTTACTCCAAAGTGTGCGTATATTATTCACTGAACTGTAAAACTAAAAACATTATTTTGTCTAATCATACTTTTGTTATATCTTAGTGGGTTAGATTTGGTAATGTACTGTACTTTCTCCCCCCCCCCCCCCCACCCCTTTTAATTCTCTCTGTACCCAGATTTAACCCTTTAATCCCCAGTATCAAAGTACAAATTCTCCTTTCCTGTCCCCATACATTTCTTATAGGAGTAGTGGGGAGAAGTTGTTAAAATATCAATAGAATTCATCTTGGGTGATCATCTCCTTAATTCTCATGACATCTCTGTATGATTTAGCATGGATATTACAAGGAGAAATTTGATCTTGATCACTATTGGGGCTTAAAGGGTTAAAAAGGGATACTGTCCAGCCAAAATAACAAAATTTTGCTTTCCTAATTTCCATGTTTTATCACCAAACAGGGATGTCATTGAGGGCTGGGGGCCGGGGATTTCTCCCGGCTACGAGCCTTCGGCGCTTGGATATGCACACAGCAGTGCATGCTTCATCACCCGCCTACTCTATTCAATCAGCCACCTACTTCAAAATTTAATGACACCCCTGCCAAATATACAACTAAATTGGCTAAAAAGATCCTATAGAGCAAGACAGAAGCACTGTAGAAAAACTACATGAAATCTATGCTTTTGTAACTATTCTCTAATAGGCCATTTGCACGATGACGTCATTTGACTACTACTACCAGAATTCATTTCGTTTTTCCTTTCTTATTTAAATTTTGTAATCCCAGTGCGGTTTAAATAACAATAGCCCTAATTTGCACTACAAAACAAAAAACTGAAGGATTCTGGTAGTAGTAGTCAAATGACGTCATCGTGCAAATGGCCTATTGTAACAATATTGTTTTCTATACAAGAAGAGAATTTTTAACTTGACTTGGAGGATTTGAAAGAAACGAGAGGGGATGGGGGGCGATTAATCAATGGAGGCAATTATTTCACATATTTCCACAAAGGGGGAGGGGGGGGGGGATTAATTGAGGGATGGCTATTATTCAAGGAAATTAAAAATACAGTATTTTTACCTGGACAGTATCCCTTTCAGTATACATGATGTTCCTCATCAGAAGAAAGCATCTCACCTTTAAATAATAGCCAAATGTAATGTGAATTTATAGAGACTAAGCTGATGATTCTAATTTTTCTGCAGTGCTTGATGAAATGGAGGCTAGATTTGATAGACAGCGAGGATCACGCAAGCGCTGGTATGTAAAAATATTACTAAATGTAATCTCAAATCATTACATGTATAATATATTATGTGTACAGAAGGCAGATTTATCTTGTGAAGGCAGGGTTTTTTTGAGATTTTGTTCAATGCTAAATTAGCCGCCCCGCACATTTTTCAGGGGTACTTCTTGGCTGGAAACTGGTACCCACACTCCAGGCCTCGCTTTTGTTCTCGTCCCCCCGCATCAAATACACTCTATTAATTTGTGATTACTACTAGTTTTATTCACATGTAAGTATCTCAGTATGATACAACTTCAACATTTTAGGTTTTTTCCTTGTTTAAATAACTTTCAGGGAACATTGTAAGTTACCGGTAAATCATTTTGACATTGATCTTTTTTCTTGTTTCAGATTTGTTGTAGCGGATATTTTTATTTCCCTTGAAGCAGTGTTTGCAATGAGCAGACCAATGAAATTCACAGCCAGTAGTGAATAATACTCCTCTATCAATATTTTTATGCAGCCTTTCTCTTTAGTCGAAAGAGAATATACCACACTTATCTAGTACGTTTTTTTAATCCTCTAGGTATTAACGAAATTTATGGTACATTAGGTACCTTAAAAAAATTTCCAATTTATGAAAATTAAATGTAATCTCTGATAGGTTGCCACCTTTTTCTTTTATTTTGAAATATTGCTGCCTTTAACCTGAGTTGTACTCTTAGACCAATAAATATACAGCAAATTGTCTCAATACATATATTGTTAGTCGAGTGTCAAAATTTGGGTAG
This sequence comes from Cladopsammia gracilis, assembly GCA_022457155.1. Lineage (NCBI taxonomy): Eukaryota > Metazoa > Cnidaria > Anthozoa > Scleractinia > Dendrophylliidae > Cladopsammia > Cladopsammia gracilis. The sequence continues at coordinate 721,926 of JAJGOT010000391.1, forward strand.
GTTGTTCCTACGTCTGCCCTTTCTTGCAAACTTTCACTAAGCCCCCCCTTTTGAATAAGCACCTTATTTTGAAACAATGCATTTCTTCATTTAGCAAGTTCCCTATTGCTTAAATGCCGTTTTGCTTTTTGTTGTTTTTCATTTACAAGGCATTTTGAAAACAGAAAGTAGTGCTCTGTCCCTTATAAGAGTCATCTCCAATCAGTGCTACCTATGGAAGCCCCAGGGGAGGGGGGTACTCCGATATGAAAGGCGAGAGGTGATATTTGTACCTTTCAATTTTTTTGTAAGTGTGGTTTGGTACCACTAAGAGCATTTGAATTGAAACTGACCACTGGCAGAGTTATTATAGCTTGTTCCAGGCTCTGAGATAGTGGGGAATGCATGAAGTAAAAAAAAGGAAAAAATTGTGGGTAACTGGGTAGAGGGCATCTCGGAACGCCTCACAGGATTGGCTGAGAAAATAACGGAACAAACAACAGAACAATGGACTCTAGCCCTGAAAACAAAACATCTCAGTGACTGCCCTCTCCTCAGTTCCCCCGCGATTTTTTCCTTTTTTTACTTCGCGCGTTCCCCACTATCTTGGAGCATGGAACAGGCTAGAGTTATTATGATGCCCTTTAGGGTACTGAGCCAGAAAAATGCTGACATGAACAACTTTTCTGAAATAATTGGCACCTCTTTAACTTAATGTGAGCCACACCCACAAAACAGGGTTTCTGGTACCTTAGGGGTTTCTTGGTACCTTGGGGGTTTCTTGGTACCTTGGGGGTTTCTTGGTACCTTGGGGGTTTCTTGGTACCTTAGGGGTTTCTTTCAAAATTTCTGACAATTCACTCCCATCAATTTTACAAGCACAAAGCGTAAGCAATGAGCATGGAGCAAGAGTTGTGCGAGGGTGGGGTTATTAAATTCCAGGCTTGTTGCTCATTCTTTGATGCACTCTTGTAGGCTAACAAGCACCTACTTTCCCCCTCTGGCGCAAATTCAAATCACCACAACATGGGAAATTAATTAATTTAACTGACTCATTTATTCCATCTTTGGTAAAATTTTAAACTTTACTTGTTACATTTAAATCCCCTGCTTTAATCATTAATACATCAATGAGGGAGGATTATTTCTCAGACTTTGTCCAGTCTTTGGAAGGGGCATAACAATGGACCCTCATTTCTCTCAGGGATAGTAATAATATATAATAATAATAATAATACCTAATAATACCTATCGTGATTGGTGCTCTTGGAAGCATATCGAAAGGTGCAAAGACCTGGTTTGGAAAGTTAGATATACCTGACTTCCTTGGAAGTGTACAAATATCGGCCATTCTCGGAACTGTGCACTTGTTGAGGAAAGTGTTGTGTCTCTAAGCTACGGGGAGTGGCTGAGACAATAAACATTACCCAGTAGAACATCTGGCAACTGGAGAGAATTGAATAATAATAATAATAATAATAAACCCCTCAACATTACATTTTTAAAATGAAACTGATCATTGTCATATATATTTAATTGTCATATATAATAATTGTCATATATAATAATAATATTATTAATAATAATAATAATAAAGTCTTTATTTAAAGAGGTTTGCACTAAATAGCAAAGCTAATAAACTTGTGGCCCTCTGTAACACTACTCTAGTTGAGTGAGTGACTGCAGAAAGTGTCTCCCCCAAGGACACGCGACTTGTGGGGTGGTAATTTTTATGTGCACTTGCATGATTGCCCACTTCACTATCCCTGTACGCTTTGATAACTGTACTACTACGTGGTTTTAAAATGTGTCAATCAACAGATGTTGCAGTGGCTGTTCATCATATTGTGCCATGAAATAAGCCATTCAACATGTTGAACAAAAATATTTAAGACAGACTCTATTCCAACTTGTTAAAAGACACCAGTCAATTGTTTTAAAATATTGTATGTGTTTTCTACTTAATCAACAACTTTCAACATTTGTTGAGCAACACAACACTGTTTATGTTGAATGATGTTGAGCCGTGTCATTCCCTTGAGAAAAACGAGTCATGACTCAAGATAAGTATGTGGAAGGATATTTTGTGCTGACTTACATGATCTCGCTTTTGACTCTCTCTGAGAGAAATGACGGACTACTTGTAATCTACGTTGATAAGAGTGTACCTTTTTTGAGATCATTATCTTGTAGTAGAGTTGAAGTTGAACATCTACTCACAACTGATACATACCCTAAACACTGTCCTATTTTACCCTAAAATTAATTTAATTATAATTCATTTTGGAACTCCTTGAGCCTTCATATTATACTCTGTTTGAAAGGAAAATAATTATATTCCATAACTTATCCTGTCACTTCGCCATTAAAAATATAACCTGAAACATGCAGTTTGCATCAAGCCTGAGAGCTACCCTTAAAAAGGTTCATGGAAATTAATCACATTGAGGTACCACTTGCCACCGATAAATTGAAATAAATGCGGGTTGGTTAGCATTGTACCCTCCCATAAGAGTTAAATACTACTCTTTTAAACCCTTTCACTCCCAGGGTCCATTATGAAGACATTTAAATGTAGTTCTTACTTTAAAGTCAGTCTAACTGTCTAAAAGTCTAACTTTTAAAGTCTGAAACCCTATGGTGTGACCATTCAAATGAAAGCTCTTCTGCAGTCCTTTTGCATGGTACCATTCGTATTCCAGTATTTTACAAAACAACATTCAGATTACCCTTGAATTTTGATCTTTGGAGTAAGAAAAACAAACATTTGGTAAAAGCACATGGTGAAAGGGGGGGATTAGAACCAAGACAAAATTTAGCCCCTTAGGTCTTTATAATCTTCTGCATTAAATGTTTAAAGGAAAGCTCGTTAATTCTTGATACATTGGTTAATGATAGTACTAAATATTTTGTAGTTACTCTAGGCTATTTCTATGACTTCTTCTTTAGTTTGTCTCTCTCTTTCTTCAGTTCATGCAACTCCTTGAGCTGCTCGATTTCATCTTCAAGACGTGCTATCTTGGCGCTGAAGAAAGAAAAACATTGTTCTGATCTAAAAAATACTTAACAGAACATTTATCACCAGTTGGTTCAGGGTTCTCCTTATCAGGCGGTAACTGGTAAAATTTACCGCTTGAAGCAGCACTTATTACCGCCCATAACCGCTTGCCCCCGGGAAATTTTTAAGACACACACTTTTCCCTTTACTGCTTAGCAAAAATCCCTTACCTGTTGAGCTAAAATTTAGGGAGAACCCTGTTGGTTTAGCTGGTGTACAGACATCTTTTAGCCATTCCAAAAGTTCTGTTGTCACCAAAGGGCGAAGAAGCCAAGGAACTATGGAATAGGAGATGTCCGTGGGTTGGCTACCGTTAGCCTGCATGGCAGGCATAAACCAGAGGGGGAGGAGATGCGAAAACGGATTAGGGGAGAAGGGAAGGAACACCTGCTAAAGAACTGTGCTATTTGAATTACAGCCACCAATTTCCTGGTAATCAAATTATGTCAACAGTCAATAAATAAATTCACTGAGATCAGAAACTGGCACATGCTTTCATGCATGGCTGACTTCATGTGGGAATTCACAATGTTTACTACCCTGCACAAATTAGCCAATCAGAATTTTGCGGATGCTAACATCTTCAGAAATGAACAAAAGGGGGTCTTTATTGCAGACGCCCTTTCCCTCTCTCCCCAATTCCCCACTCCCCCACAGCTGCTGCGCAGGCTAGCTGCTGTTGATTCAATGCAATAACAACATGCTGACAAGGACATGGAGGCATTTGGCCTGGTGGCTCAGTATATTAGGCAGTTCAGTTCAGTTCATTATATTAGGCAGGTTGGCAGTTTGAGCCCTGGTTTCTGCCATGATATTGATTCGTTAGACAAGAAGCATTGCTCCATATTGTCTCTCTCCACCCTGGCCCCAGTTGTTCAAAAGGTGGATAGCGCTATCCATCGGATAAGCACTAGCAAAACCAATTGTGTTATCCACTGGATATTTTTTTATCCAGTGGATAGCGCTATCCAACTTTTGTACAACTGGAGCCAGGTGTATAAATGGGCAACAGCAAAATACTGGGAAGCCCTGCAATGGACTAGCATCTCACCCAGGGGATAGTTACCTCGCAGAAGGACAGCACGGACATTGGCAGATTTTTCAAGGGGATGGGAGGGGGTAATTAAATGCACCCAAGTACCCCCTAAAATTATGTATTGGTCTTTGCTTTATTAACACAACTCGACTGCTGTGTTTCACTGAGTTAGCTATGGTCATTTACCTTTTGGACTCCTCTCTTTCTATTTGTGAATAACTACTTTCCATGGCAGCTAAGTCATCATCATCATCATGGAATCTGTCAGCAAAATCAAAGAAAAGGATAAAACTCTTAAATTAAAAATGCTAAAACCACTCACCCATATAGATTTTGCTGTCATTACAGAATGATGCAAAGTGAATAATGACTTTGTGTCAAAGTGTCCCTGCACCAAAACCTCTCTTGATGCAATGTTTTGCACAAATGGGTGTTTTGTACATTCAAATTCAGGTTCATATGATTCAACCTGTTCATATATATGCGCTGTGGTCTAACCTCTCGTTTTAGGGACCACCTGCCATAAGAGACCATATTGGCTTCGCATTTTGGGTGCTTGTTTACCAGTAGGTTTGAATGTATGTCCAAAAGTGACACAAACCTTGTTCTGTCATAGCCAAAAATTTCCTTAATGTACTTTGAGACATCAACATCATCTCCATCTCCGTCGTCAATAAAATCATCCATTTCATCCTCAAATGGACTCCTCTTTCTCTTAAGAGTATCTAGGTGTCTCTTTCTTGGAAGATCTCCTTTCATGGGCCGCTTCTTATTACTAGTATGAATTGTCTTGGGGTTGATTAATTTTCCTGTGTGACTTGCTGAAGGCTTTTTCAAAGATGATATTTTACTTCCAAGACTCTTTTCTCTACTCCCATTTGCAAAGCCTGATTGCTTTGAATCATGTTTAACTTTGCAATCTCCCATGGAAGGCAATGTTTTATCTGGAATTCCTTTCTCTTTTAATTTTGATCTTCCCTTAGAATGCATTTGTCCATTTGTTTTTTCTTCTTTAAAAGCCTTTGCCTGTGCTGTATTTAACATTTTCCCTTGTTCTGAGCTTTTACCGCTCTGTTTTACACGTCCTACCACCTCCTTGCTTCCCTGTTGCTTCGCACCACTTCCATGTTCTTCTAAAGATGGCAATTTAGCATCACCATTTTTATTCCTCTCAGCCATTGCCAGCAAAGCTTTGAAATCCATAGGCGGGCCTTGCTTGACATTTCTTTTCCCTTTTTTAACTTTCTCAACAGATTTTTTAGAGTTCAATTCACTGTTCTTATTAACAGGTTCCAGGGATTGCCTAATTTTGTCTACATCAGGTTTCTTTGAAGATGGCTGGTGTGGCATCTTTAAAGCTTTGTGCTCATTCCATTTCTCATGCCTTCTATCTAATTGTTCTCCAAGTGATGTGCTTGAGTCAGATGGTTTCTTCTGTCTTTTGGCAGTTGTTTGACTACAGGCTGTTCCTTTTGCAGAGTCTTTCTTCTTAGTGCCAAGAGATTGGGCCAAACGTTCTTCAATTCTAGCCCGTCTTGCAGCTTCTTCCTCTGCTGTACAAAGCACAAAAAAACATAAATTGAATTTTAAAAAACGATTGCCCTCAGAATGTTTCTGTCACACTATGAGCTAGTTGAATGAAGCAATGGTTGTGTCACACAAGGGGCTAGTTTGTCTGTGTCACACAAGGGGCTAGTTTGTTTGTCTCACAAGGGGCTAGATATTGTGTCACACAAGGGGCTAGTTTGTCTGTGTCACACAAGGGGCTAGTTAGTTTGTGTCTCACAAGGGGCTAGTTAGTTTGTGTCACACAAGGGGTTAGTTTTTCTGTGTCACACAAGGGGCTAGTTTGTCTGTTTCACACAAGGGGCTAGTTTGTCTGTGTCACACAAGGGGCTAGTTTGTGCCTCACAAGGGGCTAGTTTTGTCTGTGTCACACAAGGGGTTTGTTTTGTCTGTGTCACACAAGGGGCTAGTTTGTTTGTGTCACACAAGGGGCTAGTTTGTTTGTGTCACTAAGGACCTAGTTAGTTTGTGTCACACAAGGGGCTAGTTTGTTTGTGTGACACATGGGGCTAGTTAGTTTGTGTCTCACAAGGGGCTAGTTTTGTCTGTGTCTCACAAGGGGCTAGTTGGTTGAGTTACAAGAAAGCCAACAATAAATTTATTTACTACAATATTCTCAAAGTCTCACCTGACTTCTTTTTCTTCTCAAGTTCTTTCTTTGCTAAAAAGGCTTTAACTGCCCCATCTGACACTCCACTTGTGCATGATTTTCTGTCATTATTCTTTGCTATTACTTCTTTTGAATCCTGTGAATAAGAGATTTTTAAAATCTAGCTTATACCTTATACCTACAATGTGATGAGAGCATTACAAGACAAGTTGCTTGGGGCTGTCAGACGCATACAACACTTTTCGTGAGGAAAGCAATTATTTAATTATAGCAATAAAATCTAGCTTATACCTACGTTGTTCAAAGAGCATCTAAATACAAATAATATATCCTCCATTAAAAATTATGGAAAAATTGTTGAACTTCATCAGTGAGAGGTTTGCTCTGAGCTTTCAGAAACCATGTTCACAGTATAGTTCAACTACAATTAAAATTTAAATCAAGTAAGAAAATCAAGTATTGAATGCAATGCTGACAAGAGACATTCTGATGGGAGACAAGTTGCAGAAGAAATTGTGTATGTAACACTCCCTCACCCTCTTCACAACTTTGATTACAATGAAAAATTGTGTTGCAAGTTGCAGAATAAGTTGAACAATGTTCTACCTCCTCTCATCTTGCACACTACATCCTCACCCAAGCGGTCCTTTGCCTTTTCTTTTCCATTTCAATTTCTTCCTTGAGCTACCGCTCTAATTTGAACAACATTAAATGCGCTATTGTTTTCCTTGCAAAAAGTGTTGCATGCATTGGACAGCCCCAAGCAACTTGTCTTGCATTGCTCTCATCAGCATTGCTTTGCAAGTTGCAAGAAAAATTTCCTCGCATATTTGGTGATTAATTTCTTGTGTAACATCACCTTTAGTCTATTTGTAAGATTTCTGGATAAACATTGATGAGGCTAATTCTGGGCTGGAATCTTGTGGTACAATAGGAACAGGACAATGGGGATGGGTGGTGCAGAGAACGGGGGTTGGGAAGACTACTGACTACTTGTGTGCTGCACATGCGATTAGTATGGGTGATCTTCATGCATAATAGTTGTTTCGTAGCAATGATATAACAATTCCCATATCCTGCATATCCAGGTACTGCCCAACTTATTTTTATCAAGTTTAACTGATTACAAATAATTCTGAGACAAAAGCCAGATCTGGTCTTTTGTGGCCAGTAATGTTTCTATTATTATTTTTTTTTTTTGGGGGGGGGGGGGGGGGGAAGGAGTGGGAATTAAGCCTAATAATTAGGCTAATTAGCATCAATATAAAAAATAATAAATTGGCCACCATTTATGAATAAGGTCTATAATGATTAACCTGAGTATAAAAAGAAACCTTCTAAAGTGCACTCACATGGTTTTCACTTCTTGTCTTTGAGAATGTATACAGTAAACTCTCTCTAAGATGGACACCGTCAGGACCGGCCCCAACTGTCCGTCTTAGAGAGGTGTCCAGCTTATAGGAAGTCAAGATTATGTGATACCAGTAATTCTGGGGTTTTGCTAAAAGCAGGCCCGCGGCCCGGCGGCCCACGGCCCGCGGCCCACGGCCCACGGCCCGCGGCCCGCGGCCCGCGGCCCGCGGCCCACTTCACGGCCCGCGGCCCGGCGGCCCGCGGCCCACTTCAAGGTCCGAGGCCTGGCGGCCCGCGTTTTCCCAGAATTGTGGAGGGTCAGTGCTATACTGCCGCGCATGCGCAGATGTGCATCGGGTGCATCTACATCTACATTTATTTAGCCAGTCGGTAAAATCTTTGCAGATATCACACCAACTGTGCTAAAAACTAAAAAAAAGCTATTATCAATATATACAATACACAGGAATAAAGGAATAAAAAATGTAGCTAAATGGGATAAATAACTGTGTTATGTCTGTAATGTTTTCCTGTGAATTTGTTCTTTTAGAATTTGACCTCTTATAACGTCCCTTTTCTTTTTGCTTTTGCGGTTAGTGGGTTGTTTTTATGTTGATCTGAAATGATATGTTGACCGTTTAATGTCTTTCCTGCTATTTTTAATAACGCTGAGCCCAGCTATTTGTGTTGGTCGTTGCAGGAGTGTGTCACGGTGAACTAAATCCTATGTAGATCCAAGGTTAACACACAGGGAGAGAGAGAGAGTTTAAGCTTTAGTGAAAGCTCTGTGACTTTAAAACTTGTCTCAGTCAAAGCTGTGTTAATAGCATCGATTCGCTCCGCTTTATATCTCTGCGAGTTGTTTGCGTCTGGAGCTCGATATTTATATCACATCCATTTGGTAATTAGTTTACCAGTCTAGCGACTGTTTTGTTTATGTCACTGTAATGATTCAGGCAAGGCCATAGTTTCGTTTCTCCACTTGAACTACTTCATCAGTTGCCGTGTTTACATTTGGTGGTTGCTTCCTTTAGAGCAACGCATATTTATGGCGAGAACGGTCAACGTTCCGCAGTTTTCGGGCTAATTTGGCTTTTAAAATCTACCCGTTCCCGTAAGTGAGATCGAAAATGGTGCGTTCTGTTTGGACCTTGCCAGCTAATCAGTTACTGCAGATTCGATCCGTTTGTATTTCAAGCTATGGGTTGTGTTTTTTAAAAGGTTAAGATGTGTTGGAGGTGTTGCAATTAATTGTTCTGGACCGAAACATCATATAAAATCTATAGTCTTTGTTTTTGCTCCTCTGAAAATAGAGGAAGTGTGTTGTATATTTTGCGTGTATTTTTGTAGTTGACTCTTCTTTACAGTTCATGTACAATATTGAGTTAAGTGGTTTCACGGGTAGAATAGGGCTCTGTCTGGAAAAAGGCACAGTTATCAATCGATAAAAATCACTTGATTTTTATTGATTTTTACCGGTACCGATTTTTATCGATTGACTTCGCCGGGTGTAAAATGGACGACGGTGAGTTTGGATTCGTTTTGCAATTTTCAATCCTTGTCTCTGTTTGTTAAATTTTGCTCAGAGAATAACGTTTGATCTTTATAAGTCCGTCTATTCACAGAACCCGATAGCACAGCGGAGTTCGTGCTCAAACGATGTAAGTTTTAACAGGAATTCTTTTTCGCGTTTACTAGTTTCGTAAGTTATATATAGTTAGTAAACTATATATAAACTACTAGTTTTCGTAAGTTAGACGCGTTCGAAGGAATTTCCGGCGGAAATGAGCCCCTGAAAAAAGCAATAGGGGAGGCCATTTGGAAGACCAGACACCAAAAAATCTCAAATTTTTCTGCATGTAAGGCACAGGGCAGCCGACATGAAATTAGGATTACGTTCTTCGAACGCGATTATTTTCAACAGCACATTTGTGGAAATTCGACAAAACTGGAAAAACTTAAAGTGGGCCGCGGGCTGTGAAGTGGACCTCGAGCCGCCGGGCCGTGGGCCGCGGGCCGTGAAGTGGGCCGTGGGCCGCGGGCCGTGGGCCGCGGGCCGTGGGCCGCAGGCCGTGGGCCGCGGGCCGTGGGCCGTGGGCCGTGGGCCGTGGGCCGTGGGCCGCCGGGCCGCGGGCCTGCTTTTAGCAAAACCCGTAATTCTGAGATAATAAATCTGAACCTATGCACAATAAATACACCTCTGTTTAAAGTCTGTTTAATTAACTACAAACTGGAACAAAAATGGACTTGTTTGCTCATATTCTGGGCCTAGATTTCCGTTTTGAAGTATTTTTCACAAAAAAAGCACTCCTCAAGCGTCCATTGACAGTTTCAAAGTGTCTGTTGTCCATCATAGAGAGGTGTCCATCTTATCAAGAGTTTTGTTACAGTAAAATGACTAAAAAACGGCAGGGACTAACACCAGGTGTCCGTTTTATAGAAGTGTCAGAGGGAGTTGACTGAATAAGTTCTTATATTGCTTACTTTATTTAAGGCATGAAAAATCAAGAGACTTAAGTCATTTAAGTCATTCACTTTAATTACCTGTTTCTTTGCTCGAGCTTTATTCTGAGTAGCCAAGTTCATCAGTTCTTTGAAATCCATGTCTTGGTGAAGAATCACATTTACAAAGCTCAATCAATCACTGAGTAAAAAAAATAACTGATTATTATAACTGTAACTACATGTTCTAAAGTTCAAGAGCGTTAACCTTTTAACTCCCAAGAGTGCCAAATATCAAAATTCAAGAAAAATCCCAAATTGTTTAACAATTAATGGTGGTACCATGCAAAAGTACTGCCGAATAGGCTTCATTTGAATGGTTACACACACCAAAGGATTTCCAAAAGAATTAACCTATTTTCTTCCGAACGTTTGCTATCTTAAATTCGAAGTCAAAAAAAATTTTGTATTGATTGATTGATTGTCGACAGACTCAAAAGTTAGAACAAAACTAAGCTTATATGTCCCCAAGGTTTCAATTAAATTTGAATATAATTGACAAGTAAAAAAATAACATGTTGTCCATTCCTTTAATAAACGAGGCTTTCGATGACCATAAACGTGGCACTACAAAAATTGACGACCGCACAATGGACAGCCAAGTACCACAACATGAAAGCGAATTTGTTATCGCCATATCAGTAAGCTTAAGCATATTTATTGTCATGTTTTTGGCCGTTCGTAGCCAAAAAATCTTGGAATTACAACTGAAATACTCCTTACCTTTAAGATTCTAATTATTTTGTTTCAGCTGCCTAGAAGTTGTCCGGCTTCTGAAAAATCCGTGATTTTTTATAGGGCACTGCTAACAGGAAGTGAGATTCTTTCACAGCTGTGCGGCCATTTTATTAGTTCCCAAATCACTCCGTCCGAGGATTTTCCCAGTATGCATAGGGGTCCGCTGAAACATCCCATAACGCAACGCGACATCGTATATCGCTAAGTTATTTTAAGGGGGTTCGAGACTATAAAATTTGAATGAAATTTTAAAAGGTTTAAAGAAGGGATAGAAGAAAGAAAATGATTTTTGGAACACTAACAGACAGTTGATACCCACACAAAAGCACCCCAGGTAGCCTGTTCCAGGCGTTCAGATAGTGAGGAAAGCGCGAATAGTTGGGGAAGGCGCGAAGAAAAGCGAGCGAAACAAATTTTCCCCGCATTTTTTTCGTTCACTTTTCTTCGCGACTTCCCCCCCAACTATTCGCGCTTTCCCCACCATCTGAACGCCTGGAACAGGCTACACCCCAGGTTGCTAGTGGACTAACTTGGTGTCCGTCTATTAATTATTAACTACAAATTCTAGTTTTAAATTAAACTTCACTAAACCTTCAATATTTCTTATTTCTCTTAATTTTATAAATCCTTTGAGAAAAACTATTTCCTCCCAAACATACCCGAAAATCACCCAAAAATTTATAAAACACCCCATAGCATAGATTCATGAAATGAGCAACTTTCGGATTGCTTGAAACGTGAACGAGATATTTTATTTAGCCATGTCAAGTGACGGAAAAATGGCGTTTAGGTTAAGTCCCGCCTTAAAGGTCGCGTGAACTATCGCCGTGAATATCATCGTCGTAAAAAAAACATACAAGTAAATCTAAGTCTTGTCATACAAGGTTTTTTCGCTATTGTATTTTAAACGGTGTGCAAAGCAGCTTTGTTTGGGATATTTTTTCGTTTCGAAAACAGAGCGAGTGGATCAAATTAGCTGTCCGTATAGCAAATTATTGACCGCTCAGTGCTCCTATTCATGCATCATGCACAAGAGAACTGAACATGTTCTCTTCACGTAAGTTATTTCTTAGCGTCATATTACATAAAAATTGAGTCCGGACGGGCTAGGGTTAGGGTCTTCAGCCCGTGTTGTAAACGATCCATGCAACGTGCTGTCCGATCGGACCAGACCCACGTTTTTTCGTTTTTGCATGGTACCGTGGAAGCCTAGGCGGTGATTAGAACCGAAAAAACACGTGTCGGTTCTCGTGTAAACGCTCCTCCTGTCTGTACCTACTAGTTAGGCGTAAGCTTGCATGAAAACTGGTCCCAACTTCGGTCGCTCACCGGTCAGTTCGTGAATAGAATGCCCCGTTTTGAAGCCCATGCTATATCTACGAATTAACCGACCTTGACGGTCAGTTTAAAAAGATAATAGCATCTCAGTACTAAAAAAACCACCCGCGGCCCGACCAGCCAGCTCTGACAAATTTAAAGCGATCGTTCCGAACCGGGTCCTCAAGGAAATCTTTTGCTTAGCCATACAAATGCAAAAAAGAGCTGTTTCTAGTTAAGGAGTCCAGAAGGAACGTTCTGTAGCGTAAAAGCGCCTTCCCGCCTTCCAAAACACATCTGTGGGCTCTCATAATCAACAAGAATGAAAAACGATAAAACTATAACTCATTTTAAATTCCCAAAGGCCGATCAGTGAAACTTCTCAGTCTCGGCAGTCAATATGAGTTGTTTTTCGCACAATTACTAACGGTTTGCACTGATCGATTTACAGATGAGACAAAGTTGTAAGAAATCCGTGAAAAACGAGAAGATAATGATATGATATGATATGATATGATATGATATGATATGATATCGCACAGATTTGACAAGGCGCTATATTCCGAGTTTCAGTAGCCAATCAGAGCTCGCCAACAATGCTATCCACTGTTTCAGTATATACTATAAAAACGTGTTATTTTAGGGATTCCCTATATCTTAGTATCCTGGATACCGGAGGTTCTCTTGCGGCACCCTCAGTTCGTGAGAAGTCGGGGCCGTCCACAGGCCTCCCAAGCTACATACGTGGTGTATGCGGCAGCTTGTGTATACAGAGAAATGTATGGGAAAATCACGGATTCTCGAAAATTGGGTAAATAACTATCTATTTTGAAATAAAGTTTACCTACCTCAAATGTGTTGTTTACTTGCGTCTTGTACCGAATTTGAAGCCATTCCGACGCCATTTAGCGAAGTTATTCGAAGTCGAAGTCGAAGTCGAATTCGAAGTCGTTGTCTCCCCTTCTTTTTAGAAGGGGAGACAACTACTTCGAATAACTTCGCTAAATGGCGTCGGAATGGCTTCAAATTTGGTACAAGACGCAAGTAAACAACACATTTGAGGTAGGTAAACTTTATTTCAAAATAGATAGTTATTTACCCAATTTTCGAGAATCCGTGATTTTCCCATACATTTCTCTGTATACACAAGCTGTCGCATACACCACGTATGTAGCTTGGGAAGCCTGTGGGCCGTCCTTGACGAGCGGCGAATGAGAGAAATGAGACCGCGAGAAAAGCCTGTGGCACCCAGGGTAGATCTGATTAGTTTGGCGAAAACCTAAATTTTCGTTTTACGTTTTCAAAGCAACGGAAACAATTGAAAGCTAACGCGTCTTCTCAGCAGAAAAAGTTGTTTTGGATAGTTTTCGACTGCGATATATCATGTTTGTCTTCATTAAGTCTAAACTACTCACAATTTACAACAAGGAAATTTGAGCAGTATAACAAAAACTGACAAATTCTGCGGGGCATTACTTTAAAAAATAGACGGAAAATTCTCGTAACAACTGAATTTCTCTATCTTTTACGCTAAGCCTCGGGCCACCGAAGTTTTGTTGTTTGTATAATTATCCGCGCTTAATTTTTCTATTCGCTTTCAAACAATCATTAGTATGGATTTTCAACAGCCCGAATTTCAATTTGTTTCTATACAAACTTGCAGGTTGCAAACTTGAAACGAGGAAAAACAGATCCCAGTTTAATGGAAGATGCCAGTTTAATAGAGGAAACAAGAGCGAAATCCCCAGGAAGCGCAAATTTGGATTTGAATATCTTTTAGCATTCCAAAAGAAGACTTTACATAACTTTCAGCTGCCATAGAACACAGAAATAATAAGTTCTTTCATCAAAGAACTCATTAAGAGTTCCCTTTCTTCGTAAACATTGTGGTTAAAACACTGAAGCATCCACTGGTTAAGCTGAAAAAAGTTCATTCAGCGATATAATTATTTACTCTGAGCTCGCACATGTTGTAAGTACTTAACCCAAAGCTTTATTTAGAACCTTTAATTACTGAAAGCCTTAGTTAACGAGTGCTGCATGTTTATCTTAGTTCTCTAGCAGCTGCATTTGTATAATAAGTTAACACGCCTTCGGAAAGGTTGCCCGCCGTTTGAATACAATACAGTGTTCTCGTGAATAGGCGACAACGTAAGAAGCTTAATATTCTAACGAACACTCATTTCACACCTCTTTGTGTATTTTCTTTCTTCTCATCTCAGCTTAAAGGCGCCTTGTAAAAACGTTTTGATCTATCTTTGCTCTTTACCTGTATGTGGCGAGCCTAGGCAAATTGAGAGTAGCCAAGGATAACTTATCCTCCCCGATAACAGATGTTTTTAAAACAGATTTTCATTAGCATATTCAGTTCTTAATAAACTGCAGCTCCGCATTAAATCGAAAATGCAAGAGAAAAATAAATACTGTCCGAGCTAAGAGTTGTATCAATTTAAAAGTGTGTGTGTTCAAAAGCAAAAAGGACTCAAAAAAGGGGGAGGGTCTAACGAGCAACTGGGCGAACATTTACTCGTTGAGACGTTAAAAAGCAGTATAACTCATCCAGTGATTTATTTTCTGAGTTTTCACGGATGCTGATCATTAAATATATTGTGTTAGACAACAATCACTTTTCAGACTTTTAAAACTCTGACAGCATGATTTAAGCCTAAATCATTAACGATCTGATCGCTTGTTTTATACCATTACTTTCAATCTCCTTAAAACGGAGTGTCTCTCCGCTTAATTGCGCAGTGAACAATGCTACGCCAAAAAAGCAAAAAACACATAAGTCTGAATATTTGAACGTTTCTCTTTTAATGTGTACTTAGTGTATTTAATGTCGACAAAATGTAGATGTTTCTAAAATTAAGCCGCCCTATTTTGTTCAATTCTACTCACACTATTATTTTCAGTCTTCGTCACCTGCGTTCAGCTAACAACAAATCCCGAGGATTGTTTAAACATATAATCTAAATCTATGAAAAAAAATAACAACAACACTGTATGCAGAGTTTGTGTAGTACAATTATGGTTTTAATGAATAAAAATCTTTTTTCATTCGTCTTCCCATTTGTTAACAAAGAAGGCCATGCGACACTTTAGACAGATATGGATTTTCTGTCGGGAGGCTAAACAGAAACCGTTATAAACTTTTCGACGGTAGTTAATTTGGAACCATTGTTTCAACTTAAAGGCTTTCAGTATGATACGCAAATATTAAATATTTCCAACCCTCTTTAGCGATTTTTCTGTGGAAAATTCTTCATATTCCGTGGAGGTTCTGGAGATAGTCAATTTGAAGCATTGTTTCAACTTAAAGAAGAAAGAGTCATTTTCTATTCGAGCTTTCTTTGTTCATTTTGTCTCCCTTGAAACAAAACAGAACACTGACAAAAAAAAATGAAACATCAATGAACTATTAGTATACATTCATTCTTTATTCCTCTATCTTTTTCATCTCTCTATCTCTCTCTCTCTCTTTGACAAAAAGAAGACACGCGTGAGGTATATTTCACCACATAAAACTTTCTTTCGAAACGTGTTCCAAACAGTTTTTGCGTTAACGTTGAAGTTTAGAATTACAGTTAGAAAACGAAAACATTTTAAAAAGACATTGAGGATTAATAATTCTACGAATAGAATTTCGTGACCTTTTTAAAATTTGGGATTATTTTCATTTTAACTTTTTTTTGTGGAATTCATCTGTCACAAGCGAAAATGGACTCTCAACTCGGCATCTGTTTCAACTCGATTCTGTTGTCGGTAAACGAATTTTCCTTTATCTTAATGACGAGATTTATTTCAAAAGCACTAAAGAAGTATGAAATACCCAAATTATCTTCCAAACAAACCCGATTTCAGCTGTCTCCTTTTGAAAAAGGTGAGAACACGAAGCTATGTCAACGCCATTGTACCCTTTTCAATTCACTCACCCTTGAATCGTGTCTTCTAAAAAGATTTCTCGGTTAGTATTGAGCCGAAACTGTTCAGTCTTGTTGTGCCATTCCTAAGTCATAATGACTAATACAGTACTTTCTCTTTCTGAGAATTAAATGACTTTGTCCTTCAGAATACTGATTATGAAACAGATCTCATCTCATGTCTGCGGAATGAGATGAGACATGCATATGGTCGATCGCTTAATTATTTGAACATATAACCAGTGTTCACATCAGACAAAACATTGTTATGACAGAAACATGAAATAAAAAAATGCTTTCACTGATTTATTTCACAAAAAGAATAGAGCCTTAGTTTGCGTTTGTAGCTAAGTTTTTTTTAATATACTGTTTTGGAAATGAAGATCTCATACAAAACTAGATTTTTAAAGACTAAGTGTTGTTGTTTTTCCTGTTAAAGTTATCAATTTACACCTTGTGCGCTTCGAGTGTTTTTAATATCAGTAAGTGATATAGGGCTTAAAGTTTCTTATTTTTATTTTTCGTGTCTCTTTTTATTATCGATTATTTTCCTCCAAAATATTTCTCATCTAGGAATTGCTTCCAGGCCGTCGGACATTATAAACAGACTTTCTTTTTAAGAATCATTTGCATCAAAATACGAATGTTTCTTTAATCAATAAAATGTATTCAAAAAATCCTTGATGAGGGAGATATTTCTATCAATCGGTGAAAATGTCCGCCTCATATTCAAAGTCTTGTCAAATTAGGCGACAAAACGATAAGAAGCCGTTTCAATCTGCGATAATTATGAATGGAACATTATAATATTTGAGTTTGATTTAACTTTGAGGGTATTACTACAAGGAGATCAACGAAGCCATCAAAACACTTTCGCTTCATCCCTTCAGCGCATTTCTATTGGCCCACATCTAACGACGTGCTATCAAATTAATTAAACAGCGAGCGACATAAAGGAATAGATAGTGAACGAACCGCGTACGCTATGCTAATAAACAGTGGGGGTCGATTAATGGTCTCCCAGAAAACTAAACACGAAGATTGAAAATTAAAAGTGAAAAACACCTGTTATTTGTGAAGATATAAGTTACATGATATGCTACGCAATACCGATATCACTAGTTATTGCGGCGGTTCGTTCATCAAACATAAGATATTGACCGCCGTACAAGGCCGTGGAGAAGTTAGCATTCAGGCACTTGAGACTGATCATGGTGACAAGAAAACGGTGAAATGACAAGCGGTGTTTTCGCATTTATAAGAATATCATCTTGAAAAAATATCCGAATGATCGCCTTCGCATCAACTGGCCCAGAATAGACACCCCACTGAAAACAACAGCGACTTCACACGTAAAGATATCAAGTATTATTCACCTTTCAAGCCTGGAATATGGACTAGATCCCGGAAGATAAGCTTCTCTAGGTAAAACAAGTTATTTTTAAGGCATAGTATCTCAGTAAATCCACATATTTTTTTCGTTTGACAACTTGCTTAGTTCTCAAGGAAACGCCCAACATTTTAGCTTTAGTTTAATGTCAAGTTTGCGCGCTCTTTATTTGTTTGCATGTAATTTCTATATCTTAGAATTTAAAACTACGTGTTTCATGTTAAATTTCTGTTTTTGTTTTAACGCTTCGCTTACACGTAGATTTTATTAGTAAAACAAACAAATCTATCGACTAAACTATCGATATCCAGCCTGATCATCATATCAAACTGTTTTTGTCACTGAACCCAGAAGATGCCCCGAAGTTTCACTTGTTGTCAGAGAAGAGGAAATGTTATATCACAGCTAACAGTCCTTTGGAACAGTGAAGATACTTTTGAACATTTTTTAAAATATCAAATCGTGGTGGCCTTCTTTGACATTTATACAATAAAAAGAAATGCCGCCGGATATTTGAGGTTTCTAGTAAATGTTCAAAACCTGTCGTTGGATGTACAAGAATACCTACAAAGTAAAAATATTAGCATTTAGTTTTTTTAGTGATTCGCTATTCTAAAGACATATAAGACATATAAGTAATAAGATACACGTTGCTTCAGTCTATTTTTCTTGTTTTGTAGACTAGTACTGAATAATTGATGATTGTGTTTTGTATAGATAACTGTAATATATCTTTGATTTGGAGTTTTCCGGCGTTATTCAATGACGCACTCGATCGGTTAATCACCCTTATTTTAGATTAGCTCAGAATTAAAAAGTCAGAAGACCTGAAAAGTCATATTCAGTCAGTCAGTCAGTCAGTCAGTCAGTCAGCCAGACATCCAGTCAGTCAGTCAGTCAGTTAGACAGACTCAGCCAGTCAGTCAGTCAGTCAGTCAGACAGACTCAGCCAGTCAGACAAACAGTCAGTTGTATGTCAAGTAGTCCACGGCTCACTGGAAGAGCATTTTTACATGAAAGTGATCCCGTGTTTTTAAATAAAGATGATGATGATGATGATGAAGATGATGATGAAGATGATGATGATGATGATGATGATGATGATGAGTCTTTCATTCAGCCAGAAACCATCATACAATTAATCATTCATTCATCCATCTATCCATTCATTCATTATTTCATTCATTAATTCATTCAGTCAGCCATCAGTCAGTCGGTCGGTCAGCCCTAGCCAGTCAGTCTGTCTGTCAGTCAGTCAGTCAGTCGGTCAGTCAGTCAGTCAGTCAGTCAGTCAGTCAACCAATCAGTCAATTCTAGTGGCTGCGGACTGTGTGCGCAACTTTCACAGGTTAAAAATTCCTTTATGTGAATTTTTAGCCCGCGGAAGTTGCGTAAACCAGTCTTTTCCACAACATGTGAAAATCTTCACGAGTTTACACATAGTTTTGCTTTCAATGATTAAGCCAAAGTGGGAACGTCATTCGTTAGCTCCTGACCAAAACTTCAATTAACTTTCTCTCTTACGCAGGACCTCGGCAGAGGCTCACACAGTCTCGTGCTCCAACATGATCTCCTCGCCTCAGCCTGGCAACCATCCGTTAACAAAGAAAGCCTGAGTACTCTAGACAGGAGATTGAGGTTCACACGGCGTTAGAGAAATCCGCTGAATAAAATGAGTACAGGCGCTTAGTTGATTTTGTCCTCACCAATGTTCCTTTTAAGCCTCTGCAGAGGATAAAGGATCAAACTAACGACAGCTTACGACGTTTAAATCCGTTTAATTATTGTTCTTTAGAACTAACTCCTTCCTATATTGATTTCTTTCCCAATTCCACTGCCTTATTTATCAAATCATATACAAGTCCATCCTAAGATTTCCTGGTTGGCTTTTAAATTTGATTTGTAAGTAGATCTGATATAAAGTAAGCAGATAAAACTGAAATAAACTGAAATGAATGCACCATTATTCTGTAGTTGCTCTCTCTCCTGGAAGAACAGAGAAGAAGTTTACTAAACCGGGCAGGAGTTTATATAAGCTCCTGACCCGGGCCATTTCTCTGACTGTTTTTTTTCCTCTCCACCCCTTTTCTCTTTGACCACCCCATCCCCAAGCCTTACGATAAGTCGTGTTCCACGTCTGTAAGGTCTCTCTCTCCTCCGCAGAGGCTCCTATCAGTAAAGCAGTACAGAACCGTAAAATATAAAATGGGAGCGCGGGGAACGATGGGAAGAGCGAAGGAGCGGCCAGAGTTCCCCGCGTGCTTTACGTTTTACCGCAACCCAGCCTCCGCGCGTTTTTTTGCCAAGCGTGGACTGCACCCGATTCGCGTATAATTAACCGCATATAAGCGGGTCTAATTAATATCAAATTACCGCATGCAAGCGGTTAAAGTAGGCCCTATTTACCTACTGAGAAATATTCTTTATATTACTGACGTACACGAGAACAGAACCCCAGAAATAAGAGAAAAGAGCTCCAGTTTAGCACTGATCTGCAGTGTTTAGGGCTAAGCACTGATTTGAAAACGGTTAGCTTTCATATATGGTTATGGGTAACTCCATAAATATGTTAAAAATTACAGTTCCTGTCAGCTAGCCCTCCTTGGTGTAGTGGATATGGGTATTAATTATGAAGCAAACGACTCGGGTTCGAGGCATACACCCTTCTGATGTTTTTCTTTCTTTTACTCCAAAAAAGTAGTTTTACTTTATGTAAAATGTTCAAGTGAAAGACAAAAGCCAGTTTCAGATCAGCTCTATTTTCGTTATTTCTCAGTAGGTAAATAGGGCCTACTTTAACCGCTTGCATGCGGTAATTTGATGTTAATTAGACTCGCTTATATGCGGTTAATTATGCGCGAATCGGCTGGCGTGGAGCGTAGGTCCTGTAACGGTGTCAAAAAGGACTGGGACTAGAACTGGTGGGTGGAAGTTAGTGTAACGCATATTCAAGATTGGCCATGTTTAACCCCTCCCTCCCGGTGGTCCCCTCGCCAGGTTAGAGCCCTCAACCCCCATGTGACCAACGGCCTCAAGGCACAGTCACCGGCCAACACCAAACAAACTCTGCGACGCAAGCTCCCCACAATTTCGCGCTGGAATGTTAAAAATTGAGACACCAAGAAACTACCAAAATATCGCGATTTGTCAGTGGCGAGCAGATCAATTATTTGCCGAAGCCGAAAGCTAAGGCAAATAATAGGCCTTATGCATGATGACGTCACCAACTCAAAATTCACCACCAAGCCTCGTTTGTATGAAATTCCTTGCAAACCTTTGACAAGTTCACGTTGTTTTTGAGTGGGTATTCTTTTCAACTTTGCTCCTGTGAGAATACATTGATGAGATTGTCACAGGTTTACACTTCGAAAGCGAGGCTTGGGGGGCGGGGAGGGGGGGGGGGGGGGAATTAGTTAGTCTGACGTAAACAAACATAAGGGCTATTGATCAGCGATACACTGACAAACCACGATATCAGTCACGACAGCCGACAGATACCACGCAGCTCTTAACAACCTCTAATTTCATTGGACCTGTAGATCATGCAGCTCTATTGTTTTTAGGTCTAGGGTCTATTGTTAGCCATTGTTGTGTTGTTTGTTCTATTGTTTTCTCAGCAAATCAGAGAAGACCTTGTAAGAGCTGCGTACTGCCCAGCCGAGTTCAATAATTGTTTATCATTCGATCACCGAGTTTGCTTTTCAATTTAATAATTATTCATAACTGCTAAAACAGAGCAGTAATCGGGCTGCCATTGTAGAGGACGGGAGCACAACAATTATTCGCAGCAAGACAACTGTGCAACGTTGTGCGCATAAGCAGAATTATTCGAAGGCAGCTATTCGCAGGTCGCGTGTGGGCTCTCGGCCCATGAAAAAAATGAATCGAATGATTAAATGTATGGTCTCCACGGATACGGTGAAGATATTTTGAACAAATGGGGAAACCAAACTTACTACCAATATCAGACAGAATTACTTGCCGGAAACACTTGGCTCAAGGTCAGGTGAGAATTCGCCATCCAATGTGCGTGGCTCTCTCACCTCCTTAATGTTGAATTAACATTACAGGTCATTATTATTAACATTACAGGTCATTATTATCAACATTGGGGAGAAGGAACGAAAGAAGTGTTTCAACAATTCATTGTCGCCTCATCCGCAGGCAACTCTTTGGGCGCAAAGCATGAGGACGAGTATAAGGCTAGACGAAAGAGACTGGTACAGAGGACAGATATCCGACTGACTAGGGAGGGGGACGGGAGGACAGAAAAGAAATGACTACAATCACTTCCCCAAAACAACTTAACAAACAATCAAGCGAAAACTCGAGTTAAACTTTGTATAAATGTGTTTAATGCTATGATAATGCCTCGATAATAATTATATAATAAATGCAATTGTTCCAGGAATACACTTCAGCTTTCTTTAAATAATATATACAAATTTTAGTCATTCAATCATAATTGATCAGCTATGGTACAAGCGGTATCTAACGTTAGTTGTACATGAATATAAGTTCTTTCTCTTTCTAATTAATACAATTTAAAGGTTCCTCCTAAACAAGTTGTATGAACGCCTCCCTGCCTTAGAACAAAGAACACTTAGAATTTAGCTGGAAGTACGCACAATAATTTTAGACTACTTAAACCTCTTGGAAAATAGATGTTTGACGACACAATGTCCATTATATCAAAAACGCATCCAGTAAGATGAAGAAGCTATGAAGCAGGTTTGGACAGAAACAAATTCGTTTCCAAGCTAACGACTTTAAAATGAAAACAAACAAATATTTATCTGCAAACAGCGTTAATTTCTAAGGAGTATTAAAAGCCATTCGAATGAGCCATTATTTCTGGGCTTTTTATGTTGAAAACACTATAGTTGGGAGAATGCTCTTCTAAGTATCACGAGATAATGATTTCAAAATGAAAAAATAATAGCTGCAAACAAAGTTATTTCTGAGACTAAGGCCAATGAAATATATGTATTTTTGGAAACACTACAGAGGGTGGCAAAATTGTTTAAACCTGAGTGACACAGCTTCTTTATTTACAGTCCCAAAAAATGTTAAGGCTGATATCTGGTTTTTATGTAGGTATGTGCAGCACAAGTTACGGGAAAAAAACTGCAAAGATCGTCTGGAAATAAGACAAAAATTCCTGTTATAAAGACAAACATCCTGAGAAAAAGAAAATGGTACATTGTTGATGCAATGGGTGTGTTTGAAAAGGCATCGTAAAAGAGCCTAGTGGGGTAGAATCGTTTCAAATCTAGATAAACAACTGGCTCACAGGGTTCCGCCTGAATTTCTTTAAGATGCTTTTCTGGGACTAAACTTAGTTAAAATAAATTTATTATAAGGAAATCATCAACATTATAAGTTACTTAAGGCCAGGAAGGCAGATTGTTTCAAATAAAAACAAAGGAATTTCAAAGCTAACGATGCAATGCAAAATGGAAAACAAAGTTAAATTTTTTATAAACTTAGCAGTGAACATATGATCCAGCAGTAAGCATTTAGACGAATTTTTTAAGTCTATTATGGGTCATGCAGGAATTCAGAGAATGGCAGACTGTAATGCAGCATAACTGACATAGAATATCACTCTTCTTAAACACCAGAAATTCAATGGATTTCCACGAAATAATGACTTGTCTAGAAGATGGATTGTTATCAAGACTCTACAACTTCTTCTCTGCATACTGGGCATGTTCGATTGTTCTGAATATAAACAAAACATTAACATTAACGCCAGGCTTAAGATGACTTCCCCTTGTACTCGTAGATTCTCACATGTCATCTTTTCATATTTCTCTCAGAATGATTGGGTACTCCCGCACTTGTCCAAACGATATCTGTGATTCGCCAAGAAAACAATAGATTTGTCCCGCTGGGATACGGATTAGAGATAGGGGCATTGTTCAAGTGATATATCAATTGTATCGTTCGCCAATCAGACATCGTTTGGACAGTTACGACTCCGCTCTAAAGATTAGCAAAAGTTTGGGGGAGGCGGGGCAGGTAGGAGAGGGGAGGTGAGGGTAAGTAAGATCTATGATCTTCCTTGTTGGAACTTTAACCCCTTTATGATTTTTGCTCAGAAGATTTTCTTTAACGCTAAGAAGTACATATAAAGAAACAAGACATTGGGATGTGGGCAGTTCCAAAAGGTTCTCTTTGTGCCAAGTTTTTGAAAGCACATAATAAAGATCTCTATGTTATTTATGAGATATTCAAAGGTACCTCAAGAGCTACAACTGATCATACCTTGAAAGTGAAATATCCTTCAAGGTACCAAATAAATCAAATTTAAGGTTACCGTGTACCTTCGGGGGTGTCTCCAGTATAACAGCTCTAGCGTCTTAAGATTACACCTAATATACCTAAACCCAGATATCAAATTAAAGCTTACAGAGCTGGCTATCGAAATACACCTTATTCCAAAATGGCGGCCATTTTATTATTCTTTTATCTGTATGTTAATAAGCCCTTGTTGCCTCGTCAGCATGTGCAAACAGAATTTTCACGCGAAAATGAGGCAAAGAGGGTTAATTGACATGCATACAAAAGAATAATAAATTGCCTGCCATTTTGGAATAAGGTGTATATGGAAACCATTTGGTAATAAAATGAATTGTCGAATTTTTTACGACGTCTAAATTTGAACGTCCGAATCAGTTTTAAAACGCTATAACTCAAAGCGAATATTGTATTTTGCTAATTTCGTTTGTTCTCGGGTTTCCGGACACAAAGCGCTAAAAAAGGGTGTCGGCGATTTCCCATATTCTATTGCAGTGAAAAGTTACAGTATATTTTCGAAAAAGGGAGAAAAAAATTGGAGTGATCGCACGGAAATGGCTCTTGACGAATAAGTTTTCAGAAATAAGAAATTCGCCGACACATTTTTGTTGATTATATGTTGGCCTAGCTTCTGTCCAAATTTGAGGAAAATCGAATAAATTCCCTTTGAGTTGTAGCTCTTTCAAGTGTCCCCTACAAGCGAAAAATTAACTTTGAGAAAACAGCGCTTAGAAAAACATATCGCGTCATAACCAAACTCCGCCCACAAAAGTTATACCGTCATTTCTCCATCAATTTTTACTATTTTTCGATAATTTTTTTTTTGGATGAAAGTTCATTCTGTAAACTTCATTTTGATGCAAAAAAAAAAATTCAATAAATTTCGATGTGAAGGTACACGGTAACCTTAAATCCCTTTAAAGCTATGTCACTGAACTACCCCAACACTTCAATATTTGGGATTAAAAAAGGGGTTGTTAAGGCTTTGTACAGAAGGTTAAACAAAATTCAAAACTTTGAAGGTGTTTTAGTCCAATTTCTCTATCGTCATCTTAAAAAAACTACTTAACAAATAGATTCTATTTTGTCGTACATCTGTTCAGTTATAGATCACAGATGATGTCAAAATGTGGTAAGAACAAAAAAGTGGCCAACGAGCGGCAGGCGAGTTGGTCACTGATGTTCTTACCACATTTTGACGTCTTCTGTGATCTATAACTGAACAGATGCACGGCAAAATGGAATCTGTTTGTTTTGTACAATAACAGGGAAGAAAATAATACATGTAAGTAGCACTCGACGGTGTGGTCATGACAGTTCAATGATTTTTTTTCTAATTTCGGTATTTTCCAAGTCAACAAAACTACATTTGGCTTCCATTTCATGTTTTAAATTGTCAAAAGCTTCTGCTAAACATTTTTTTGATACCTTCACTTGCCCTTTCCAGGATAATGTCCCAATTTCCAAAACTATCCGCCATGTTGGATGAAACAGAAAAAAAAAATCTCCATGACATCATCTGTGCGTCTGCACTCTAATAGATCATAGGTAATGGCCAATCGAAATGCACGTAGAATTCAGTTTATTGTACAAATGGAAATATCGCGATCAATGACACAAAAGTAATGCACATAAGCACTTTTCTATCTTCTTTTCTGGTCTGGAAAGTCAAGAGTCACAAGACTTTCAGTTATAAAATGGGGTTGGGATAAATATAATTTATTATTCTACTTACAACAAAAAAACTAAAATTTACACGCAAATCTCTCACCTTTAACCAACGATCAATGCACTTAGCATGAAAATCATGGTTGCAAGGTAACCGTCTCAGCTTTTCACGATTGCTGTAATCACTCATGCACACGACACAGTTCCCATTGGATGAATCTCTTGAGCTGGCGCTGTAGCGGAATGCTGGAATGTTATCAATCACTGAAACAACAATTGTGCAAAAGTAATTAGGTGCTGTGGTGTAGTGGGACTTTTTCAGAGGTACACACAATCAATTTTGAAACACTCCCCTTACCTCCTCCCCACACTCAAGTCCCAAATCTTTGCTTTTTCGGCTTTTTCAGGTATGCACGTGTGTACGTGTGTACAGGTAGCTACACCCTTGGTTAGTGTGTTGGACTTCAAGGCCTGTACTCAGCACTCGTATTGTTTCCTTAGACAAGAAACTTTGCTCCACATTGTCTCTCTACACACAGGTGTATAAATGGGTACTGGGGACTCATCTGGCATCTCATCTGCTCATCTGCTCATCCCGTGGGTGGGTTGGGGGTGGGGGGGGGGGAATGGCAATACTCCTAGTTGCAAACCTGTAGCTCATGTGCGACATTACCTTTTTACAGAATTATTTTACCCCAAGATCAATAAAGTTCATTGGTCGATGAAAGTCAGTAATGAAGAGCTTAGGGGTACATTTGGTATCAAATGAATAAAATCAGCATGCAAGATACATTGTAGAATCTGGTGATGGAAATGGTTGGGTCATGTCTTGTGAATGCCATAGAATAGCAAACCCAAGATTGTCCTGACAAGGGCACTTGAGGGCAAGCACAAGAGGATTGACCCAGGAAGACATGGAGAAGAACAGTTACAGCCACTTTGGAATTTCAACCATAGACTCAAGTTATCTCTAGAACTGTTTATTATGCAACAAGGTAGTTCTAATCATAGGAAGGTATTGCTTAGTAGCTTTCATTTGAATGGTTACACTTCAAGCTTTTATGCACACACACACACACACGAAAAATCAAAGAACAGTACTATGAACTGAAGTTTGAACCTAGGAGCAAATGGGTAACAAAAGTCACATGACGGCATTAACAAAAGTACCTTCTTTGCAGAGTCCACGAGCTTTTGCTAATCCAATCCTTTCACTAAGATTCCACAAAGCCTGAAAGAAATATATAACTTTAGCATAATAGTAATTTCCTTTAGTACTGAGGGTGTTGTTACACAAGTAATCGTATCAATAACAAAATTCTCAATTGTGATTGGTCATCCGCTCATCTATTTCTTACGTAATTGGTGCACGGTCATGTGGGTGTCCAATTACAGCTATCCAATTCCAACTTTTTGTAATTGGATAGCCGTAATTGGACTCCTATGTTGCGCGCGCGTCAATCAGTTGCACTAAAATGGGTTCTTTTTTCCCCATACAGTGTACTTTGAAACTGATATTATATTATATTATATTAAATATGGCACTACACTACGAGAAATTAAACTAGCAATCCAAAATTGAGAAACACCGCCGTATCCTTTGTTATTTCAGATCCTTTATATTATTCTAGCGCCCCTATTTAATTTCTATATTGCTTCTATTCAGGTCAATGCTAGTACGCGCGCGCGGTTTTCCTTGAGTCGTGCGCGTGCTTAGCTTGTTTAGTTGACGTGTGTGCTTAGTTCGTTATTTAACGTACTACATTTATTTTGCGTTTTTTTTTTTTTTTTTTTTTTTTGGCGTTGTTTTCCTAACTGATATGTCTTGTCAGTAACTGTGCTCACACTGTGGGTGGCTCCTCCTAAAATGTTCTGCAATTGGTATAGGATTTAATGGAGCCGAAACCAATTGTGGAATTGCACGCATTTTGGGCATCCTACTGATGAACAGTTACGAAATTCAGATATATTTAGTAGCCACATTTATTTGCGGTCTGTCCCCTTTGAATTAAATATCCTTGGTGCTTTGAGTACAAAAAAGACCACAGACTTTTAAATCTTGAATTTTGTTATTGATGCGATTAAACAGTAATAATATTGAACTTTGTGTCGTACAATTCAGGGGTAAGAGTGCTCGTAATTTCAAATCGTCCCATGCTACGTGCCCCTAATATACTAATTTTGCTAGTCATAAGCTGGAAGCAAACATTATGTGTAACAACACCTTAATGTTCCTCATAATCACTTTTTTCTGGGTTTAGAAGTCCTCCAATTCAAAATGCTGGGGATAACCTTGCAATGGACTAGCATCCCATCCAGGGGGGGAGTAGTAATATTCCTAGTTGCTTCATAGTATATAAACCAGGTCATCCTGTGATGGACTAGCATCCCATCCAGAGGGAGTAGCAATACTCCTAGTCACTTCATAGTATGTAAACCAGGTCACCCTGTGATGGACTAGCATCCCATCCAGGGGGGAGTAGTAATACTCTCAGTCACTTCATAGTATGTAAACCAGGTCACCCTGTGATGGACTAGCATCCCATCCAGGGGGGGAGTAGTAATATTCCTAGTTGCTTCATAGTATATAAACCAGGTCACCCTGTGATGGACTAGCATCCCATCCAGGGGGGGAGTAGTAATATTCCTAGTTGCTTCATAGTATATAAACCAGGTCACCCTGTGATGGCCTAGCATCCCATCCAGGGGGGGAGTAGTAATATTCCTAGTTGCTTCATAGTATATAAACCAGGTCACCCTGTGATGGACTAGCATCCCATCCAGGGGGGGGAGTAGTAATATTCCTAGTTGCTTCATAGTATATAAACCAGGTCACCCTGTGATGGACTAGCATCCCATCCAGGGGGGGAGTAGTAATATTCCTAGTTGCTTCATAGTATATAAACCAGGTCACCCTGTGATGGCCTAGCATCCCATCCAGGGGGGGAGTAGTAATATTCCTAGTTGCTTCATAGTATATAAACCAGGTCACCCTGTGATGGCCTAGCATCCCATCCAGGGGGGGAGTAGTAATATTCCTAGTTGCTTCATAGTATATAAACCAGGTCATCCTGTGATGGCCTAGCATCCCATCCAGGGGGGAAGTAGCAATATTCGTAGTTGCTTAATGCTACAGAAACCAGGTTAAGCTCTGGCCAAGTGGGCACCCTGTGGCTCGAGTGTGACTTTACCTTTCCTTCATTCTACCCTTCAAGAAAGCAAAGCTGTTGTTGTTTACCTCGTAATCCTCTCCTTCAGCTGAGTGGCCTGGACTTGAGTCACCATAGTGATGAAGAGGTGGAGGAGGGAAGGAAACCACAGATCTAGAATATCAATACAGATAAATCATTGTTTAACCCTTTAAGCTCCAATAGTGATCAGCATCAAATTTCCCCTTGTAATATCAATGCTAAATCATTCGAGAGGTCATGAGAATTATGAACATGATCACCCAAGATGAATTCTATTGATATTTTAATAACTTCTCCCCACTACGTCTATAAGAAATGTATGGGGACACTAGCAAAATAATGAAATAACAACAAGGGCATCACAACATATTTAGGAAAGATCAGTTTGGGATGTTACAGCCTTGTTACTAAGGCATATAATTTGAACCGCCGACCGGTAGCTCAGTAGGTAGAGCGCCGGATTGCTGTGCGGGAGGTCTCGGGTTCGAGCCCCAGACCGGACCAACACTCAGGGTCTTAAAATAACTGAGGAGAACATGCTGCCTTTGCAATGTTATCCGCAAATGGTTAGATGTTCTAGTCTTCTCGGATAAGGACGAAAAATCGTAGGCCCCGTCTCCTGCATCTTCAGTGTTATATGCTTAGCAGGGGACGTTAAAGAACCCACACACTTGTCGTAAAGAGCAGGGCACGGAGTTCCCGGTGT
Organism: Cladopsammia gracilis; assembly: GCA_022457155.1. Lineage (NCBI taxonomy): Eukaryota > Metazoa > Cnidaria > Anthozoa > Scleractinia > Dendrophylliidae > Cladopsammia > Cladopsammia gracilis. The sequence goes on from JAJGOT010000391.1 coordinate 751,263, forward strand.
AGTGGTCTGGCCTTGTTTCACGGGTTGGTGCTTCACATAGGGTTAACCTCATTGCGCCTTTCCCCGCTTGGACAGATTTGTCCAAAGAAAAAATGAGTATGAGTATGAGTATGAGTATGAGTATAATTTGTCAAATGAATGTCCGCTGGAGATTAAATTAAATTAAGTCACCATCATCAACACTATCAATGTTGACCATTTTCTTTGGCAATAACTATACTTACACAAAAGGAAGAAGAAGCTCTGGCAATGCCTGGCCTCCAAAAGATGTGTGAAACGGACGCCTGCGTCTCACCTGCATTGGGGGCGGCTGATGCTAACAACAACAAAAATGGCACTTAGAAAATTCAAACAATATGGTCTGTTAAAGAAGGTAAGACTGTAAAGAAATCCTAGTACACAGGGGTATAAAATCAGTGATAACAATTAGGACATTCGGTTGTGGTACTGCAACCTTTGTCACCTAAAACTGGAAACACAAGAGAGTGTAAAGCAAATCATGGAGACAAAAAGAGGGGAAGGGGTTCTAGCAATTTTGAAATTGAAAAGTTTGACGAAAATGATTTCACAAAGCAGCTACAAACTTGCTGTTGCTGGGACAAACTTCTAGACCTTTTCCAGCAAATACCTTTACCTGATACTTTGTTCAGTTCTGGAAATTATATGGGCCATTTTCCAACTTGCTAAAGAGTAAGGAAAGCATGAGCCCTTGAAGGAACAGAACAACAGCCAGTAGACGGTTTTAATGAAATGATGTATTGAAAAAAAGTGACAATTAAATTATTCAAAAAGGTAAACAAAACGATAATTAAGTATTTACCACTGTAGTTGGTATGGCATGCACAGTGCCGACTCTTGCTGCAGTCGGTTGAGTTGATTCCCTAGCACTTTGATTATGTTCCTCTATATCTTGAGTATATTCGGCCTGAAAAGAAAAAATGTTGCAAAACGAAGCTGTTTTGAGCGAAGTTCAACATCTCCACCACCCTGATAATCAAAGACTCGTGGCTAAAATTTTACAAGCCTCATGGCCCACAACCCAATCCATCAAGTCGGACTTTAGATCTAAAGGTCGGTGGTCCGAAATGAGGACTATATTGTCATGTTTTTTCTTTAGAAACTTTGCTCCAGATTGTCTATCTCCACATTGTCTCTCTCTGCCCAGATGAAGAAATTGGTACTGGCAACAAAAAGCTGGGAGTAACCCTGTAATGGATAAGCATCCCATCCAAGCAGGGAGGGGAGGGGAGGGGAGGGGAGGGGCAGGGAGGGGCAATACTCCTTGTTGCTTCATGCTACAGAAACCAAGTTAAGCTCTGGCTTAACTTGGGCTGCCTGTGGCTCATGTATGACTTTTCTTTTCTTTTCTTTGACTTTTCTTTATCTGTGATCGTGGGGTCAAGGCAACCAAGTAGCAAGATCAGATACCATACAGCTCTTAACAACCTCTAATTTCAATGGACCTGGGTATCATGCAGCTCTATTGTTTTAGGGCTAGAGTCCATTGTTGTGTTGTTTGTTCTATTGTTTTCTCAGCAAATCAGAGAAGACCTTGTAAGAGCTGCCAACTGCCCCACCAAGATAGTACTGTGAATAAAATCCTAAAGTGTGACCATTCAAATGAAAGCTACAGAGCAGTACTTTCGTATGGTGCTGTTTATTATGCTGTACAAGGTGGTTCTAACTTTTGAGTCTGTGGATGAAATCCTTAAGTGTGACCAATCAAATGAAAGCTTATATATGAGCAGTACTTTCCTGTGATACTGTTTATTATGTTGTACAAGGTGGTTCTAACTTTTGAGTCTGTGGATGAAATCCTTAAGTGTGACCATTCAAATGAAAGCAACTGAGCAGTACTTTCCTGTGGTACTGTTTATTATGCTGTACAAGGTGGTTCTAACTTTTGAGTCTGTGGATGAAATCCTTACGTGTGACCATTCAAATGAAAGTTATTGAGCAGTACTCTTCTGTTGTGCACTTTGATTATGATTTTTCTAAAGAAGAAAATTAATACATGTATATCATGATGTACTTTGCTTCTCTTAAGAAGTCAAGGACTAATAACAAAAGTCACCTGCTGAAGTCTGTGGGCAAGAGCTTCATCGGACTGAAGGAAACATCTTCCTGTAGCTTGTCTGGACGCATTAAGGCGGCGACGGAAGCGTTCCATGCGATGTTGCCTATCAGAAAGAAACCAGCTGGGAGCATCATTTGGTGGGACTTGGTGTTGAGCAAAAGGAGATCGCTGTGGAGACAACAAAAAACAGCCATTGTCAAATGGACAGTGTCAGTGTTCAACAAAATGAGATCGAATGGAAATAAAAACCATTCATGGTTAACGCAAATATATAAACCGGAACCCCGACTGACAACTACCATGTCAATTCAACCATTTTTTCTGGGGGCATTAAAAACAACTACTTCAGTCAATTTTCTTATCTCAAAAACCTCTTAATCATTTAACTCCCAAAAGTGCCAAAGATCAAAATTCAGTTCTGGTAAGATATTAAAAAACATTTAATGGTACCATGCAAAAGTACTGCAAAAGAGGTTTCATTTGTCTGAATGGTCACACCACAGGATTTCACAAGTTACAACTGCATTGTATTCTCCATAACAACTTTTGACTCTGGGAGTGAAAGTGTTAATGGCACCACTGCCATGCTGTAAAAGCATCTGCAATGAAAACCTCTTACAAGCAGACACCATTGGGAACAGGTTAACAACTGTCTGTTTTGGAGAGGTGTCTGCTTAATGGTTGTTAAAACAGTAGTGTTTGAAAATGACTGGGACAATGACTGAGTGTCTGCTTAGAAGACAATGAGATATCTGCTTGTGGGAGGTTAGAATAAAACAACTGTAGTGTTTTTATGTGGCTGGGACCATGACTGAGTGTCTAACTGTGTGCTGTACAGTGTGGCTGGGGCCTCAACTAAGTGTCTGCTTACATGAAGTACCCTTCTTTAAGCTTAAGTCCACACAACACCCAGATGACAACATCCTGAAAGCCTGCATGGATTATCTAGAAATCTGAATTGGACTACAGGAAGGCAGGAATGCTATACAAAACAATGATTACGAATGGCCTCTTTACCTCGTCATCTATGACAATAGGGGTAGTATTGTTGTCAGTAGATGGGCCTGGTCTTGGTGCAAGGTCGGCAAATTCTGCCAGTAAAGCCTCATGTCTAGTCCCAGGTGAAGGTCCCCTGTCCCATAAACTTGCATAAGGGGTATGCCTTCCTCGAATAAACCGGCGTGTACGCAAACGATTTTCGTTCAAAGGTACACGTTGACCTCGGGCATCTCGAGCTTGCAGACGCCAACGGAAATTGGAAGCAAACTGTGCAAAGTCCTCACTGAAAGACATAATAAAAAAGCTTTGTAAACTAATTGCCAACATCCACCTTTAACAATAGCTAATACTAACAAGTGAAAAAAAAAGTTTTCCACAATCACATACATTTTCATTTTCGATACATTACCTAAACTCCTCAGCTGTTAAAAAAAATTATGGTGTAAATAGACCTGTGTCTGTTTATTTTTGCCTTCAGTTTTCAATCAACCAACAGATCATTAAACAACTGAACACACATGAAAATGCATATTTTATGTTGTGCTAAGACATGTCTTTTAAGTTAATCATTTCTACACAAAATTTGCTTTATTTGAACTAGTCCGCCACCCACTAAGTATAAAATCTGGGACCAAGTGTCCCACTTGTGAAGCTGTAACCACCTACTTGTTATTTTACAAGATCGTACTTTTTCAGGCTAAAAGTACAAGATTTGAGCAAACAAAGCTTAAACATCACTACATAGTCAGTATGGAGTCTTTCCATTGGTAACCAAAGGAAGCATTAAGCAACCATGACAGCAACATATTAAGGAAAACGTCACTTGAAAAAAAGAACTTGCACTCTTTGAAGTTCTTTGCAATAATACTATTAATGTTCAAATTTGTTTAATTAACTTTGTCTAATGTGATTGAATTGTCCAGGAGCTGAATTCAAGGGACAGTTTTAAAGTTCAAAAAGAAGGAAAATTAGCCATCAGGTGTTCATGTTCTCCACAAAACCTATAATTTGGTCATTTGATGTTGTTGTTTTGCAGGGAATGGCAATGAGATCTACCAACAAACCTATTGTCTTGTGCTGTTCTTGCTGCCATCACTGTCATGGTTGCTTTAGCACCCATTTTCTTGATGTATCATTACATTCTTGCAACTACATTATAATGTCACAGAAACGTATGACAATCACTAAAGGAGAATTTATCTCGAGCTTGACATTGTTCTTACCAAGGAGGGCCTGCTGCTGCTCCCCCCTGTGCTCTCGCAGCACCATCCTCCCCCTCATCAGGAGATGTGAGGTCGATGACAGGAATCTCTGAACGTTTAGGAGTCTGGTTTGCCATTATAACTGAATTATCAAGATCACTGGTTTCACTTGATGAGGTCGATGCTGAAGGTGATATTGGGGCTGGGTGATGAAAACTTGGAATGTCAACATTAGGTTCGTCAAGAAGAACAGAAATGTCTCGTGGAGAACCTGGATTTCCTCTCATGGATGAAGAGGTGCTTTCGGTGTCACTTTGTCCCATCTTTAAACCTGCAACAAACAAAATGAGGAAAACGAGGAACAATAATGTACTCAAAACCCTGATGAAAAAATTGTCAATTTTCTACAGTGGAAATCCATAAAATTGAAGGGTTTTATTTTACAGAGCTCTCCATGAACCAGAACATGTAACCTGAATGGTCACAAGAGCAATCCTGATTTTTCATCTCGACCATCAACTCTTCATTCAAAGTTTTTGCACATATTACCCCTTGGTGTTTTCTGTGTTACAGAGTTATGAAAACCTGCTTGATAAAAACCAATAACAGCTGACTCTCGTAAGTAACCACCCTCAGTCACTTTTTCGGTAGGAAATTTGGTCCTTTAAATGGTGCTTATTTAATATGGTATACGACTGAGGAAATTTATGTCTCAAACAAGATTTCTTTAAAAAGATCACTAAGAGAGAGTAAAGCGTATATTTGCTAGATTTGCTTATGCTCAACGAATCAGGGTTGTCAAAAATGGCCAGCTGCCGGCAAAAGAAACACCACCTACTTTGTCCTATATACCAGCTACTTTGCTTGCTATTTCTTTAGAGCAGATGGCATTTAAAAAATATCTGGTTACTTTTCAAAGTCAGACGTCTACATCAAAGTTTTCTGACAGCTCTGGTGAATAATAAGCACTAAGTTCCATACCACTATGTGTTTTGTGCTAACTATAATTACATTTAAAATGCAAAACTCCACACAATGTTAGTGCAGTTGAAACTCTCCAAAACAACCACTTAGGGGATTTGGCAAATGTGGTTGTAACAAGAGCTGGTCGTCTACGAGAGCTTTTATTTTATTAAATGGGGTTTTGCAAGGATGGTTGCTAACGAGAGTGATCAGAAGAAGAGTTTCAACTGTATTTTATGGTTATATACAGTTGCATTCTCTTAACAAGAAGGAAAGAACTAAAAGAACTACACTACAAGTCTATAACTGACTCTGGGAGTGAAAGGGTTAACAGAATTTTGAATTGTTGTGAATAAAAGAGTGAAGTTGGAGAAATCACTTTTGGTTCAATTCATCTTTATTATTATTATTATTATTCATTGGTATGAAAAGATGAAGTGTAAAAGAAGGCTGTGTTTTTGATCATCAGAAACATTTGAATTTAGACCTTAACCCTTAAATCAGCCATATCAAAATACAAATTCTCTTTCCTTGTCCCCATACGTTTCTTATAAGTTGTGGTAAGGTAAAAGGTAAAGTCGCACTCGGGCCACGATGGCCCACACGGCCGGAGCTTAACCCGGTTTCCGTAGCATGAAGCAACCAGGAATATTGCTACTCCCCCCTGGATGGGATGCTAGTCCATCGCAGGGTTAAGCAGGGGAGTTGTTAAAATATCAAGAGAATCCATCTTGGGTGATCATGTCCTTGATTCTCATAACCTCTGGTTGATTAAGCATTGATATGAAATGATGATGATCATTATTTGGGCTTACAAGGGTTAAACTATGCTGTGTTTCTAAAGCACAACAATGTAGACAAAATTAAATAAAGTAATAATATGAAAGAATCTACCCTTGAAAGATGTTGGTCACACTTGATACATGTATGTAGTTTTAGTAAAAATGTTGAAAATATGTTTACCCTTTGTATCTACAAAATGTTACATGTACAAAAAATGCCCAGAAGTTCCAGTTATCTTTACACCTCTTCAAAGAAATGCTTATTGTTTTAATTCCATGGAAAGCTACAGATACATGTATGTCAGTGGAACAGTCAATATCTCGACTTCGCAAACATTGTTTGGTAACCATGCTCAGTAAACCGTGTGGAACAAACATGCAATGTACATGCACCAGGCTGCATTCTTCGTAGGGTACGCTGAAGATCATCCATGTGAATCTGTGCCTTTGTCAGTATTATTCTTTAGGATCTTGGTGTGTGTGAGCTTAACATGAAATGCATAGGATTGTACCAGCCAAAACTTACCGTTATTAATAAACCCATGAATACTGGTTTAGAGTAAAAACAAAACACAAAATAGCAGAGTGAAAGCCAACGAAAAGCTGAATTTTTTAAATATTAACTCTGTATTCAGTAATTTGCACCTACAGCTGTAGCAGGCAGTATTTCTGCTATCCAGTATAAAAGGATACCATAAGATTGGTCATGTGTTTAAAATAATTCCTCAAAATATATATCATTTTTGAGCTTTAAAAGGCATAAGGCAGAGCATAAAGGTATAGAATAAATATTATTTCGTAGTGATTTACCAGGAGGTAATAAAATTTTCTATAACTGGAAGAAATAATAGCCTATGGGGACAGACGTGAGCTACAAATGCTGCGTTTTTGTGGTACGATTTAATCCCAGCTGAACTGTACAAAGCGAGGCCAGATCGAGCCTACTATATCAGATTTGAAAAATTCAGGTTATAAAAATCTTATTCGAAATCACCAGATGTAAACCTTTTTAGCTCATATCACTACACAATAAACATTAACTTTACGCCGAAAGCTTCTAGAACAAAAAAAATGCTTACTCTAGATCACCAAGCAATAGGTTCTGCTCTTCAAGAATTTCAGCCGTAGCTCTGTTCTAAATCTCGAATCGACTAAACCATGAAATAGAATTTGCACTAGTTTTGTTACAAAGAAAATTCTACTGCCAAATTTTTCAGATGCAGTTATGTTTTTCAAATGTTCATCCTTTAATTCAAAGCAGTCTTTGAACGATTTCGTCCTTGTCGCGTTCCAGTTGTTCAATTTCTAACTCTATTTCACCGATCATGTCTTCGAGAGGACCAACTTTTTGTGCACTATACTTTCCAAATGAAAAATGGTTAAAGTTTATAATAATTTTGGCTGTCCACTCTTGCGTTCAGTAGCTAAAATTTTAAAAGGCTTGCGTCATAAAATAAAGAAGATCAGACATTTCAAAAGTTCTTCGGGTGTGAAACTACACGAAATAACGCGCAAAATTTTTGCGCGATCGTTAACTGCTACGAAATTGGAATAAATATTTGCGTGAAAACTAGTTTAGTTACTAATGCAAAAAGAAAACGCCCTGAATGCGACACTTGGCCAAGAACTGATAAAAAGCTTAAAGCAAAATATCACAACGCCATTTTCATGGGAAGCTGTGGGAAGGCAACCGCGAAATGGATAAGACTTACCTCAAAGAATGCGCTCTTGAAAGCTTTGTGGGATAATTTTTACAATCGAATGGCTTTCTTTGTGCCAAATAATAGTATGCCAAAAGTAAAGTAGTCCGTTAAAAGCTTCCGAAACTTTCGCAGATGAAAAACGCTCGCAAATTGAGTACAAAGTAATCGACAACAATCGCGGTAAATTAATACGTTTTGGTGCGTACATTGCGCATGCTAAAACTACCGCTGACTACATATTACAGTGCACTCACTCACCCACCCACACATTTTTGTCGTCACAGCCCACAACCGTTAGTCACGCAAAATGACCTGTGATGTGACTGATGTCGCGAATGAAAGGGAAGGGCGAAGAAACCTTTACCGCGTCCTGAGCGTCTTTCCCGCGTCCTGAGATTTTTCTTACTCAGTTTCAGACCCGATCCTAACATTTTTCACCCTTTTCAAACCAAAATGACAGAAAACTACAAAATCAGACCCTGCCTTTCGTAATATTGGACGAAATTTCTCCCAGCTGTAATAACAAGCGTATTAATGCCCGGCAGCCGGACACGGTCTCAAATTGACCCGGCAGTCAAAAATTTTCATTGAATTTTCACTGAAAGGCTCTTTCAAACCTTGTGAGAGTATTCGATGTTCGTTTAGAAATGTCAAGCGCTTCCAAAAATTATCTTGATTTTCCAGTTGACGAAATATATCCAAGCTTGGGCATACGATAAGGACCTATAAGATCGTTATGCTCTCGACACTAAGAAAATTTCTGCACAGACTGCCGTGCACGGCCTCAAATAGACTAAATGCCCGGCAGTCAGAAACTTTAATTGAATTTTCACTGAAAGGCTCTTTCAAACCTTGTGAGAGTATTCGATGTTCGTTTAGAAATGTCAAGCGCTTCCAAAAATTATTTTGATTTTCCAGTTGACGAAATATCCAGGCTCGACACTTATCTCAGGACATATCATGGGGTCATACATGGAATACTAACCCTTAAACTTCCGGCGATGGCAAAACGAAGTTACATCAGTACACATGTGGATGATAAGTGAATTGTGAAATAGGTGTTTTGAATTGGTGTAGTTGTTGTTATTGGTAGTTCAATTCCCCACAATTCAGCCCAAATTTCAATAGGACAATAGGACAATAGGACAATTTCAACTCGGCATCCAAAAACAGTTTCCATTTTCCCTGTTGTTCTCACCCAAAGATTTTTTATCCATACGGATTTCAAGATACTATGTCGATCATTTAAGACCACCGTTTGTATAGTCTTTAATTGTTACGTTTTTCCTTTACCGTACCGTTCGGAAAAAAAACTGAGGTCATTTATTTCTTAGAATTTGAGGGTTTGATGGATGAGATCAGTGACAGGAGGCTTGGAATTCTTGAGAAGCAGTGACGATCATAAAGACAGTGTTTTTTCAATCAGACTAAGTCTGCGATAGGTGCACGCATTGTTTTCTAAAAGTAAAGGGTATATTAGTCAAATATCATGCAGAAAACTTTCTTTGTATTTTAAATTATATTTACGACACAAGCTATTTTATCTGAAAGCGTGTCTTCGCGTCGGCTTTCCTTAACTCAGATTAAAATTCGCCAGTGACAAAATAGGCAGGGAATCTTAGTAAATGAAACTCGCTGCTTTCGCCGAAAAATCGATTTCTTCTTGTTGATTGATTTTATAAGCCGTCTTGTGGTCGAATCTACAGTTTTTAGTTTTCGAGCGACGAAAAAATATGGAATTGAAAACAACGAGCAAAAGGTTTGGGGCAAGCATTAAATTAAGCGGAAAGGAAATGTTGACACTGTATCGAAAAAAAATATATATACAATCACAATTTACGAAAACTGAAGAAAAGCGGCAAAGACAAAAACGTGTTCAAAAGATCACAGGCGATTCGAGAATCAAGCTTGTTGTTGTTGGCATCAGATAAGATAAAAGACTTGAAGGAATATCCATGAATACCTGTTGTCCAAAAAGGTGAAGGGGAAGTAGTCCTTGTTACCGATAATCAACCGATAATTAAACAAAAGAGTATGGATGCAGCAGTGAGATGATAAAAATTGATGTAAATCTCTTAGCAGATAAGTGTTTGGGTTACTTTTAAAATCACATATCAGTATAACAAGAAAAAAAACTTAATTTCGACCAAGTTGCTTCCTCGTGCGCATTAAGATATAGATATTATGGAAAGAACAAAATAAAAAGTCGTAAACTTACAATTTAACGAAACAGTTTAATCTTTCCACTTTCAGAATAAAATTTCCTTTCATTTCAGAGCTTTTCAAGTGTGGTTCCAACTTTTTGAGTCTTTGGAAAATTGACTTAAAGTGTGACCATTCGTATGAAAGCCGTCAAGCAGTACCGTTTGCTGTGGTGCTGTTTATTATGATGTCCAAGGTGATTTAAATCTAACGTTTGAGTCTGTGAATGAAATCCTAAAGTGCGACTATTATATTAAATGAAAGCTATTGAACAGTACTTTCCTGTGGTGCTGTTTATTATGCTGTACAATTAAGGCTGTTCTTACTTTTGAGTTTGTGGATGAAATCCTAAAGTGTGACTATTCAAACCAAATGCTATTAAGCAGTATTTTCATGTGGTACTGTTTATTTTGCTGTATATATAACTTATATATTTATAACGTTTGAGTGCGTGGATAAAATTGTAGTGTGACCAATCAAATGAAAGCTCTTGAGTAGCTCGTTCATTTTGTATTTTTTGTTTCTCAATATTTCGCAAAATGAAATTTTTTGTTCTTGTCTCGAAGTTGGCCACCTTTGGAAATAATAAAAGGGTTAAATGACAGCAAAGGAAACAGCTGAATCCTGTGAATAAATTTACTTTTCTTCTCTTTCAAGACCCTAGCGGAAGTTAAAGATGAGAAGTGGGTACATCCGAGACAGCTGTCATGCGCATTACGTCATTTTTTCGTGCGAAATTAATGACGTAGTAAATAAGTGGTTGTCATAGAAATTAAAAAGTGCCCTTTCATTTTCAGGTGAAAATTAACCAACCGATATGTAGTACAGTTGAAGTTGAGGAGGGATAACGGCTGAAAGGAAAACAGCAATCTTTGTAGTAGCCGAACAATGCGATAAAAGAAAAGAGGTGTTTATCAGCGTTATGAGACAAAGGAGTAAAGGAAAAGACGCGAACAAGAGAATGCAGAATAGCGCGTGCGCGAAACATCTGGAATTTGCGCGCCTTAAAGAGTCTGGTAAAGAATGGTTCTTCCCGTTACATGTTGACAAGAAAAGGGTTCAGTCGCCCGTTTCTTCTTTACCGCGTGCGAAATACTGTGAAGTTTATAGGTCTTTTTTGGAAGAGGAAGATACAGAGGATGGAGGAAGTAACGTTACAAGTAGTGGAACAAACAAGACAAGTCTTGTAGGGAAAACCACGACATCGAACAATGAAAGACGGACAATGAAAGCTGAAGAAGGGTCTCTTGCATCTCGTTGCAAACAAAAAAATGCGGCGGTGATGCGTTATGCTCTTTATAGAGGAATGCTGAACGAGTAAGTTGCAACATTTAGAACGGTTTTCAATTGAGTGTCATAAAACAAAAACTAAGTAACTTACCTGCCCAGTGACAATAGATGAAATCCATGAACCAAAGCTTTGTAAGGCAAAAACAAAGCAAACGCTTTGCGATTGGCTAAAAAGTGTCGCTCCACTTTCTCAACCAATCAAAAGAAAAAACAAAACCAATGGTGACTTGGTTCGCGATTGCTTTGGTTTTACATTGCTACGCTTTGTGATTGGCTAAAATATCTCGCGCCACTTTCTCAACTAATCAGAGGTAAACCAAAACCAATCGAGACCTGCTCGCAAAACGCGTTTTCCCGCGATTAGCGCCGGCGACATAAATAAACCAAATAAATAAATATTGGTTAATTAGATTGTCTGCGCTGTTGTGATTGGTTGTGATTGGTATCGTAAAACCAAAACCAAAGTAATTACTCTAGCCAATCACAAAACAGGCACGGACAATCCGATGAACCAATCAGAACTCAAAGCAAATACATGCAGCCGGCGCCAAGCGCGGGAAAACGCGTGCGAGCAAGTCACAATTGGTTTTGGTTTTACTTCTGATTGGTCGAGAAAATGGCGCGAGATTTTTTAGCCAATCACAAAGCGTAGCAATGCAAAACCAAAGCAATCACGAAATTACTTTCGACACTCGATTGAAAAGCGCTCTATAAGTTACTTTGGTTTTGGTTTTACGACACTCAAGTGAAAACCGTTCTATCGAAATAATATACTCAAAACAAAACCTAAATCACGCCCAATCAACATCACATCCGTTGACTATTAGCCAGGCGTGGTCTGCTCGTGTCTGCAATCTGAGCTTCAACTGGTTCTGACAATGATGACCAGTTAAATCGGTCAAAACCGGACAGCAGACTTAACCTGCCATTTGTGGCCATGTTTTGAGGAAACTTGGGTTTCGCCGCAAGTTTCCGCCAGAGTTATCAGCTCAGTTAGTAGAGCGCTGGTTTGCTGAGCTGGAGGTCACGGGTTCGATTCTCGGCCAGACCAACAGTCATGGCAGTCTTAAAATAACTGAGCACGAAGGCGCTAACTTTGCTATGACACCTGCAAACTGTTAACCTTTCACGTGGTTGTGATTACCACGTACAAATGACGGTCCTGTCTCCAGTAGGGAACGTAAAAACAGTCCTCAATTAGTACTTTCGCGCTAAATACATTTTAAATGAAGTGATTGTTTTGTTTTGATTCAGATTAACCAGCCAGTTGTTTTATCGTTAATAGATCGAGATTTCAAGAAGATCATGAAATAAAGAAAGACATTGGAAAAGTTTCGTACGACGGGAAGAAACAAATGGAAGCTCAAAGCACAGAAACTTCAAAACATCAAAGCTGCAATGATGTCTCAAGCTCTGTTCACAATGTAAGCTCAGTCAGTAACATACCTGAGCGAACACAGGTGAGAAAGAAATCAAATGATGCATGATGTACTTAGCTATGCGTTCGTATTCTTTTACAACAAATGTGGCAGCTGGAATCACGTGCAATTAGTGACGAATGCGCGCGCGATTAACCCTCAGCAAAACGTTCTAACATTTAACACCCCTTGTTAGATGATGTTTGACAAACATTTTTTGTTACCGTGATGAATGTTTTATATTTGTTTTTGATCAAACATTTTGCCTAACATTTTGTTGGGCGCAACAATGTTTGAAGATTTAGCCGGCTTTCCAACACAACACGCATCTTGCAAAGCAATGCTATAGTGAGAATTTCGAGAGGAGTTGCAAAATAGATGTTGCACTGTACATCGTAAAACCCAGACTAAACGTTCCAACATTGTTGGGCAATATTTATTGGTTCAACAGCATAGAATTGTTTACCATTTCACGTCAGGTAATGTTGGACGTTGCTAAAAGTAGACCTTCTACTTTTTCAGCAACTCATGATGTATCTTTTTCGTGGTGTGACAAGTTGAAGAGAGGGCGTGTTACAACTGAGAACAATTTTTTTTGCAGCTTGTCTCACAGCGACTTTCCTTTAAATTGCCGCAAAAATATGCTCTTGTAACAGTACCTTACATCAAGCAATCCGTTTGTTCTTTCAGTTTCCAAAGCGTATCTACATTCGGGAGATTGTAAACGGAGCAATTGTGGATGAAATCGAAGATATCAAGAACGAGAGGGAATGGGAAGTACTCAACTACAAGGCGCCATTACATCATATTTCTTCCAAACCAGGAGAGACTTTGCATAGTCTGCGCTTTCAAGATGTTAGAAACTTTGATGTTTATTATTACCCGTATCAATGAAAATAAGAAATTAACCTTGTATCTCCTCTAATGGTCTCAAGTTTAACAAATATGAGACGCCGTGAAAGGCTTATATATATATTAGAAAGCTAACTGAAGAAGAGAAGTTAAATGTGGAAATAAATTGTCGAACGATTATAAATGTTTGATACCCTTTACTGGGTCCTTTAGAGGTCAAATTCAAATTTGAAACAGAGCTCCAAATCAGTTCTGCTTTGAAGATATTTCATTGCGAAGCAAATAGCACTGCAAGAAAGTACTGATCAAGAACTTTCACACACACTAGGGTAGGTTTTCGTCCACAAGCTCAAAAGTTAGAAACACCTTGTACAACATAATAAACAGTACCACAGGAAAGCACTGCTCAATGGCTTCCATCTGAATGGTCACACTTTACTGAGGACTTCATCCACAGACCCAAACTGACTTAGAATCGAATTCTTGTACAGCATAATAAACAGCACCACAGAAAAGTACTGCTTAATAGCTTTCATTTAATGGTCACACTTTAGGATTTCATCTACAAACGCAACTGAACGTTAGGACCACCTTGTAGAGCATAATAAATGGTTAATTTCATTTAAATGGTCACACTTTAGAATTTCTTCCACAGACTCAAAAGTTAGAACCACCTTGTACAGCATAATAAACATAGTACCACAGGAAAATACTGTTCAATAGCTTTTCATTTGAATGGTCACATTTTAGGATTTCATCTACAAACTAGAGTTTCAAGTTAGAACCACAACACATGACCTGAAATGACTCACGGCAGCTGCTAAGGTCTACCGACTGGCATACTGGTTCGAGAGAGGAAACCACAAGAATGCAGACCATTCAGTTGAAATTACTTGAGTTATATTATGTTATAAACAGTTTGTAATATAGTTTGGTATACGTTTCGAAGGCAACTGAACGACAACTGCTGAATTAGTTTGACAGAAAGTAACTCAGTACTGTAAGAGATGCCTTCTTTTAGCGAAACTTCGGTTCCAATCAGTTTACGTGTTCCTTCTTGGCTGATCCAGCACTGAATTCAAACACACGACTAAAAATTTAGAGATCGCTTGCAGCAAATCCCTACACTCACTGCAAACGTTGATTTATTGCCGATGACTGGCATAATCTGCGATCAGATCGTCTCCCAGAGAAATTAAAAAAATAAATAATGAAATTAAAGAAAGAAATAAAAACCTGCCTAATCGATAGCAGGTTACCGGCAACGGTCACAGCATCTCTATGGCTACAGCCATTGTTATTGATAAACAATGGCCAGTTGTGATATATATTAGCCGATGTATATATATATATAAGATACTAACCCCAATATAAACACACTGCCTCCATTCCAAATGACACACAGTGAACTCTCCTTGGTTGTAATTTAGTATATGATAGAGAATATTAAGGAAATGACAGTTTGTCTGCAACAATAAAAAAATGAAACGGAATAAGTACATATATAACTCCTAAATTTTAAACTCATCTTAGCATAATTTATATTTATTTTTACTTATTTTGTGTCCACAATTAGCTAATAAAGTTTACTACTTCTACAACTGCTGTGAACAGAAATCGTCAATACCAGTAGATTTAAATGTCGTTTTGCCAAAATGTTTAATCTAGAATGCATCGAGTCGCTCTTTTTTCCTTGGATCCTACGGAGTGAGGAGATGTAATCATCCTGATGATATGCAAATCAACTTTAAAAACAAGAAGAGAAAGAATCATCCATTCGCCTTTTCTCTCGCACCATCAAAGCAAAATGAAAAGAGTTAGATCCTGATTTATTTAACGTTTGCGTAATTTGCAGTCATGACTCAAGCAAGGAGGTTCAGTTAGACGCCTACAAATCATACTTCAACTTAAACTTAGCTGAGTAAGAAAAAAATAAGCTATACGAGTGTTAAAACCAGCTTAAAAATTTACAAACGAGTCTGTGTGAACACAGCACGTTACATCCCTGAAACACCTACCGTTTCCCGTTGAGTTTATCGCCGAACAGATTAGTCAGTGGACACGGGATCCAAGTCTCAAGATTTAGCCACGATTTATTCTCAAAGAATATTTGTCAGTGATGCAGGAGAATAAAAACTCTTGATCCCCCATGATACGTTGATCAATACGAGGTATTTAAAAACTTTTCGTTCTTTTGATCGGACCGCAATCATCGACGGAGTCATAATCCTCAGCGGTAAGTGAGCAATACATTAACAATACCAATGATTTTTATTCTAAAGTTAGATACAATCAATGTATAGAAGTGGGGCCAGTATTTTTACCGCAATAACAAAGTCGATACATGCGCTGTAGTATTATAGGCGGATCTTGACTTTCCCGCAAAGGTTGAAAATGGTGGTAGTGGGATGGGGGGTGGGGGGGATGGAATGGTTGAAATAGAGAAAAACATGCGGTCCTTCCGGCCTTGTTTTATTTCCATAATAAAGAGAGGAGGGAGGCATTCCCTAACATCCCCTGCTGAGTATATAGACTTCATATTCAGCCCTGCACGCCCTGCACGCCCTGCACTTGAGTTATCGACCATTATCTACAAATGACTCAGAAAACCATGACTTTCTATTTTTAAAACCGGTGCAATCTTTGGGGGAAGTTTCAACACTGATCTGTAACTTCAGCTTTCTTTCGAGTCTTAATTTTGGCAATAGAAGTCCACTATAAAGGCGATATTTTTTCATAAATACTGCAATCGGGAAAATCAGAAGGGTTTAATTCCAAAACGCGCGGTTCCGTCGATTTCGCAGAGAAATTCAAAACATACGAAAAACTGATTAGTAACAGTAACCTGTATAAGAGAAGGGGTGACGAATGGTAAAGCCGAGACTCGCCGAGACGCCGAGACCCTTGTTTCAAAATCCGAGACCACGACCGCAGCTACGTTATAAAATCCGAGCCCGAGACCCAATGCGGGAAAAAACCGAGCCCGAGACTCGGTGCTAAAAATATCCGATTCACCTATCAAACAACAAATAAGGATGAAGAATGAGAATGCTTGACAAAAGTATCCGAGACTCCGAGACCTTGAAGAAAAAAATCCGAGACTCCCGAGACAGAAAACACACCAGCCAAATGAGACTTTGAGACTTAAAACAAAAACTGCCGAGATTTCGAGACCGGACCAAAATTTTCCGAGACCCATGATTTTGAAGGTACCATTCGCCACCCCTAAGAGACTACCTGTGATCAGGAGCCTTTTTCCGTCGATGTTTTTTCCCTTCAGGCGCTTCCGCCAACGTTCACTCTAAAAAAGAGCGCCTGATCGCAGGTTAGTAAGACGGAAACATTTTTTAACTGAAACTAAAAAGAAAGGAAACTCGTCATTTCACCCACGTAAAGGAGGAGACATTTTCGCACTCATCTCGCTGTGTGGGGACTTCGTTTTGAGACCTCAAGAGCGCGCGGGGAGAAGAAACAAAAAGACGGGTATTAAACTGGCCGCTAAACTTGGAGCTTTTATAGGCTAACAAGGATCTAGTGTGGACCGCAGGATAGGTGGCGCGGAGTTAAAATATTGCCAGTGCAGATGTCTCCTATTTCTTCAGCACGTAGGCTACTGACTGAGGGACATAAGCGCTTCGCTTTTTGTGGTTACTAGTAACTTGGTTACTTGTATAACCTCTATGTCATCACCTGTGTAAGTAAGTCCGACTTTCCGAAGCGATCCGAAGTGTTTGTGCAGATCATGAGCTATCCAAACCATGATTCAAACGCCGCCAGCATTTCATTTCTGTGCCTTTGACCACTCAGAACTGCTTTTTTTGATAAGCGATCGCATTATGCGACAATAGTTTGAAGAAACTGTGAAGCCTGGAAAAAACGTGTTATAGATGGCAAAATCAAAGCATTTCAGTTTTTTTAAAGAACCCGCTTTATGGAAACATGCATTTATAGCAATTGTCACCAAAGATTTGAAAATGTAAAAAAATCCCGGATCTCCTGAATCCGATTTCATTTTTTTTTTATTGTTTTCATTACTTGTTTATTTAGGGCCTACAAAAAGTTAATGGAAATCCGGGCAGCATGGGTTCTCTTGGTTAAAAATTCAAGGTGCGAGGGTGGGTCTAGCTGGCCGGGAAATCCGGGCGGAGGAGGAGTAAAAACAATCTTGCATCCGTCGGGGGGGGGGGGGGGGGGATTTTTTCTGGAATAACCCATTTTACACAGGTTGCATGCGATTTTAATTAGTAACACAGGATTACAGCCGTAACCACATGCAGTCCTCGACTGCCTATTTTTTCTATAGGGCGAGAAAACGGCTGATACTTCAAACTATCTTTCTATTTGATACTCAGGATATTTAAAAACATCAATCAGCTGGCGCGTTTATAGCACTGTAAAAGCTTCCGAAACAGCGAGCAGAAACTCCATTTCGGTGGTCAGTCGGGTGGTCAGTGCGCGTTCGATGCAGACAGGGGGTGCAGAAAAGAACCTGGGAAAGAAAAATCGCCAGTCAGCGTCATATCAATAGATCACACTATACTTCATGTAATAAGTACACCACGTGGTGTTAAAAGAAAGCAGAAGGAGATTAATTTTTTTTCATGTTTTTTGCTGCTGCATTGTTTAGAGGTAAGTTTTTTTTTATGTTGGTTTGGCAGGAGTAATTAGCGAGGTTCCGGGCTTAATGACTGCTGCTTGTATGGAAAATTTCGTCATTCCTACATAAAAAACAGAATGATGAGATAATTGGCAAAGTTTAGAGTACTCTTCAACCTTAATTCCGATCCTAGAAAAATCGTGTAGATATGTTGTGCTTTGAAAACTCCGGTGTGATCCATGGTTGTACGAATAAGCTTAAGTTGGACCAAATAGGATGGATGTTGGCGACGTTTGAGCTTGGGGTAAAAAAAATCCGAGCAGTTTTAACGGTGGCTTCTATGCTACTAAATATATAAGCTTAAGCTTATATCTATAAACTGGAAAGGAGTTGACACTGGCTTTTAATATAAGCTTATACTTTTCTTGTTTTAATGATTAGTTAACACTGGATGTTGATCAACTTTAATAAATAATAATTTAGTCATTCTACTTAAATGTCAGTTATGATAATATTAATATTTTCTTTTACCTTAAGGGAAAAATGAGGCCACGGAAACCTGACAAAAGAAATGTGAAACATGCGCAGGTAATTGACGCGTGCTCAACATCGGTGCCCAATTATATTACAAAAGGTTGGATATCTGTAATTGACACCTAGTTATGTGCCCGTGCACCAGCAATAACATAAGGACTGCTGCGTAGAAGTGGTGATCATGGCAGTAACACTGTGCATAATAAGAAATAAGCATCGGATGACCAATCACAATCAAGAATTTTGTTATATACAATTACGATTATTGTCCATCTTATGAAGCGTTCAATTTAATACAGTAAAATGAGTGAATGAGAGACCAACTTTTGACTGTATAATATATTTCTTTCCCTTCCCATGAGGAGACTTAAACAACAATGTCTTTGTAGGAGAGTGATAAGCCAAAAAATAACAAACAAGAACTGTTAGTGGTCACTTAAGACAGTACTATGTCTAGGATTGTGGAAGTATTGTTTAACAAAATAAATACTTCATATTTGACAGAGTTATTCAAGGCATTTTCACATTTCCTCATGTGTGACAGAATTGTGTGTGTTAGGATGAACTTTTATAGATGAGGACATATGCACAACATCCTATTCAAAGTCATTTGAATATACTTTATTATGCATGCAAGTCAGAAGTCTTGTACAGATGCATATGGAATTCCCTTGGCACTCTCTCATTGGTGTAGCGGGCATATATTAACTGCTCCTTTCCTATTTTTCGCATCATTTTGCCAGAAAACCACTCAGTGGAATGTTTGCGACTCACCCTCCCTGCTGGAGTGATCTTCTGTATAATGGAGCGTCAGTTTTTTCCTCGTTTGTTTGACGGGTCCCCCGAATACAATTTTTTGTCTTTAGCTGCAGTCTCACCGCGTGTCCCTTTCGATGCTGGAGAAAAAAAATGCACTCCACTAGTGAGACTCGTATACCTACCAACTGACACGCATTATGCGTGTCACACGTCTGCGGATCGAAAACATCGATCACACACACAGGAAAATTTCACATGCGTGACTCACAATTCCGGACTACTTGTTCATTAACCATTATCGTGAAAAATTAAATTAAATTTCCACCCAAAATAGTCCAGTGAGTGGCACTAAATGTTGCGTTTGAATGCTAATAACAAGATCGCGCTTCCAACCGCGACATTCGGCAACCTTCGGAAATAATCGGAATATCTTCAGAAATCTTAAATCGTAACTTTTTCGGAAATTCGGGTAATATGGATACGAAAATCTCACGCATTTAACTTAGGAAAAGTTGGCAGGTTTAGACTCAGTGTCATTTCCTAACTTTGCTGGAGTGTCACTTTCCATATCTTTATTTAACAACAGTGATGGCAGGAATAATGAATGAATAGTACTATATGAATGCATTGGTTTGTTTTGAAGGAGAATTGACATCTGTTGTCACTTTTTATAGCAAACAAACCGTTCAGCTGAGGAGGAAGAAGTTAAGGATAAACAGAACAACAAGAGTTGGTGGGGATTGTTGAAGTATTCCTTACTGCTGTTAGTTCCTGGTTTCCTTAATCACGCAGCATTGTACCGTGAAGGAGATGTGCTAAGACCATCGGGTCAGTATTATAGCTTCAATCCTCTACAGTTTATTTGATGTTCTTTCTCAGCATCTTGAGCCATTCTTGCCTCATAATGGGCAGCTTCTCCTCTGAAGCAATATGGCTCCAAATCCTCATGAAACAAAATAAATCCAGAGAATTCATCAAGTTCTTTGCCAAAATTGTCCTCCACAACGAACTGGAAAGTTAACTTTATGGTGAAGGTGTGTCAAAATCCTTTTTATTCAGAGAATTCTTTTGCTGCTTTTGACTTTTGCAAACTGAGTAATGACAGTCAGCTTTTTGATGGTTTTCAGCCAGCTATTTCAAGATGTAGTAAGCTTATAAGGTTCCAAATTATAGCGATTATTATGAATCAATAAATAAATTGAAGAAAAAAGAAGTTGAAAAGAAAAACAAAAAAAATTCATTGTACTAACACTTTAACACATAACCTGATGGAAATATACGAGAGGGAGTATGGGAGAAGTCAAACATGGCAAGGGATTAACATACTGTTTTTACACACAGCGACACCTCTATACAGCAACACCTCTCTATAATGAGCAGTTTAATAACTATACATATTTATTGCCCAGTTGTATAGAGGTTTCATTGCATATTATTTGGACTGATCAAATTTATTGTTGTATATTTTCCAGGTGAACTCTATGATATCGGTTGGAAACAGAAAATGTTCATGGGTTGTTCTGGGCGTGGCCCTCCTACTGTCATTTTTGACGCACCAACAGGTCAGTCATCAGATGCCTGGATGCTGATTGCACCTGAAATTGCCAAGGTGGCCAGAGTGTGTGTTTATGATAGAGCTGGATTAGGATTCAGTGATAGGCCTTTAGTTAACTGGTCAGAGCCACAGCAGGCAAAAAGAGGCAAATTGTCAACAAGTGAGAGAATGGTGGAGGATTTCCATCGGCTATTCACATTGAGCTCTGATCAGCCAAAACCTTTTATACTTGTTGGTGCAGAATTAGGGGCAGTCAACACAAGATTTTACACCCAAATGTTTGAGAATGATGTTGCCAGTCTTGTACTAATAAATCCACTTGTGGAGGGAATGTTTGGTGATGAGTGGACAAAAATGTGGTATGAACGATATGTCTCTTCTCAGCAAGCATTACAGTTTTCGGCTGCCACAGGAATGACAAGAATGGCATTAATTTTTGGCTTAATGAAGGCCCCAATGCAGCACAAACAGCTTTCATCAAATGTGACCATGAGACAGAAGCATCTGTTGTGTAAACCTGGGCATCTTAGTGCAAGCGTTGATGAATTTTTCTTCACAAATGAAAGCTTAGCGCAGATGAGAATGGTACAGAAATTGAAGCCATTTCCACAGTCAGCTGCTGTCTCAATTATCAGTAGTGCATTATATGATGACAAACTGAGCAGAATGTTGAACCAGGTACAGACTGTTATTAACCCACTGACTACCAAGATTATCAAATTCTAATATAAAAATTCAGGAAAATTCCAAATTTTATTGTAGAATATTGAAAAAAAAATTGGTACCATGTAAAACTACTGCCAAAGAGGTTTCATTTGAATGGTCACACTACACTACATGTCTCCATAATTTACTCTTGGAATCAAAGGGTTAATGATATTACAGTGGAACCTCAACTTTGGGGCACCTCCATTAAGGGGACACTTCTCCTGGTCCCAGCCAGGAAAATGCTCATATAATCTTTGTAATTATCACTTCTATTAAAGGGGCACCTCTATTAAGGGGACACTTCTCCTGGTCCCAGCCAGCAAAATGCTCATATAATTGTTGTAATTATCACTTCTATTAAAGGGGTACCTCTATTAAGGGGACACTTCTCCTGGTCCCAGCCGGCAAAGTATTCATATAATGTTTGTAATTATCACCTCTATTAAGGGGACACTTCTCCTTGTCCTGATGGTGTCACCTTAATGGAGGTTACACTCTCTGTAACAGTTTATGGTACTGAGCCTAAACCCCTGACTCCCACTTAACAATGATTAAATAAAATAAAATGATAGATAGCTTAAGGTACTGAGCTTTTTATCAAATCCCTGACTCCAGCTAAGGAAAATCTGTTAGGCTAGTAAAATGTCTCTGAAAATATCAGTCTGTATTAGCCTTCGCATAGTTTCCTTTAAAGGTACTAAAATTATATGGAAATTAACAATGCAATGCTATTCCAAGCTTTTTCCTTAAAATTCCTTGGTGGGTGCCTCTGATCCAATTAATCTGATTAACTCCCAAGAGTGCCAAACATTAAAATTTAAGAAAAATCCCAAAATTCATTTTGTAAAATATTGAAAAACAAATGGTACCATGCTAAAGTACTGCTGAAGAGGTTTCATTTGAATGGTCACACCAAAGGATTTTGTCAACAGACTCAAAAGTTAGAACAACACTACATGTCTCCATAATTGACTCTGGGAGTGAAATGGTTGTATGGTAGAACCAATAATAATAATATTAATTATACTTCAGATAAACAACTTGTCATGCTTACCATGTGGTCACTACACTTCAATATGCATGTTTTGAGATCTTATGATGGACTTTCATTCACTGATTGTATTTATATTTTATGGTTTCTTTTTTTGTTCTTAGGTGTGGTCCACAGCTCAGGATCAGATTACAGATGTGTTGCATCCAGGAAGTGAAAGAACTAACCTGTCTGGGACTGCACAGTCAGCACTTTTACAACACTATAACACCATTGTAAAAATAGTTAAGAGACATGTTGAGAAATGGAGGCAAAAACAAGTCAAGCCCAAAAGCTTTTAAATTACAAACAACCAGCTTCAACACTTTTTATATAAACAAGGAGCCCAATGGGCTTCGAAACTGGCTCGTTTGGTCTCAGTTTCACCCGGTTTTCATTTTAGAGTTTTATATTAGCAATTCACAATATACAATCTGGAATCTATCAATATGCACAGTCCAGTCCACATTTACATTTACATTCCACAGCCCGCTTCAAGCACTTCTTTGGGACAGACCATTTTATTGTTAAGGGGGGAGGGGTGGGGGGTTGGGCAATTATTAAAAAAATAAATTCCTGCACAGGAAAGTAAAGAAAAAAATAATGCACAGCGAGCCAATGGAAAAAAACAGGTATGGAACAATCCTAATAAAAATTCTTGCACAACATCAAGACAGACAAAATGACAGCTAAGACATCGTCGTTATCCTAGTCAGAGTCCCAATCAGAATCACTTTCAGGGTCAACTGGCTTGTCTTCTGAGGTGGCCTCCTTGTAATTTCTGAGATAGAAATCTGCGGTGATCCTCTTCAATTTGTCTGGTTTCTTATCAGCAGTTGGAAGTTGGTGTTCCTTGAGGTACTTGTCCAGCTCTTTTACTTTCAGTTTGCTCAGCTTTCCAGATTCAATTCAATCAGACCAGTTATAGTCCTGGTACTGCTTGCCCTCCTCAATGGTTCGATTCAATCTTCTCTCTCTTTCTCTGATACTAGCAACTGTTGCTAGCTGTTCCAAATGCTTAACATAGCTAACAACATGCTTCTCTTCAACACAAAATTCTTCAGAAAATGTTCTCAGTTTCTCACAGTTGCTTGATGAGATGGATCCATCCTTGAACAACATTCTGATATTTGCCCTAGGGGCAAGATCATCTATGGCTCTAGTCTTCCCATTGATCGTTCTTGGTGTCTTGGAAAGAGGAAGGTAGTGACCTGCATTGTCAGGATCTGGGTAAGGTGCAGGAATTCGTGAAAACTTTGGCCCAACTCACTCTGCCTTTCCGCACCTGTTGCACAGGTGCACTCCATGTATTACTGAGACTACATTTGTTATATCTGTAAACCACGTGATATAGCTGAGTTGCACAGGTCATTAAATTGTTGAGTTGAAAACCATCCGATCTTTATGATGATGTCATGTGCTGGTTTTGAAGTCACAAATTGTCAGAGCCCCCCCCCCCCCCCTCCTTACCCAACAATTTTTTCAGCGCCCCCCCCCTCCCTTCGGGTGTCTAAAATTTTCGGAGCCCCCCCTCAATATCTTCATCCCCCTCCCTTGTCATATTAAATGAACTTTCCCTAAGTTTCTTGTTTATCGTCGTCATGGTAATTTCGATTTTACCAGAAAATATATCTTGTCAAACTTCAATTCAAAACCAGTTAGTGGTGAAAATTTCACGTTGATCTGATTTGGAGAAGACCGCTTAAAAGCCGATTGACAAATGTTGGTATGGCCTCCAGAAAACTGTATCGAACCACCTTAAATTCAGTTGTTTTGATTTCTTTCATCGGAGACATCTCGGCCTCGATGAGCTCTTAATGGTTCGCGTTTTGCTTTTAAACATAAACTTATGGAGATTTGAATAAAATTTTTCGAAAGAAGATTGTGTTGTCCATTTTTATGTGTTTGTTCATTCATTACATAGGTTGAAAAGCGATTTTATGTAAACAAAACAAAACAAGACTTGCATTTTATAGTTGTAAACTTCACTCACGTGGTCTTATAGACCACTACTTCCATAATGGCGGCCGATTTATTTGTTCTTTTATATGTATGTTAATTAGCCTCACTGGACTCGGTAACATGTGCAAAATTCAAAAGAATTTTTACTCTAAAATGAGGCCAGTGAGGCTAATTAACATACATGTAAAAGAATAAATAAATCGGCCGCCATTATGAAAGTGGTCTATGCAAATACACCTTATTCCAAAATGGCGGCCATTTTATTATTCTTTTATATTCATGTAAATTAGCCCTCTTGGCCTCGTCAGCATGTGGAAAATACAAAGGAATTTTCAAGCGAAAATGAGGCCAAGAGGGCTAGTTAACATGCATATAAAAGAATAATAAATTGGCTGCCATTTTGGAATAAGGTGCATATGTTTGTGTATTTTTTGCAATTTTGATTTCCAAATCAGTTTCTCGGACAATTTTTATAAGCAGCAGGTGTATTTTATTTGGAAATTAGTCGTACTAATTATTCTCGACGGAGAAAAAGTTGTTTTTGTGAACTTTTGTACGGTCTAATATACTGTGCAAAAGGTCGCGTAAGTCTGTTTTTGAGAATTGCTAAAATTAAAAGATAGCTCGGTCGTCAATTTTATTCTTGTGCTTCCGACCTTTCACCTCCGTTAAGTTTATCATCGGCTTTCTGTTCAAAGAGTGACGCTGTTAGGCTCAGGCTATCTATATATATTGCTGACCCCTGTTAACTAATAACTGTGATAGTGAACGAGTTTCTGGAAAATAGAGAGTCTGGAATAGGCGGTCTAGGACAGGGTAGGGTTTTTCGGTGTTAAGTCTAGAATAGGGTGGCAAAATGCAGCTAAAATGGTCTAGTATAGGTTAAGGGTCTCAGAGTCCCAGCGGCACACCCACCCAAAAATCCAAAAATCCAAAAATTTGCAGCGTACCCCCCCCCCCCCCTCCCCCCCCTCGGGATGTCAAGTCGCTACAGGTAAAAGGTTAAGGGAGAGGGGGAGTGGATCGAACGAGGAGGAAGACTGGTTTCTACTGATTTTTAGTCACATGTCACAAAATCAACATGGCGGCCTGGATCGTATGTGCAATTGGGAATTGTAACGAAGCATTTTTTCATTATCAGAATGAATGCACACCTTTTCAGCGTTCACCATCAATTGTTAAAACCCTGAAGAATACTTAACTGCCAAAAACGCTGAAATTGGAGAGCTCAAAGCCGGTGAAATCTTCCTTCAAGAAGGTATTTATATAAGCTTACCTTTTGTATCTTTGTCACTGTTATGATCTTGCTTGCTTCCTTCTGGTCGTTACCACAAGTTTCCAGTTGAATAGAACGGCCGTCTGTCATGACAACAACTTTGGAAGATTGAGTTCTCTCAGCGACAGCAGCAACTGAGCCAAGGATGTTTTAGCTTTTTCAAGCACTACGGAACCAACACGGTAAAGTAAACTTTATTTCTTATTCCTCCGCAAGCTACATCTTTTATTGTACATTTACTTTAATGTCCACGCACAATTGAAAGGCACATATTTTGTGGGAGAAGGTTGGGGGATAAGCGTTGTCCAGGACCCAAGTGCTGCCTGCCGCGTGCGAGGCCAGTCAATGGGGCTAGCCGGTCAGCGAGTGGCATATAAACCATGAGATGGGTGTCATGGAGCACAGCTACTCTGAGCAGCGTGTACCTATGCCAAGCTGAATGGGGAGATCGGCCGCGACCGATGTACATGAACGTAAACACGGCAAGTTTAGGGTGAAGCTGATTGGCTGATACTCTCTGAACACGTGCAGGCTTGAAACCTCATTGGCCGTTAAGAATAGAGCGCGGGTAAAAGTACGTGTTACAATGCAAAGTACAAAAAATCGATTACCGGGAAAGCACTGGCAAGCAGCAGGGAGCTTTAGGGCGCGGGTAAAAGTACATGTTACAATACAAAGTACAAAAGGTCGATTAACGGGAAATCACTAGCAACCGCAGAGAGCTTTAGGTTCAATTGAGCTAAACATTAACTCCAGTTTATGCTCGGGCAGAAACAGCCAATTGTACCTTCGCGCGTACTTAATTTCGCGAAAATTCGGGAGCTGTATTTCGCGAGTATTAAGTTTCGCGATTTCAGGAAAAAAGTGATCAAAAGTGTTACGCTTACTCAATTTCGCGATTTTGCCATTCCATTTCTGTACTCTCCCAAGCCCTAAAAGAATGTTCACAAAATAGCTATCTACATGTAGAATAAGAAGAACTTAAATTTTGAAGGGTACTAGTTTCTGGAAATTAAATCTAAATGCCAAATTAAATTTAACTACAAGGTGCCAATAAATGGAACATCTGATGACTGTACCAAAGAGGTTTTGGATGATCTACTGGCAGCTGAAGATAGGAAGAGTGCTACAAGAAATTAAGACCACAAAGAAATGATTTTTAAGAATTTTAAGGACAGAAAGGACAGTTTTAATTCAAGACAATTACCGACAAGTCTGTGACTCGCAACCTTTATTAATTATTATTTTAATACGCAATGTTTATATATATTTATGGTATTAAATTTTGCGATTTTAATTTTCGTGCTCACTTTTATTTACAAGTATTAATTTTCGCGACGCCAAAATCCCGAAATTTAGTATGAATGAAATTTAGTAAGAATAAGGTACATCATGTCATATCAAAATTCAGAAGCATTAAAAAACAGATTTCAATTTGAAAATGTTTATGGAATTGTAGCGAGTTTAAAACCACATCTGGGCCAAATTTTGAAGCTCCAGAGCATTTTGTGCAAGAGTTTTAGGTGAATGAGAATTAGACATTTTTAGTAAAACATGTATGAGCGGCCATCTTGGTGTACGAAAGTGGTACACCAACATCATGGCGGCCAAACTTTAAAGTCATGATTGCACAAAAAGTCTCATCACAAAAGATTGGATTCACTATATTAAGTTACATTATATTAGCTGATAAGCATCATTCTACATGTACAATGCAAAAATAACTTTCAACTGCTTCAATTTTGTTTATTTTCACAGCTTATTTGAAATAGCATGACGAATTGTGTGACATTTAAAATCTTTATCAATCGGAAGCAAAACATCTTTGAAACCTGAAACTTTTTGTGAAAGATTATAATACTGGTATCCACATACCATGTTAGAAACAGCTTTGTAGGATGTAAAGTTTAAATTTTTGAATTTTTATGCCATCATGTGCAAGCCAAGAATAGTTGTCTAACTGACCAATTTCTTGTGTGACAAAAAGCTTTTGTCTCACACAGTTTTTGAGCTTACAAAACTGTGTAAGTGGCATTTGTATGACTGTGGACTGTTCAGTTTAACTGCTGATATGAGTTGAGATTGGTATGGCTGTGGCTATGACTGTTGAGATTGGTATGACTGTGGAC
The DNA here is from genome assembly GCA_022457155.1 of Cladopsammia gracilis. Classification (NCBI taxonomy): domain Eukaryota; kingdom Metazoa; phylum Cnidaria; class Anthozoa; order Scleractinia; family Dendrophylliidae; genus Cladopsammia; species Cladopsammia gracilis. The sequence continues at coordinate 779,301 of JAJGOT010000391.1, forward strand.
TGTTCAGTTTAATTGCTCAGTTTATCCAGTTCATTTAGTCTCTGCTAAGCTTGTGTTCCTCGGTGGTCGAGTGGTTGTCAGTTTTGGGAATTGGAGTCGGGAGGCACAAGTTGAAGTCCAGCTCAGGAACTTCTTTTTTTTCTTTACTTTTTTCTTTCTTCTTCGGACTGGACATTACAATAATAACAACAACAAACAAAACTTTATTAGACATATAAACTTAAATACAGTTGCCCTGCAAATATGAAAGTGATGTACTTTTTTTTTTTGCGTTCGTCAAAAATCCTAACGTTAAATTTTAAAAAAATATTGAACCTTGTCAGTTTGAAAACATAAGCTTACCGCAATATTGTGTTATGCGTTTGCATTTCTTATTCACAGGGTTGGCTCTTAGGAGCCCTTGATTCACTCTTGTTTTAACCTCTGTACAACGGCTACCTCTCCATAACGGCAACGGCCACTAAAGCTTGTCACAGCTGCCAAAATAACCTCTCCACCACGCCACTTAAACAACGATCGACGAACTGTGTTTTGGCATACATTACAGTGCGGCTACTGTTACCGGGGTCACCCAGACAAAGTTAACCAATCACAAAACAGAACGAGAACAATAGATTCCGACATTTTTTACTTTAGCCAATGAAATGTCGAGTACAGAACAATGAAATTTCAACTTGTTCGTTCGCCATCAAAACAGATCAATACAAGTTTTGGCTGTACAGCGTTGGATTTTCAATTAACTTCGATTCCATCCCTTTTGAACTTGACTTATTTTAACAGCGCGATTTGGAAGGTAAATATCGGCGATTCAAATGAAAGAGAAGCTCCAAACTGTGTGATACGAGTTTTGGCTGTACAGCGTTGGATTTTTAATTAACTTCGATTCCATCCCTTTTGAACTTGACTTGTTTTAACAGCGCGATTTGGTAGGTTAATGTCGGCGATTCAAGTGAAACAGAAACTCCAAACTGTGTGAAAATATGGAATACGACGGCTGTACCGTATGTCTACACAAATAAAAGTGCTGGTGGTGGATTTAAAATAATTTGTTCGCTCGTAACAGATTTAAGTTTTCTCTACGGCATCAACGGCGGGGTTGGAAAATAAATACACTTGACGACAGCGAAAGAAAATATTCTTAACTGCTTAAGTACAAGTGAAAGCGACGGTCATAATTCAGGCAAATTACACAGTGACCTACGGATTTCAAAACAACGTAAACACGGCTTGTTCGCCGTCGTGGTTAATTAAGTTTTATGCGCTTTGAGTTCCACGCGTTAAATTCGGGCAGTCGGATAAAGCTGAAATAAAATTAAGTAAAAGAGAAATTCAAAACTGCATAAAAAAGTATCGTCTTATAGAAACGGCGCATTCTTCAACATGTATTTCACTGCCGGAAAATCCATCGATATTACAGCGGTTCGCCAGTTGAGTTAGTAATTTCCAGACGATTCAAAAAAGTAAATCTAACTCCCTCGCAATGAATTCCTGACAAAAAAAACTCAACCGTCAGACTAGAATATTTTTTTCACAGAGTTCGAGGTTTGGTTAATAATTCTTTCTTCTTTTTTTTTGGCATATACAAATATAGACTTTTAATACTTTCACCAAAATGATTTCTTCAAAACCGTCACGACCGCCTTGGGAGATTAAAGAAACCCATCTAGTGCTCAAACCGCAAAGAAAATCTGCAACGGAAAAAATTCTGACAACAATTCAATAAAAAAGAATTGAAATGAAGGAGCCGCTCTTGTTCAAACGGTTAGAAAATAAATGCTTATATATGCTACGCTGGCAGTGTACCTTGTAATATTTGCAAACAGCCGGCGGTTTAGTTGTTATTTTTTCCGAGAATTCAAATCTGCCACGCAATTTGCCCAAACATCGGCTGTCGCGTTCACTGCTTTCATAGAGTTTGAGATCAGTTCTCGCTCACTTGCATGACACATGACATTCATTCATGTAGCATGTGAAACTACTCAAATTTTTAAATCGAAAAGTCAACGCTAGCGAAAGCTTTCAGTTTTCAACATAACCTTCACGAGTGAACAAGTTGAAATTTCATTGTTCTGTACTCGACATGTTATTGGCTGAAGTTAAAAATGTTGGAATCTATTGTCCCCGTTCTGCTTTGTGATTGGTTAACTTTGTCTGGGTGACCCCGGTAACAGTAGCCGCACTGTAATAAAAGGTCAAGAAACCTGATCTGTACTGCACGTTGTCCGGCTGTACAGTATCTTGTCAATTGTGGCACATGTTTAGTGCACGATTTTGACCCTCCTTAGTAAACCAAAGTTACAGTCGGCGAAAGAAGCATTAGCAGCTGCTGATGATGTACATGTAGCTTTGTTTACTGAGTTTCATGGGAACGAAGAACTTGTCCAAGCTGCAAGCAAAGTAATGGCTTTGCTTAGTAAAATGTGTGAAAGATCTCTCAAGCAGACAACCCTTGACAGCTTCATTTCACAAAAGAGAAAATAAACTGTATAATAAAAGCAAACGATCATGTACAAACAGTTGTACTTATTGGACCTTACTCGCTTTGTTTTGTTAACATTTTTGTTCTGAACACTTGATTTCTGTTTTATTGAATATTTTGGTTGTGTTACATATTCATACATGTATGCTATAAATAAGCATTTTTATTGAAATAAAATGTTGTACCTCTCCATAATGGCCACTTCCCTCTGTCCCCAAGGTGGCTGTTGTGAAGAGGTTTGACTGTCGTTCTAAAGGCATTCTATTGTTTTGGCTTTTGTTTCAGTATATGCATTATACAGGGTTGGAAACTAACAGTTCAGCATCCTCCATTTCAAGGGTGAGCGAATTTCAGGATGACACCAGAAAGTGTACAATATTTCTATACTTACCAAGAAGATTTGCCACTTGCCTGTGTGATAACATATTTTCTTGATTAAATGCTGGGCCCCGAGTTCTAAATAAATGCCCCCTGGCATTTTTTTGAGGTACTGTGTTTATCTGAGGCCCGGTGTTTATTTGAATTTGGTATATTTGTGTAACTGATTGTTACCATGAAATGTATAGTTTTAGGTGGAATAAACTGCAGCAGCCATTCCACCTAATGATATGTTCCATATGCTTTGTTTCAGTAGAAATATTATATTAATGATTACAGTGTATGCTACAGCCGCTTTAAACTGCTATTTTGTCAGTTTTAAATGAAAAAAAAAAGAAACATTAACAAATAATGACAACAATAGTCACTGCATAGTGTCTATTTTGCTGGATTTTTCGTCAATGGGACTTTCAAGTAATTGAGATGTAAAATTCGTCATCTTTATCATCCTGGGGATCGCTCCATTTTTACTTTATCCAGAGTTAATAGTTTATATGAAAAGACAAATAAAAGTCTCAAGGTCAGGGATCATCAGTTTAATTTCTGGTTAAATTTATTGACTATTATAGTCTCTTTGAGACTTCTTGTTTTTTATTTTCATCAAGATAATATTAGGAATATTTTGATCAATTTACATGTAGCTTTTGAATTAAGAATTTAGGAATAAAAAATCTAAAATGTGATCATGAAAACTGATTTAAAATTACCCCTATTTAATAAATGCAGGCCCCCGAATAGATGCAAGGCAGAGTTTTAAATAAATGCCCCTGGTGTTTAATCAGGAAAATGCGGTACATGTAGTTTTTGACTTGCATATCGCCTACATGTTCCTGGAACAATAAGTCCATCTTCAAGTTTAAAATAAGCCCCCCCCCCCCCCCCCCCCCTAGAAGCCCCCTGGAAGTCTTAATAGAATTTTTATGGTTTGCCAGGTTTAATTTCTTTTTTTCTCTTTAGACTTTCACTTGGCTAAACCCTTGTGTGATGGTGTGTAAAGGGAAAATACATGTACACTAAGACCATTGGCAGTCTCGCGTCTTGGAATAGACCCAGCAGTTTGGGCATCAAGTAAGTGGTCCTGAATGGTTGATGCACATAAGATTGACCATAAATAATAATAGTTTTATAAATAATAATAGTAGATAATTTTCGGTACTTATGGAAAATGTAATTTTTTTTCTAGGAAATACATGTACTTGAGATGTTAAAAGAAATCACTGATGGCCCTGGCCTTGAAACACCTTCCATGTAGTTTGCCACAAATAAAATATGCAAAATACCAAGATCTCAAGGAGAGAAATGAAAAAAGAAAAAAGTGGAGAAGGCCAGATGAATGAAATTTCAATAACAAACGTTTACAGAATGAAGAGGTTTTGGCTAAGATACAGTGTAGTTCAGGGTACAGTGTACATGTATCAGATGAAAGACGTTAGTTATTGTCCATATTTACAGTCAAACCGGATGTTCTTTTGATGGCAACTTTGCAAACTTCCGCTGCAACATTGGTATTTTGATTGACAGTTTTTGCTTCGAGCAAGTTGGAAGTTACGCGAGCAAGTTGCAACTTTTGCGAGCAAGTTGCCATTTCAAACTTGTTGTCAGTTGCAAATTGCGAATTTTGCGAAAACACGTCCTTCTTCAGTCATGGCTCACGTACATCGCAATAATACCACCTCGGTTGAGAAAAGAGAGAGAATAATGGTCGTCTGGTGTAAAACAAGAACAAGAACAAATCGCACGCATTGTTGGATTATCAAGGCAAACTGTATCCAATATTGTAAACAGATTTTTACAACACGAGACATATTTTCCCGGTAAACCTGGCTGAGAGGAACGAACAGTTTCTACTCCTGACATCATAGAGTTTGTGGAATACTGCAAGGCAACCAAACCAAGTACTTTCAATTCAGAAATCCGGCAACTGACAGCAAGATTGAAATAGGAACTTGCTTGCGAAAGTTGCAACTTGCTCGCACAACTTCCAACTTGCTCAAAGCAAACTGTCAATCAAAATACCAATGTTGCGGTGGAAGTTTGCAAAGTTGCCATCAAAAGAACATCCGGTTTGACTGTAAATATTGTGTACTAGTAAGTTTCATTGTATTTAACCTTTTTCCAGCCAAATAATTTACCCCATAAGTCAGTTTAATGCTGTGGTATAGTACATAGGTTCATGGGATACAGAGCACATGATGTAATCTAGTTATTCTGAAGTTGACAGAGCAAGTTCAATACTCCTGGAATTTTGAAAGCTTTCACTTGCTGAGTGTGTGGGTTGGGCCAAAAACCCCACCCTCCTGCACACTAATAAAAGGTTATAAAGTTAGCTGAGGTTATTTGTTCATAACAATTAGTTGACAATAAAAAACAAGCTGAAAAGGTCTCTATGGTCTATGGTCTTTGTGATATCCGGAATAATCAAGGACTCGGTAAGGCTGAGGCTGATAACACTACTGTACGTCTTACCTTGACCTTCATTATTCTGGATATCACAAAAACCTCATGCAATGATTGTTTATTATATTATTAATTTATTATTAAGCGAGGCCAACTTAAAAACATGAACAGGGAAAAGTAAAAGTTGTATTTTTATAACAGTTGGTCATAATTTCTATTTATTTTAGGATATTAGCTGTACATGTATGTGATATGGCAGTAAGTTGTTAGTAACATTTTACTGCCATGCTCCGTCACGCGTGACCAGTATTTTGAAAATTTGAATGGATTTTTCAAGTTTACGCGTCGGTTTTGTAAATTCATTCCGAGATTCGGAATTCCCGTAAGAATTTTACCGCATTTTCGGAAACAAAGAGCAACAAAATATCATTTTATTTGAAATGTTACATATCCGAACAATATTTGTTTTTTTATGCGCGTAGCGAAGTTATTTTTCCGTTAACTCGTGACTTTCAAAGTGTTTTCCAGAGAGATCTTCAAGGTTTCATTCAAATCACGGACGTTACAAAGAAATATTCAAATGTTCATTTCAGTCTTGTGATTACTGGTCACGTGTGACAGAGCATGGCTGTAATTTCATTTACTAGAAATGGAAGCACAGTGGCTCACAGTAGCTTGATCAGGACACATGGGAGAATGGAGAATCCATTGAACAAAGAAAACAACATTGTCAAAGTATGTTGATTTAACAATAATTTTCTTATTACCAACCAAGGCTACATGTTGCTTTGTTATTACAGTTATCATAGGGAGCCCAAAGGGCAACAACTCAGTTTTTCTTCTCACTGAAGATACATGTAAGAGTTGCATATTAAATTATGTCCCCCTGGCACTGCCAAAGCACAGCCCTGCCAAACCCATCTTTCTGAATTTTGTAGTACAGTCGAACCTCCGCTAATGGACACCTCCCGTAGGCGGACACCTCCCATAAGCGGACACTTAGTCGTGGTCCCAGCCACATACGAACACAACATTTTTAACCTCCCATAAGCGGACACATTTCTTAAGCGGACACTTTTTCTGGTCCCGATGGTGTCCGTTTATGAGAGGTTTGACTGTACATTAATGACAGGACTCGCGCTAGTCTATCATAAACAAATATTATTGAAACTCCAAACATAATATCAGGTCTTATGTGATACATTCTAGGTCTGCAGGTGTACTAATAGCCCTTTTTACAGTTCCCGGCGCCATATTGGAATAGTAACCGCGCAAACTTGATAGCGAGGCTGGAGGTTACCCAGCGGCAGATTCGAACAGCTGATATAGTAGCTTTTGATGCGCGACTCGAGATTCTTCGTTGAATTTTTCTTTCGGAATGGTTATTAAGTACAAAAACTAAGAAATTTCGACTCTCGATGAGATCCAGAAGCTGAAGGCAAAAGATCTACGAGATATTTTGCGATCTCATTCAGAAACAACCGGAGGAACGAAAGCCGATTTAGTGTTGAAGTTTATGCATTACTTATGCGAGATGTTTTGCCACTTTCAAACAGCGAGGGAAATGAAGAAGTTCTTCGAACACAGGAGCAAGACGAAAATCAAGACGATGGCGACTTAAAATACGACGCAACAATGCGTAGGATCTCAGCGCTTGGATGGTCAAGAGACCTTCGGCATTTGCCAGAAATGAACTTCATACAGTTGTATGACTATCTCGTTGTATCCACGCGCAAGTATCGCCACATGGTTTTAAAGGGAACCCATTACAAGAAACTTAAATCCTATCAATTTTTCTTCGAAGGAAACGTAAAAAAGTTGGAAACTAAAACTTTTGAAAACAAAACTTATGTCAGAGCGAATGTGCTCCCCTCGATGAAGAGGACCCCATACAGAGTTGTTGTCGAGTTCACGCCTACATGTGATGTTTTACGCGCAGCCTGTACTTGCCCCGCCGGTCTCGGGATGCATGGAAAAGGAAAGTGTAATCACGTCGGTGGGGTGCTCTTTGCCATAGAAGATTTCATTAGAAGAGGTTTGCAAAATAACCCAGAGCCACTAACTTGCACGTCGCGGCCATCGGTCTGGGTAGTTCCTCGAAATCAAAGTGTTGCCTCCAAGCCACTTGACAAAGTTCTGATACGGAAAATAAGATTTGGAAAGAAGAACATCGGAACACAGGCGAAAATAATCAAGTTTGATCCGAGGGCTCCGCAGCAGCGTGGTCGTGACGAAGAAGGATTTAAAGAACTCAGCGAAAAGCTCCAGGATTGTTTGCCCTCAAGCTCGTTCTTTCTGTTCCATGACCTCCAATCAAACTGTGCAGGTTCTAATGACCAGTCCACTCCAACCTTAGATGGGCGTGAGGAGGGGCAAGAAAGAGGTGAGGAGGATCAAGAAGACACACCATTCAATGACAATTTTGACATCGCAACTGATCGTTTTAAAAGCATTGTTGACGAACATGTCTCTAACATGACAGTATCGGATGAAGAAATTAGTGAAACCGAAAGATTAACAAGAGGGCAGAACAAAAACCAACTGTGGTTTGAAAAACGAAAGTCCCTCCTGACAGCTTCAAATTTTGGTAAAGCTTCCAAAACTAAAGTTGAGCCATCGAATAAACTGAAATCTATGCTATACACTAACTTTATGACCGAGGCTGTGCAGTATGTAATCGAAAGCGAGGAGAAAGCTGTGGCCCTTTACATAGATGAAATGGTGGAAAACGATATCACTGTAAAGGTGGACGAGGTGGGACTTCTACAGTCCAAGGAGAAGCCCTTCCTAGCAGCAAGCCTAGATCGAATAATAACAAATGTGGCCACAAATGAGAAGTGGGGTATGGAGATCAAATCACCATTAAGCAAAGCTGGCATGAGAGTTGAAGATGCCTGCAAAATTAAAAACTTTTTCCTGGAAAAACTTGATGATGGAACAATCAGACTAAAAAGAAATCATGATTATTACATTCAAGTACAAGGCCAACTCCACTCAGCATCTAACTTGGCCCTAAAAGGCATTGTTTTTGTGGTGTATTTTGGAGAAGAAATGCCTCTGTTCAAAGAGAACATCTTCTTTGATAGCATTCGGTGGAGTGATGAACTTCTCCCCAGACTTGAGTATTTTTACAGAAGGGCACTTTTCCCTGAAATGCTCACAATGAGGGTTCAGAGAGGAAAGCTTTTGTATCTCCACGGTGGATGGCAACCATATGGGCAATACTCCTGTACAGTAAATGGATTGAAGTTAAGATTTAATAGGGCCCAATGACTCTACCACTTGTTCTAAACAGCTTTTGTCATAAGTAAAGGAGAATAATTAATATTTTACTTCCTGTAGGGCAAAGATTGATAAGTCATGGAAATCAAACATACTGTATGATCAGTTTCAAAGTGAATTAAATCACACTAGCCAGTCACAAAAGGCACAGAAAGTCGTGTAAGATAATCAAAATTCTGATAAATAATCTAAGCCATTCGTGATAAGTTTCGGTTTCAGTTAATCTTGTTGTGCCAAATGGTGCTCTACTGTTTATGTTTCAGTGTAATAATATCCTTCAGCATTTTTTCAGTCAGAGGAGAGTTATCCTGTGAGGCATAACATCGATAGACATCAAAGTTCTCCTTGATGCTCAGCCTAATCAAATCTCTAAGTTAAGAGCATACACAAAGCGATCACCACATGTTTGCACATTCAAAGTTTCGAAAGATTAATTTGATGTTGAGTATTTTTATACTCATTAAAATCATGATAAATGGCTTGAATCAGTAAATAACTTCAATAAGATAAATTTGGAATGATCATGTGCAGTTCCATAAAATATCCATACCCCCATGGGAGGGATTTTTTATAAGAACCCTTCACCCCTCTTGAAATTCTATTTAAACTCTTTACATATCTTTAAAGGTTTTGGTCTTTGGGACCCACCACCCACCCCCAGGAATTTCCAATTCCTCCCTGTAAGGGAGTATGAACATTTTTTGGAACTACAGTATGTACACAATGAGAATCCATAAATTTAATAAATAAATTAATAAATAAATATGGTACAATGTAAGTAGATAGTTTTTTTTTTTGTCAAAGAATTACTGCTGCATTTTCAATACAAAATCAATCATTTTTTCTCTATAATGTTATGACAATGATTTATCAATGGCTATGTTTGAGTTCTTAAGTAAATAATTCTAACAAAAAACATTCCTAAGGTTCAGCTGGGGGCAATAAAGGAGGTAAAAAGTTGGTTAATAATCCACAAACAGTTGCTATTTGTGTAGCATATGGGCTCAAAGTGTTTGGCAACGTTCCATCCAAAATATGGTATGTTTTTATTCTTCCAATAGCCCGCTCGACATGAATTCGAACAGAAGCAAAATTCATTGTTTCCTCTGTTTCTGCAGCTGTCATTTGCTCCCGTCCAGACAAAAATGGTGGTATATTCACTGAAACACCCTCAGGCACGATATTGCCAATGTCAAAACCACGGTCCACCATCACATTATCGCCAGACTCTAGCAAATCACAAATCCCACTTTCTCTTGTAATCTGTTTGTCAGATGCACAACCACCCCAGAGGTCAGATAGGAAAGTCACTTGACCATTTGGAGTTATACCAACAAGCAATTTCCATGTATTGTGGTGTTTATAGTCAGACCACGTTTCTGACTGGGCCAACATAGCTGAAGGTCGCTGAATAAACAACTCAGTACAGTCCAATATTATTCTTGTCGTTGGGTATTGTGCAAATTCCCGGGGCATGTTTTTCCGTATAAGCTCTTGAGAGGGAAATGGGAATAAGTCTTTGAGCTCATAATAAAGAAAATTAACCCATGTGATACAGATTTGAGACACAGAACTAATGCTTACACCAAATCTATCAGCAAGGTCCTGGACAAACAGGCCAGCTTTAAGTCTCATAAGCACCAACAAGAACTCGTCCAGTGGAGCCAGTTTCCTTGAAGGTCCAGGCTTTTTTTTGTTTTCATCTGATTGATAAGGCTGACTTTCTTTCAACGTATTTTCCCCTTTCCAGTATTGCATCTTGGCAATCTTGGGTTTTATATAGTTGAAGAAGGCAATTAATGCATCATAGGAAGGAAAACCAGTATAAAACAAGATAGCAGAACAGTCATTTTTGATCTTGTCAAGTGAAAATTGCCTTCCCACAAGGACTGCATTTTCTTCTTCTGTTTCTCTTAGTTTTTCCTGACATTTGGCAAGTTTGATTTCCAAGGCAGCTATTTTTGCTTGTAGCTCCAGGATTATGTCAGCTTCAGTTTCAGTTTGAGGATCATCAAATGAAGTATTGATGAAATCATCACCGGGTAACATTGAACTAGACATTAAATCTGATGAAGCTGTCGCAGATTCATGCATTGTTTCAGTAACATGCAACTCATGTACTTCATCTATTGTTTCAAATGACATTCTTTTTGCTGGGGGCTTCCTTTTCAGTTGTTCTCTAGTCCAACTGAACTGAGATGGCTCTGCACCTGACATGGAAAAAAAATTGTCTTATTATTGCATGTCATTTGCACCAAAGGTTTTAACATACAGATTTTACTAGCTGTACAGATATTATATTTTTAAACTTGCTTACAAATATAACAGTTGATTGACTAAACAACTCACATGGGGCTTTAAATCAAATAATAAATAGCAGATCTAGACTGATAAAGACTTGTTTTCCTAAACCTAGACATTTAGAGATCTGTCTATTTGTTAAGTGGGTCAATAGAATAGAATTAGATTTATAAAATATCGTTAGAAATACGACCACAAGTCATATAGTTACAGCGTGATTATAAAGAATTTTTATGGAAAACAGCTACGAATCACTCTGCACATGTAAACAAAAACTTTAGCTTAATTACCTTTCTTCAACTCCCAGCGACCAGAAAGCTTTTTAATGATGTCCTCTTGTGTAAAATGTTCTGAACAAATATAAGTAGAGGTGGTTACAAAGAAATCGTCTTTTCCATGCCGCCTTTTGATTAAGTTACACCAACGATTTCTTTGCTGGGCGTTCGTGGGAAACTTGAAGAACTGATAACTCGTGCGTTGGCCATCCGCATCGTAATAACTGTTGTTACAGTTAAACGCTGCGCAGTACTTCCCTCTTCTTTTCGATTTACTGCTGGGAGTATCTTTGGCGTCTAAATTTTCATCCATCGCCGAAAGAAATACAATAACTTAGCTAGAAAACCTAATTAAACTCGTGAACAACTCGTTCGCCCTCTGAAACTTCTCTTCGACGCGAAACACGGGTCACCTCCAGCCTCGCTATCACGTTTGCGCGGTTACTATTCCAATATGGTGCCGGGAACTGTAAAAAGGGCTATTAATTGATAATGACTGTTTTGAGACAGTTTGCTAATTTAAAGTGCCACTGCGATCAAAATTTTTGATTTTCATTGTTTTACATTTTCGTGTACTGTCTATTAGACTTTCTTACTCATCTTGCCAAATTTCAATCCATTACGAACATAAGAAGTCATTTTATTTTAACATTAATGTCTGAGAATTTATGGCAGCCATTAATCAACCTTGTTCCAAGGCTTGGTTGCGAATGGGATAAAGTGACGTCAAAGGTTCAAACATACATGTACCTCACGGGTTGAAATTATAATAACAATCAGCATAGAAAATTGCACAAAGAACAAGTCCAATGTTTTTGTTGCTTCTCACTTGATTTTCAATACTTATTGTTATTGTTGACGTTACTTTACTTAAATGTTATTGTTGTACATGTACTTATTGTTGACGTTATATAATCTATATATATAATCGAAATTAAAGACGGTAGGGAAAGTTTGGTAGCAGAAAAAAAAATTAAAGCCTTTGAAGTTTGTTGTAGTTGCCGTAAAAAAGGTGCATGGCGGTCCCTTGGGAAAAGTAGTAAAAGTGCAACGAATTTGCATATGTCAAAACAATAATTTGAAACCTGAAAACACACTGGCATGGAGAAAGTCACAAGTATACAGACAATTCTCTGTTTTCTTTGTAGTTTCACTTTCCATGTTAAGATTAAGCTTTTCCAAACTCTCAGCCTTTAATTCCAAGTATATTCCACCACGCTAAAACATCACAGAAAGTTTGGAGTGTCTTCGGGCTGGGAATAAACATAAGCCGCGTTTGTTTTCGCAAGCATTCCATTGATCCATCCGCCTGATCTCCGTCTAAGTGAGATAAACATTCGTCGCTTGATTTTTGCTCGTTTTAAGAGCGGGTTGTGTTCCTTGAATCTTGCTCGTGTCTGGCCATAACTGAATTTTCAAACGGGATGGCTTGAATATGGCCCCATTCTCGCTCACATCCAAACGCCTGGCCAAATGTCACAGCGGTACATACGTTTCGCTCTGTTCTTGCTCCATTCTCGTTTGTTTTTCTTACTTGTGTCAGCCAAATCATCGCCATGACTTGTCACGTTTGATTCTTGCACACTAAGCGTGCTATCGATCGCACACTAAGAGAAACAAAAGATTTAGCGTGTTAAGTCTTGAAAAACAAAACAAGTGTGCTCTCCTTTGTTAAATCTAGTTAAATATGCGCATATCCGTGTTTTAGGACACACTAAGCGTGTTGTGTCACTGCTGTGTTGTGAGCGTGCTATCACCTTTAGCTTTAAAGTCATATGGAGGGTCACATTTATTATTATGTAATGTAAGGGCATTTTAAAAATGTTTCAGCTTTGCATATCATGCCGTAAAAATGATTTTTGATTTGCTCGAAAACCATTAATTTTTTCTTAAAAGTTCATCTGCAGCTAGTGATACATGAGTACTATAACATTTGAAAGTTTCCATTATGAAGTGTCTGACTTAAGATTTTGAAAAGAATTACATTGTTTAAAACAAAGGGCAATAAGCTAGCATTGCTATAGTAACCCCTGTCCCTGGAAACCAGTGACACAAAACTTTGATCACATTTTATAAACTTGGTGAAGTATAAAAACAATCAAAGTGTGTCTTCTCTGCAAAAGCCGAGTCGAGCCTCCTTAAAGTGCCAATCACCCCGAGAAAGTTATTTTCAGAATCAACTCTATGTACATTGAACAGTTGAATGGTAAAATATTTCTTGTTTTGAACGTCGTGTTAGTGAGTTATAGAGATTCGAATTTACAGAATGCTAATTAGCTGAATCCGGGAAACATTTATTATACAACTACTTGTTTACACCTCCAAGTAATATTTTTTACGAATCAATTGACTATCCACAGTTTATTTTTAGTATTTATCAAATAAATTATCCTCAAGCTGTAAACTGTGCATTGTAAATTGGCGTAGAAATAATGGCAAATTCCCGGGTTGACGTCATCTAATTAGCATTTTGTAAATTCAAATAATCTATAACTCACAAACGCGACGTTCAAAGCAAGAAATATTTTACCATTCAACTATTCAATGTACATAGAGTTGATTCTGAAAATAACTTTCTATGGGTGATAGGCACTTCTAAGGTGAACCACTCCTCAATTTATCTGAAATTTCATTTTTGAAAGAAAAAAAATGTTTCGAAGAAGACTGTTTTGTGTAAAAAATAAACTTTGGGTATTAAGATAATGATGAGTGTCTTTTATTGTGGTTTCCTGTTATAAAAGTGTACAGTTGATCTGCCTGTCAAAAATTACGTCTGCGATGCCCGCTTCTTTCTTGCTTTGCCATTGTCTGACGATGGACGGCAGCACTTAAAAAATTGCCGGCTAAAATAACAGTATGTGCAGATAATTCATCCCAATTTTGAGCAGTGCCATAAATCAAACACATTTTATGCCAAGCGTCAGCTTAGTTGGTATCAGGTATTAAAATTGGACAGCATTCTGTTATAAGTTAAAAAATGGCTTTACTGAAGCAAATCATCAAGTGACATGACAATTCCCCAACCCTCACTTTACAGATCCTGAAGCAACTTGCACTCTCACGACCAGACGATGTGGACATGTTTTTAAAGACTGCAGCTTCACATTTTCTCAAGTTGCAATCCATTTCAATTCTGGTCATTTGCACTTCAAGACACTTTGTTATAGTTTTAGTGCATTAGTGGAGTAATATTGTTAACAGAACTTATCCATTATTTTTAGGTTTGTGTCAATACAAATATGTTTTTTTTTGGCTTGTCAAAGTGATACTAAAATATGTGACATTGCCCCTTTAAGGCACTGCAATCAAAATAGCCACTTGTGTTTAGAGCTAGACTGACGAAAAACCTGTTTCTTACTATTTCAGAGCATGTTTCTACCAACAGAGAAGGAATTCATTGTGAGACTGATTACAGATGACCGGGTCACAGTGACAGTACATGTACAACTGGAAGCCACTTTTAAGGACCTGTTAACATTGTAATATTGTATTGTAATGTTATGTGACATTGAAAGTATGGTACCATAGAATTCTGAAAATAACGCCCCTTCTAAACCAATGTTAATTTTGAAACTTACAGTGCAAAGTTTCTACATGTTTCCACAATATCACCAGCTAATTCTTTTTATCATTTTGCAAACTGCGGATACGTGTGAAGCAATAAAGTGAATATAATCTTTGTATTTTGTAACTGTGCACTCCTGTGATAAACACGAAGCGACAAGATAACAGTCCATCGTACTCAACTTTGCAAGGAGGCATGCCTATCAATTCAATTTGCGCTCTCTTGTTGGCTAACTTGTGAAAACGTTTGATGGTTGCTCATCGATCATGATAAGGCACATCGCACTGTAAATGTCAATTTCCTACCGCTAGACGTGACAATATTGCCCAAAGTAACAGCCCGGCACCCTGAAGTAGCTGCTACTTGAATGTTGCAGCCCCTTTTGGGTGTTAATTCCAAACGAGGGAAAGGGGGCGTTAATTTTGGAATTCTAACCGTTTAAAAATTAGGAAAACTATACTCTTAAATATTTTATTTTTGTGTCTACCCTTGGAACCAGGGAGATTCTATGCTGTAACCTGATTCTACTATACACGTCACTTAAGATGAGTTGGGGTTGCTCGTAAGGTTTCTCTGATAGGTTCACATGCATCATACTACATGAAGTACATCATGGATGTTAAGCGTGAACTGTCAAATAAATGACGAAAGTGCTATATCACTAATTACACAATTGACTGCTCGAACATGCCTCGTGAAATTTAGGAACAATTTTTTGTATGCTTGATGTCATGAATGAATATTAATTTTTCATGCAATTCTCTTAGTTAAAAGCTGTAAAAAAAAGGTCCAAAGAATAAATCATGCCTGACAATTACCTAGAATAAACCAAACAAATAAACAGGCATAAGGAAAGACAAGTACAATAGAAATGAGAATTATTTAAATGAAGGTTTGTAAATCCTGATACAGAACAGCTATAATAATACTGCATCACTGATACAGAACACCAATAGATGGTTTTCACTCACATGACCTTCAGTCCTATGGGACTCAAATGACAAAGGCCATGGTGGCCATGTTGGTGCACATAACAAAAGAAGTTCATTAAAATTCTTTTGTAGGTGTGCTCCAATATGGCCACCATGACGTAACATGCAAACCACCTATAGGAATGCTAAAAAGCTGAATCACTATTGTTCTTTTATGAATCTTACAAAATATACACAGCAAAGCTGTATGAATATTTATAATAGGTCGCCTGGGGCTCGCCATTGTAAATGTTCATACAGTTCTGCCGCTCATATTTTATATATTACTTACAGTACTACATTGTATAATATAAGTACAATATGCTGATATGTTATGTGATAGATAAAATATGAGCGGGAGAAATCCCATACAGATCGGACGCGAATATTTTATCTGACTTATGAAATGAAACAATGAGTATAGATCTGTATGAAAAGTTAATGCATACTAATTAGCTCAGCAGAGATCTGTATCAAAAGTTAATGCATACTAATTAGCTCAGCAGAGATCTGTATCAAAAGTTAATGCTACTGTTTAATAATTCATCAACTCAGTTGATCTGTATTGGGGTTTACAAACCTTCATTAAACATTCATTTCTTTTGTATTTTCCTTATGAATTATTAATGAATTTTATAACGGAAAACACAGTTGTGATATAACAATGAAACAGCTGTCCATGGTTGCAACCCTACCTTAACGGTTTCTGTCGTATTGGTGTCTCGCAAAGTCAACTTTTTTACGTAGTCAGATCAGCCTTGCAGTTTATTGTATGTTTGTTAATTTTTTGGTTGATTATGTCTCTTGCAGATCCTACATGTACGTATACTGTTAGCAGCTTTACCATTTGCAGTCTTTTGCAGATTTTACTTTTATCTCAGAATAGGCCATTTTCACAATGACGTTATTTACTACAACTCCCAGAGTTCACTTTGTTTTTCCTTTCTTATTAAAATTTTGAATCCAGTTGAGGTTTAAGGTGGAATGGTACCCTAAAATACGTTGGTTTTTTTAAAATGGCAAAATTGGAATCTTAAAACACTTGAGAATCCCATTTTGAAAAAATTTCACTAAATTTGCAGCACTAAACAAGTGAACTATAAGATAACTGAATGGTGGTATATAATTTTCCCGTAGCAATGGCCCTAGCAACTATTGTTTACATTAGTTAAATGCTCATAAAACCTGCTCAATGAATGCTCCCGCGCTTATAATTTATCTAGAATCGATTGTTTTAACTTTAAGTACGTTTTTCTCAAATGTTGGAATTTGACTAAACACGTTGCAGCTCAACACCTCTCTGAAAGAGTATTTTACCTGAAGCAATAAATTTTGCTACAGTCATTTGTGAAGAGGATTGCTGTATGCAATGAACTAACATCAGAATAATTTTCCAAATTCTAACAAAATTATCCAATATGTCAATAGGGTGTGGCAAGAAATGTTCGTCACTTTGCACCCTTGTAAAATGAAAGAAGACTGATGTAGATTGTCATGGTTTTAGTTCATTGCACAGATCTCTGTGTGCTAAACAAGCTCTGAAATTTTCAGGTCCAAATGTTGCATAAATAGAGAGTTATAGCTGCCAGCGTTTGGGTAATAAAACATGGAGTTTAGGGCGTGGCATGGTTGCCATGGAGACCATAAACCCCATAACACATGTCAATCAATTTCTCTTGATAAGTGTAATAACTTGGCATTTAAGAAATCTTGAACTTAATGCAAAATTTTCCATGTCTTTGGGTATGATACCACCTTAAATAGCAATAGGCATTGTTTGGAGAACAAGACACTGAAGGATTCTATTAGCTGTAGTAAAATGATGTCATCTTAAAATGGCCTATTGCAGCAAATGCTGGCTTACAAGTCTCAGTCTTCACTGTAAATAATTTGCATTAGGTCAATTCTCTATTTTCAAATTGCCCATAATACACTTTGGTTGCCCCCCAAATTTTGCATAAACTATGGATTTGAAATGCTCTTGGGAATATGCAGTCCTCCCAAGAGCATTTACAAACAATAGTTCATGCAAAATTTTTGGGGCAAACAAGTGTATTATTTCGAATGCAATTCGAAAATAGAGAAATCAGAATAAAGAACTACTTATGAGCTGTAAATAGTCTGCTTTTTTAAGTTACATGCACATATCAATGCACCTGGGAAGTCGTGAAAACGTTTTTTTTTTTACGATTTTAATAATTTCTCTACAGCTGATCCCAATTTTACGGTATATGAAGGAGTCGTTAGCTCTCATAACTTTTCCCCCTGTATTAAATATACCACAAACTTAATGAAGCTATCACACAATCTCTGTAAACAAAACCATAGCAAGCTGTTAAGATCATGTTTTGTTCCACAAAAACATAGCGTCCAATGCCTAACCAGCGATCAGTCAGAAAAATGGTTAGGAATCATTTCCTATATCGGTGCTGAATTGTTAACCAAACGAAGCAAAAATGCAGCTTCATAACATTGCATACTCCAGATGTAACTAACTTTATAACGATGCTGCTTTGAGGCAACAGCAACCCACACGCATTAACTGAATCCCTGTTTCTGTAAAATAACACAACTTGGAATATTCCTGCCCCGTTTCCTGTGATCCATCGGAAGGAATAGCAGGGTTAACTGTAACTAAACAAAAAATGAATAAATTAAACCCTGGAAGCGAGTGGAAAGTCCCTTTCCCACTGCTGTCCTCCAGTCCCTCTGGGACTGGAAGAAGCGAGTGGGAAAGTCCCTTTCCCACTGCTGTCCTCCAGTCCCTCTGGGACTGGAAGAAGCGAGTGGGAAAGTCCCTTTCCCACTGCTGTCCTCCAGTCCCTCTGGGACTGGAAGAAGCGAGTGGGAAAGTCCCTTTCCCACTGCTGTCCTCCAGTCCCTCTGGGACTGGAAGAAGCGAGTGGGAAAGTCCCTTTCCCACTGCTGTCCTCCAGTCCCTCTGGGACTGGAAGAAGCGAGTGGGAAAGTCCCTTTCCCACTGCTGTCCTCCAGTCCCTCTGGGACTGGAAGAAGCGAGTGGGAAAGTCCCTTTCCCACTGCTGTCCTCCAGTCCCTCTGGGACTGGAAGAAGCGAGTGGGAAAGTCCCTTTCCCACTGCTGTCCTCCAGTCCCTCTGGGACTGGAAGAAGCGAGTGGGAAAGTCCCTTTCCCACTGCTGTCCTCCAGTCCCTCTGGGACTGGAAGAAGCGAGTGGGAAAGTCCCTTTCCCACTGCTGTCCTCCAGTCCCTCTGGGACTGGAAGAAGCGAGTGGGAAAGTCCCTTTCCCACTGCTGTCCTCCAGTCCCTCTGGGACTGGAAGAAGCGAGTGGGAAAGTCCCTTTCCCACTGCTGTCCTCCAGTCCCTCTGGGACTGGAAGAAGCGAGTGGGAAAGTCCCTTTCCCACTGCTGTCCTCCAGTCCCTCTGGGACTGGAAGAAGCGAGTGGGAAAGTCCCTTTCCCACTGCTGTCCTCCAGTCCCTCTGGGACTGGAAGAAGCGAGTGGGAAAGTCCCTTTCCCACTGCTGTCCTCCAGTCCCTCTGGGACTGGAAGAAGCGAGTGGGAAAGTCCCTTTCCCACTGCTGTCCTCCAGTCCCTCTGGGACTGGAAGAAGCGAGTGGGAAAGTCCCTTTCCCACTGCTGTCCTCCAGTCCCTCTGGGACTGGAAGAAGCGAGTGGGAAAGTCCCTTTCCCACTGCTGTCCTCCAGTCCCTCTGGGACTGGAAGAAGCGAGTGGGAAAGTCCCTTTCCCACTGCTGTCCTCCAGTCCCTCTGGGACTGGAAGAAGCGAGTGGGAAAGTCCCTTTCCCACTGCTGTCCTCCAGTCCCTCTGGGACTGGAAGAAGCGAGTTGGAAAGTCCCTTTCCACTGCTGTCCTCCAGTCCCTCTGGGACTGGAAGAAGCGAGTGGAAAGTCCCTTTCCAACTGCTGTCCTCCAGTCCCTCTGGGACTGGAAGAAGCGAGTGGAAAGTCCCTTTCCCTGCTGTCCTCCAGTCCCTCTGGGACTGGAAGAAGCGAGTTGGAAAGTCCCTTTCCACTGCTGTCCTCCAGTCCCTCTGGGACTGGAAGAAGCGAGTGGAAAGTCCCTTTCCAACTGCTGTCCTCCAGTCCCTCTGGGACTGGAAGAAGCGAGTTGGAAAGTCCCTTTCCAACTGCTGTCCTCCAGTCCCTCTGGGACTGGAAGAAGCGAGTTGGAAAGTCCCTTTCCACTGCTGTCCTCCAGTCCCTCTGGGACTGGAAGAAGCGAGTGGAAAGTCCCTTTCCAACTGCTGTCCTCCAGTCCCTCTGGGACTGGAAGAAGCGAGTTGGAAAGTCCCTTTCCAACTGCTGTCCTCCAGTCCCTCTGGGACTGGAAGAAGCGAGTTGGAAAGTCCCTTTCCACTGCTGTCCTCCAGTCCCTCTGGGACTGGAAGAAGCGAGTTGGAAAGTCCCTTTCCACTGCTGTCCTCCAGTCCCTCTGGGACTGGAAGAAGCGAGTTGGAAAGTCCCTTTCCAACTGCTGTCCTCCAGTCCCTCTGGGACTGGAAGAAGCGAGTGGAAAGTCCCTTTCCCACTGCTGTCCTCCAGTCCCTCTGGGACTGGAAGAAGCGAGTGGAAAGTCCCTTTCCAACTGCTGTCCTCCAGTCCCTCTGGGACTGGAAGAAGCGAGTGGAAAGTCCCTTTCCAACTGCTGTCCTCCAGTCCCTCTGGGACTGGAAGAAGCGAGTGGAAAGTCCCTTTCCAACTGCTGTCCTCCAGTCCCTCTGGGACTGGAAGAAGCGAGTTGGAAAGTCCCTTTCCACTGCTGTCCTCCAGTCCCTCTGGGACTGGAAGAAGCGAGTTGGAAAGTCCCTTTCCACTGCTGTCCTCCAGTCCCTCTGGGACTGGAAGAAGCGAGTGGAAAGTCCCTTTCCAACTGCTGTCCTCCAGTCCCTCTGGGACTGGAAGAAGCGAGTTGGAAAGTCCCTTTCCAACTGCTGTCCTCCAGTCCCTCTGGGACTGGAAGAAGCGAGTTGGAAAGTCCCTTTCCACTGCTGTCCTCCAGTCCCTCTGGGACTGGAAGAAGCGAGTTGGAAAGTCCCTTTCCAACTGCTGTCCTCCAGTCCCTCTGGGACTGGAAGAAGCGAGTTGGAAAGTCCCTTTCCAACTGCTGTCCTCCAGTCCCTCTGGGACTGGAAGAAGCGAGTTGGAAAGTCCCTTTCCAACTGTCCCTCAGTCCCTCTGGGACTGGAAGAAGCGAGTTGGAAAGTCCCTTTCCAACTGCTGTCCTCCAGTCCCTCTGGGACTGGAAGAAGCGAGTTGGAAAGTCCCTTTCCACTGCTGTCCTCCAGTCCCTCTGGGACTGGAAGAAGCGAGTTGGAAAGTCCCTTTCCAACTGCTGTCCTCCAGTCCCTCTGGGACTGGAAGAAGCGAGTTGGAAAGTCCCTTTCCAACTGCTGTCCTCCAGTCCCTCTGGGACTGGAAGAAGCGAGTGGAAAGTCCCTTTCCAACTGCTGTCCTCCAGTCCCTCTGGGACTGGAAGAAGCGAGTTGGAAAGTCCCTTTCCAACTGCTGTCCTCCAGTCCCTCTGGGACTGGAAGAAGCGAGTGGAAAGTCCCTTTCCACTGCTGTCCTCCAGTCCCTCTGGGACTGGAAGAAGCGAGTGGAAAGTCCCTTTCCAACTGCTGTCCCCAGTCCCTCTGGGACTGGAAGAAGCGAGTTGGAAAGTCCCTTTCCACTGCTGTCCTCCAGTCCCTCTGGGACTGGAAGAAGCGAGTTGGAAAGTCCCTTTCCAACTGCTGTCCCCAGTCCCTCTGGGACTGGAAGAAGCGAGTGGAAAGTCCCTTTCCAACTGCTGTCCTCCAGTCCCTCTGGGACTGGAAGAAGCGAGTTGGAAAGTCCCTTTCCAACTGCTGTCCTCCAGTCCCTCTGGGACTGGAAGAAGCGAGTTGGAAAGTCCCTTTCCACTGCTGTCCTCCAGTCCCTCTGGGACTGGAAGAAGCGAGTTGGAAAGTCCCTTTCCCTGCTGTCCTCCAGTCCCTCTGGGACTGGAAGAAGCGAGTTGGAAAGTCCCTTTCCACTGCTGTCCTCCAGTCCCTCTGGGACTGGAAGAAGCGAGTTGGAAAGTCCCTTTCCACTGCTGTCCTCCAGTCCCTCTGGGACTGGAAGAAGCGAGTGGAAAGTCCCTTTCCACTGCTGTCCTCCAGTCCCTCTGGGACTGGAAGAAGCGAGTTGGAAAGTCCCTTTCCACTGCTGTCCTCCAGTCCCTCTGGGACTGGAAGAAGCGAGTGGAAAGTCCCTTTCCACTGCTGTCCTCCAGTCCCTCTGGGACTGGAAGAAGCGAGTGGAAAGTCCCTTTCCACTGCTGTCCCCAGTCCCTCTGGGACTGGAAGAAGCGAGTTGGAAAGTCCCTTTCCACTGCTGTCCTCCAGTCCCTCTGGGACTGGAAGAAGCGAGTGGAAAGTCCCTTTCCACTGCTGTCCTCCAGTCCCTCTGGGACTGGAAGAAGCGAGTGGAAAGTCCCTTTCCACTGCTGTCCCCAGTCCCTCTGGGACTGGAAGAAGCGAGTGGAAAGTCCCTTTCCAACTGCTGTCCTCCAGTCCCTCTGGGACTGGAAGAAGCGAGTGGAAAGTCCCTTTCCACTGCTGTCCTCCAGTCCCTCTGGGACTGGAAGAAGCGAGTGGAAAGTCCCTTTCCACTGCTGTCCCCAGTCCCTCTGGGACTGGAAGAAGCGAGTGGAAAGTCCCTTTCCCACTGCTGTCCCCAGTCCCTCTGGGACTGGAAGAAGCGAGTGGAAAGTCCCTTTCCACTGCTGTCCCCAGTCCCTCTGGGACTGGAAGAAGCGAGTGGAAAGTCCCTTTCCACTGCTGTCCTCCAGTCCCTCTGGGACTGGAAGAAGCGAGTGGAAAGTCCCTTTCCCACTGCTGTCCCCAGTCCCTCTGGGACTGGAAGAAGCGAGTGGAAAGTCCCTTTCCACTGCTGTCCCCAGTCCCTCTGGGACTGGAAGAAGCGAGTGGAAAGTCCCTTTCCACTGCTGTCCCCAGTCCCTCTGGGACTGGAAGAAGCGAGTGGGAAAGTCCCTTTCCCACTGCTGTCCCCAGTCCCTCTGGGACTGGAAGAAGCGAGTGGGAAAGTCCCTTTCCCACTGACTTAGCATTGAAGTAGCCAGACACAATTTTTTGGCCGAATAAACCAGCAGTGGCTTAATGGCAGTTTATTACTGTCTATTATGAATAAAAAATAATTTTCTTGGAACCTTAGTTAGACTTTTAAGAGCATATTTTGGAATAGTTTCTTTATTTTGCCCTTAAACTCATTTCTAAATCAGTGGATAATAGGAGAAAAATTTCATTGGTTGTACAGTTCTCTGATCTTGAAAGTTGCAGTGTCTTTTTCTTCAACAGTCGACTGTTGCATAATTATGGCTCTTGATCTTGTAAAGCGTACCTTTGTCATCATGAGTCTTCTCCATTAGGAAATGTTTGATTTTCGAGGACTTGAATTAATCTTTTTAAGATTCCATACCAGCACTGAAGTCCAGGAACTCAGTTTCCAAGCCAAGACCAGTGCTGTTTTGAAACTTTCCAACAGAATGTGCTGTTTGAAAGAAGACATACATGAATTAACTTTGTGTGTGTTATAAAGATGCTATTAATAATGTTATAAACATGCCTCTACTTCTTACCATGGGTACCAAATTAACCCTATCCAGACCGGGCTTTAAATTGTTAATGCCTGATGAATTTACCGTGTTTTTTTTTAAATAAAGATGATGATGATGATGACCGTCTGGGACCCCCCCCCCCCCCCATGTGACTTGTTGTTATGAATTCTAGTAACTACAGATACTTTGGTGTCATAATGACGTAACGTGACGTCATTATGGCGTCATATGGTCGATTTTATTGGCTAAAACAGTCTCATCAATATTTTCTCTATTTTGAACATAGAACAACAGTACTTTAACAGCTACCTATTTGATAAAAGTCTTATGTTTACTAACACTGTTTTTGTTGTTAACAATGACAGTGACGTCGTTATGACGTCATATACAATGAAATAACCAACTGAAACGTTCCATAAGGCATATCTCTGAAACGGTAGTGTTCATACCAAACTTTCACATATTGATGCAGGAGTAAAAGTTAATGAATTCGTACACTTTGTTGCCATGGTAACAGCATGTGACGTCATAGAAATGATGTGTACATTTTCTTAAAAACTGCAACAGATAACTTTGCAAATTATGACTTTTCATGTACCTAATGAATTCAAAAAGCTTTCTCAAGTGAAAAGGACATTTTTATGATATTTTGACAATAAATGTTTAGAGATAATGGGATTACACAGACAGGTAAATAAATTTCCCATTTTATTGCCCACCATCTTGGATCCGCCATCTTAATTAGTCCAAACGTGTTTATTTCGATAAAAACACCGAAAAATAAAGCAAATGGACTGCTAAAGCTTAGTTTATTGTGGGCAAATGTTTTAAAATCCAAAATATGAACCAATAATAAAATTATAGAGAGAAAAGGCCTTTAGTAAAACTTCGATCCGCTATCCTGGATTTTTACATTTCATATTCCTTATTTTCCTAAAATTACCGTTAATTAACCTTAATTAATAAACAATTATACATAATTTGATCAATTGTCGCTAAATTAAGTGGAAAATATTAATTCGATAAGAAAACTTTGAAATAATCTTGATTAAAGCAAAAAATGCTAATTTTGTAAAACATAGGTGTCAAAAAGCGGTTGCTATGGAAACGTCAATCTCGGTGGACAAAGGACGCTAAGAGAAAATGTTTCCAGATAAATTTTAGTTAAAGTCACCAAATTTGGTGGTCATTGCATCGACAGTTTTGAAACGACACAACTTCAAAGTTCGAGCGGGCTCCTAAATCTTGAGTCCATGGTTTAAATATTAAACCGTGTGACCAAAAGTCATGTAAAGTAACACTTTCGTATGGTAGTGGCTCTAAGTTTTCAGTCCGTCTATGAAATTCTCAACAGGCGACAAATGAAAGCCAATAAAAGCCAGCTGAAATTGCCCACTCCAGAAACTATGAAAAATACCATAATAGTCTTTTACGTGCAGGCTCAGCCTCACCGCCCAATTTATACTGGAGGCTGATGATCCGTCTGGACGAACTTGGGCAAACATTCGTTAGTTCGTCTGATAATCCGTCTGTGTATAAACAGGGGCAAAGAGACGGATTATCCGTCCAGATGAACTATCTGCTTAGTTCGTCTGCCAAGACGAACTTAGCAGATAGTTCGTCTTAACGGGTGATCCGTCTCTTTGCCCGTGTTTATACACAGACTGATTATCAGACGAACTAGCGAATGTTTGCCCAAATCATCCGTCTCCAGTATAAATCGGGCCAATGTGTGTTCGTATAAAAATGTGCACCGTATGCAAATTGCCAGGAAGTTGAAGCATACCACGTACAGTTCGTGCTGAAAACAAAAGAAATTGGAAAAATCAGGCTTAAATCAAGCACCACCCAAACGTGCACTTTAAAGAGTATTTTTCATAGTTTCTGGAGTGGAGAATCCTAAGGCTCCGTCCACACTAATGCGTTTTCGTTTGAAAACGCATACTTTTTTATCCGTTTTTGCCGATCGTCCACACTAAAACGATCAAAAACGGAGATGTTAATCTATGAAAACAGAGGTTTTCGAAAACGCTTTTCAGAGTGGAGACTTTTGAAAACGCAGGTCTATCGTTTTAGTGTGGATGGCAAAAACGAAGCTTTCCAACGCTTACGTCACAACTATTGGAGCATGCGTATTGAACAGAAAAACGTCCGAGCAGAGCCTGGTGAAAACGTTTCCCCTGGGTGTCAAAAACGATGTGAAAACGCATTGGTGTGGACCGAGCTTAAATGAGTGACCATTCAAATGAAAGCTACAAATGCGTACGTTCCCGTGGCACTTCCTTTTCAACATTTACAGTCCGTGGATAAAATCCTATATAAATGTGTGATCGTTGAAATGAAAGCTACGAAGGCGTACTTTCCTTTGGTACGTTTTCAATATTTACAGTCCGTGGATAAAACGTTGAATGTGCGACCATTCGAATAAAAGCCACAAAGGCCTACTTGGACTCATGCGGTACTGTACACCTTGTGCTAATGGTCACTGATAGAAAACAAATTAAGTAGAAAAATATTTTTCCATTATCTCGTAAAATTGGATTGAAAAAAAAATCCTAAAAATTGGGAGTGGAAAGTCACGTGACGTAGCAAGTCCATTCATGTAAGCGAAAACAATTATTTTCAACAATTAAAAGCCTCTGACGAAATTTAAAGTCAATAAGTCAATTATATTTTAAACAAACCACCCTCCTTAAAATCAAACGAGACCAATTCCTTAATTCACCCGAGCATCCAGATACCACGCAGCATTTTACAACCTCTAATTTCATTGGACCTGTATATCATGCAGCTCTATTGTTTTTAGGTCTAGGGTCTATTGTTAGCCATTGTTGTGTTGTTTGTTCTATTGTTTTCTCAGTAAATCAGAGAAGACCTTGTAAGAGCTGCGTACTGCCCCCGAGCATGAAAGCTACAAAGGCGATGCCTCATAATGATACTGTTTCAAAATTGTGATCTGGTGTATGAAATCTTAAGTATGTGGACATTCAATTAAAAAAAAGGCGGATTATCCTGTTGAACTGTTTCCGACGTTTGTGTCTGTGAATGGAATCCTAAATGTGTTACCATTCAAATGAAAGCTACAAAGGCGTTGCTTCATATGGTACTGTTTCAAAATTGTTATCTCGTGCATGAAATCCTAAATATGTGACCATTCAATTCAAAGAGAGGCGTATAGAGTGTTTTCACGTGACGTCACGGCGGCCATATTGGTGTCCCAAAACAATGAAATGGCGGCCATGTTGGTGTCCCAAACGAATCCTATGGGACTTTAGCTCTATTCTTATTTAAACATTTGCTATTGTTTAAGCACTCCAATATGGCCGCCCGTCACGTGAGTGAAAACACTCAATTACACTGTCGAACTGTTTCCGACGTTTAGTCTGTGGATGGAATCCTAAATGTGTAACCATTCAAATGAAAGCTACAAAGGCATTGCCTCATATGGTACTGTTTCACAGATATGATCTCGCGCATGAAAACCTAAATATGTGACCATTCAAAGAAACGAGTATTATCCTGTCGCACTGTTTCAGACGTTTGAGTCTGTTTGAGGCGTTGCCTCATATGGTACTGTTTCAAACTTGTGATCTCGTGCATGAAATCCTAACTATGTAACAATTTAAAGAAAGGCGTATTATCCCGTGGAACTGTTTCACACGTTTAAAGTCTGTGGTTAGAATCCTAGTAAATGTGTAACCATTCAATTGAAAGCTACAAAGGCGTGCCCTCATATGTTACTGTTTCAAAATTGCGATCTCGTGCATGAAATCCTAAATGTGTGACCATTCAAAGAAAGGCGTATTATCCTGTGGAACCGTTTCAGACGTTTTAGTCTGTGGATGGAATACTAATGTGTAACCATTCTTATAATATAGAGGACAAAATTACTGAAAGCTGATTGGGTGACGAAGACGGTATTTTTTCTTAATTGAGGTCAAAATTGCTCGCTCCTGATTGGTCGAGCATCAAAATTTATCACTCGTGATTGGTTGAGCGCGTCATTCTGATTGCATTCAGTTGGCTTGGCGGGATTTTGAAGAAAATTTACAAACAGAGCCCTCGCATGTTTCACCGGAGATTTTGTTAAAAAGAAGGAATGAAATCGGATGATACGCAAGAAAGGAATTCAGTTTGCGATGATGAAGACCTTGAAGAAATTCATGGCCACAAAAGCTGGTTAAGTTCCATAACTTCAATGAATATATGCGGTTTTCTGCGGAACTAAAGAAAAGAACTTTCACAGATTTTGCTGAAAGGTACAATTTACATTTAAAGAAAGAATAAGGCTGAAAGAAGCGAAAGAAAGGAAATAAATCGCCAAACGTGCAAGTTAGTTTGAACTCGCCATTTGTTGTTGTAATCAAAGCGACAAAACCTTCAGAACACACTTGTACGCTGAAATAAAATTAACTTTGTTTTTGTCGTAAGGTTTACTTTTATCGATAAATTAGACTTAGTTTTCTAGAATCGTAATAGTCAAATGTATCTTTGACATTGAAAATTTATTTAACAACAGTGAGTTGAAAAATTTTCCTAGTCAGTTGAAAGCTACAAAGGCGTTGTCTCATATGACACTGTTTCATATGGTACTGTTTGAAAAATTGTGATATCGTACATGAACTCCAAAATATGTGACCATTCAAAGAAAGGCGTATTATCCTGTCGAACTGTTTCAGAAATTCGAGTCTGTGGATGGAATCGTTAATGTGCAACCATTCAAATGAAAGCTACAACGGCGTTGCCTCATATGGTACTGTTTCAAAATTGTTAACTCGTGCATGAAATCCTAAATGTGCGACCATTCAAAGAAAGGCGTATTATCCTGTGGAACTGTTTCAGACGTTTGAGTCTGTGGATGAAATGCTAAATGTTTAACCATTCAAATGAAAGCTAAAAAAGGTGTTGCCTCATATAGTACTATTTCATATGCTACTGTTTGAAAATGATACTGATTCAATTGTGATCTCGTGCATGAATTCCTAAATGTGTGACCATTCAAAGAAAGGCGTATTATCCTGTTGAACTATTCCAGCAGTTTGAGCCTGGATGGAACCCTAAATGTGTACTGACCATTCACATGAAAGCTACAAAGGCGTTGTCTGAGATGGTAGTGTTTCATAATTGTGATTCCGTAAATGAAATCTTAAATGTATGACCATTCAAAGAAAGGCGTGTCATCTTGTCGAACTGTTTCAGACGTTTGAGTTTGTAAATGAAATCCTAAAAGTGAAACCATTCATATGTTACTGTTTCAAAATTGTGATCTCGTGCATGAAATCCTAAATATATGACCATTCAAAGAAAGGCGTATTATTCTGTCGAACTGTTTCAGTCTGTAAATGGAATCCTAAATGTGTATGTAACCATTCAAATGAAAGCTACAAAGATGTTGCCTCATGAAGTTCTATGTCATGTTACTGTTTGAAAATTGTGGTCTCGTGCATGAAATCCTAAATATATGACCATTCAAAGAAAGGCATGCCATCCTGTCAAACTGTTTCAGACGTTTGAGTCTGTAAATGGAATCCTAAATGTGTTACCATTCAAATGAAAGCTACAAAGGCGTTGCCTCGTACGATTCTGTTTCAAAGTTGTGATCTCGTGCATGAAATCCTAAACGTGTCAACATTCAAACAAAGACGAATTATTCTGTGGAACCGTTTCCGACGTTTGACTCTGTGGATGGAATCCTCAATGCGTAACCATTCAAATGAAAGCTACAAAGGCGTTGCGTTGCCTCATATGATACAGTTTAAAAATTGTGATCCCGTGCATGAATTCCTAAATGTGCGACCATTCAAAGAAAGGCGTATTATCCTGTGAAACCGTTTCACACGTTTGAGTCTGTGGTTAGAATCCTAAATGTGTAACCATTCAAAGAAAGGCGTATTATCATGTTGAACTGTTTCAGACGTTTGAGTCTGTGGAAGGAATGCTAAATGTGTAACCATTAAAATGTAAGATAGAAAGGCGTTGCGTTGCCTTTGCGTTTACCATTCAATTGAAAGCTACCAAGGCGTTGTGACATATGGCTTTGTTTCAAAATTGTGATCTCGTGTATGAAATCCTAAATGTGCGACCATTCATAGATAGGTGTATTATCCTGTGAAAATGTTTCAGACTTTTGAGTCTGGTTGGAGTCGTAAATGTGTAACGATTCAAACGAAAGCTACAAAGGCGTTGCCTCAAATGGTACTGTTTCAAACTTGCGATGTCGTGCATGAAATTCTAAATGTGTGACCATTCAAAGAAAGGCTTATTATCCTGTGGAACTATTCCAGCAGTTTGAGTCTGGATGGAAGCCTAAATGTGTTACCATTCAAATGAAAGCTACAAAGGCGTTGCCTCATATGCTACTGTTTCAAAATTGTGATCTCGTGCATGAAATCCTAAATATATGACCATTCAAAGAAAGGCGTATTATCCTGTCAAACTGTTTCAGACGTTTGAGTCTGTAAATGTAATCCTAAATGTGTTACCATTCAAATGAAAGCTACAAAGGCGTTGCCTCATATGCTACTGTTTCAAAATTGTGATCTCGTGCATGAAATCCTAAATATATGACCATTCAAAGAAAGGCGTATTATCCTGTCAAACTGTTTCAGACGTTTGAGTCTGTAAATGTAATCCTAAATGTGTTACCATTCAAATGAAAGCTACAAAGGCGTTGCCTCATATGATTCTGTTTCAAAGTTGTGATCTCGTGCATTAAATATTAAATGTGTGACCATTCAAGGAAAGGCGTATTAATTTATCCTGTGGAACCTTTTCAGACGTTTGAGTCTGTCCATGGAATCCTAAATGTGTAACTATTTTAAAATGAAAGCTACAAAGGCGTTGCGTTGACTCGTATGGTACTGTTTCCAAATTGTGATGTCGTGCATGAAATCCTTTATGTGTGACTATTCAAAGAAAGGCGTATCATTCTGTGGAACTATTCCAGCAGTTTGAGTCTGTGGATGGAATCCTAAATGTGTAACCATTCAAATGAAAGCTACAAAGGCGTTGCCTCATATTGCACAGTTTCAAAATTGTGATCTCGTGCATGAATTCCTAAATGTGTGACCATTCAAAGAAAGGCGTATTATCTTGTGGAACAATTCCAGCAGTTCGAGTCTATGAATGGAATCCTAAATGTGTAGTGACCATTCACACGAAAGCTACAAAGGCGTTGTCTGATATATGGTAGTGTTTCAAAATTGTGATTTCGTGCATGAAATCTTAAATGTATGACCATTCATAGAAAGGCGTGTCATCTTGTCGAACTGTTTCAGACGTTTGAGTTTGTAAATGCAATCCTAAATGTGAAACCATTCATATGTTACTGTTTCAAAATTATGATCTCGTGCATGAAATCCAAAATATATGACCATTCAAAGAAAGGCGTATTATCCTGCCGAACTGTTTCAGTCTGTAAATGGAATCCTAAATGTGTATGTAACCATTCAAATGAAAGCTACAAAGGTGTTGCCTCATGAAGTTCTATGTCATGTTACTGTTTGAAAATTGTGGTCTCGTGCATGAAATCCTAAATATATGACCATTCAAAGAAAGGCATGTCATCCTGTCAAACTGATTCAGACGTTTGAGTCTGTAAATGGAATCCTAAATGTGTTACCATTCAAATGAAAGCTACAAAGGCGTTGCCTCGTACGATTCTGTTTCAAAGTTGTGATCTCGTGCATGAAATCCTAAACGTGTCAACATTCAAACAAAGGCGAATTATTCTGTGGAACCGTTTCCGACGTTTGACTCTGTGGATGGAATCCTCAATGCGTAACCATTCAAATGAAAGCTACAAAGGCGTTGCGTTGCCTCATATGATACTGTTTGAAAATTGTGATCTCGTGCATGAATTCCTTAATGTGTGACCATTCAAAGAAAGGCGTGTTATCCTGTGGAACTATTCCTGCAGTTTGAGTCTGTGGATGATATCCTAAATGTGTAACCATTCAAATGAAAGCTACAAAGCCTTTGTTTTATATGGTACTGTTTCAAGATTGTGATTTCGTGCATGAAATCCTAAATATGTGACCATTCAAAGAAAGGCGTCATCCTGTTCAACTGTAAGTTTCAGACGTTTGTGTCAGTGGATGGAATCCTAAATGTGTACCCACACAAATGAAAGCTACAAAGGCGTTACCTCGTATGGCAGCTTTCAAAATTGTGATTTCGTGCATGAAATCCTATATGTGACCATTTAAAGAAAGTCGTATTAGGTCGTATTATCCTGTGGAACTGTTTCAGACGTTCTTGAGTCTGTTGATAGAATCCTAAATGTGTAGCCATTCAAATGAAAGCTTCAAAGGCGTTGCCACATATGCTACTGTTTAAAAATTATGATCTCGTGCATGAAATCCTAAATATGTGACGATTCAAAGAAAGGCGTATTATCCTGTTGAACTGTAAGTTTCAGATGTTTGTGTCTGGATGGAATCCTAAATGTGTACCCACACAAATGAAAGCTACAAAGGCGTTATCTCGTATGACAGCTTTGAAAATTGTGATCTCGTGCATGAAATCCAAAATGTGTGACCATTCAAAGAAAGGCGTATTATCCTATTGAACTGTAAGTTTCAGGCGTTTGTGAGTCTCTTGATAGAATCCTAAATGTGTAACCATTCAAATGAAAGCTTCAAAGGCGTTGCCTCATATGGTACTGTTTGAAAATTGTGATCTCGTGCATGAAATCCTAAATGTGTGACCATTCAAAGAAAGGCGTATTATCCTGCGGTACTGTTTCAGACGTTTGAGTCTGTAGATGGAATCCTAGATGTGTAACTAATCAAATGAAAGCTACAAAGCCTTTGTTTCATATGGTACTATTTCAAAATTGTGATTTCGTGCATGAAATCCTAAATATGTGACCATTCAAAGAAAGGCGTATGATCCTGTGGAACTATTCCTGCAGCATTCCTAAATACCAGTGTTTATATAACATTAATATTGTACTATGGTACTGTTCCTGCAGCATTCCTGCACTATTCCTTAATGTGTAACCATTCAAATGAAACCTACAAAGCCTTTGTCTCATATGGTACTATTTCAGTCAAAATTGTGATTTCGTGCACGAAATCCTAACTATGTGACCATTTAAAGAAAGTCGTATTATGCTGTGGAACTGTTTCAGTCCGTGGATGGAATCCTAAAAGTGTAACCATTCAAATGAAACTACAAAGGCGTTGCCTCATATGGTACTGTTTCAAAAGTGTGATCTCGTGCATGAACTCCTAAATATGTAATGTATTACAAGGCGTAT
Organism: Cladopsammia gracilis; assembly: GCA_022457155.1. Taxonomy (NCBI): domain Eukaryota; kingdom Metazoa; phylum Cnidaria; class Anthozoa; order Scleractinia; family Dendrophylliidae; genus Cladopsammia; species Cladopsammia gracilis. Next base: position 811,814 of record JAJGOT010000391.1, read on the forward strand.
TGTCCTGTCGAACTGCTTCAGACGTTTGAGTTTGTGGATGGAATCCTTGATGTGTAACCATTCAAATGGAAGCTAGAAAGGCGTTGCCTCATATGGTACTATTTCGAAATTGTTATCTCTTGCATGAAATCCTAAATATTTGACCATTCAAAGAAAGGCGTACTGTCACGTCGTGAACTGTTTCAGATATTTGAGTCGTCGATGTAATCCTATATGTGTAACCATTAAAATGAAAGCTACGAAGGCGTTGCCTCATATGGTGCTGTTTGAATATTGTGATCTCGTGCATGAAATCCCAAATGTGTGACCATTCAAACGAAAGCTGCAAAGGCCTACTTTCCTGTGAACTGTTGAGTTGATGTTACTGTTTCATACTTTTCAGTGTTTGGTTGAAACTCTAAGTGTGTAACCATTCAAATAAAAGCTATAGCAGGTTTTTTTTTTGCTGTGGTAGTTTGAGTCCGTACGTGGATGACATCGCAAATGTGTGAACAAAGGCGTACATTCCTATCGTTCGGTTTCACACGTTTGAGTCCGTGGATGAAATCCAAAAGGTTTGACCATTGAATTGGAAGCTACAAAGACGAACTATCCTGTAATCGATTCTGTATCTAAATTTGATTGCTTGAAAAATATCTTATCTGTGACGTTCATTGAAATAAAAGCTACAATGGTGTACTTTCCTGTAATTCTGTTGGAAACATTTGAGACCGTGGATGAAATCTTAAATGTGTGACCATTCAATTAAAAGTTACCAAGGCCTACTTTCCCGTGGTAGTGTTTCAAACTTTTGAGTCCGCCGTGAATAAATCCTAAATGTTTGACCATTCAAATGAAAGTTGCAAAGGCGTACTCTCCTATGGTACTGTTCCAAACTATGGAGTCTGTGAATGAAATCTTAAATGCCTAACCGTTCAAATGAAAGTAACAAAGGCATACTTCCCTGTGGTCGTGTCTCAAAATTTTGATTCCGTGGATGAAATCTTATTAATAGATGTGTGACCAGCTACAAACTATCAGGAGAGTTTGCTGTTTGGAACCTTTTCTTTTAAGTATGTGGATAAAATCCTAAAGTGTGACCATACAAATGCAAGCAATGATCATCATTAGACGAACATTCCTGCGGTGCTTTTTGTTACGCTGTAGAGGGTGGTTCGAACTTTTGAGTCTGTAGACAACTGAAAATGCAAAACCGTGACCTTTCTAACTTTGAGTCCGTGGATAAAATCCTAAAGTGTGACCATTCGACTGAAAGCTACTGACAAATTACTAATAATGTGTACTTATCTGGGCTTCTTTACTGAAGTGGATGTCTTGAGTTGTACAACGGTTCAACACTGCAGGATAGTTTTATAAACTTCTGATGGACCTAAATGAACAAAGCAGTAAACTTCAATCAATTAATATTATGAATTCCTTTTACCCAGCAAAATGTAAGAAACTTGGCGTTTTTAACTTGAAGTTTGAAATGTGGCCATGGTATGTGCTAATCGTTAATCCCTTTCAACATCAGTTTAACGGCTAATAAGTTAGCCAACATTGTCCTGAGACTGACTTGCTATCAGTTGCATGTTAAAACAAAATCTCAATCAAAAGCTAGTTTTTGGCTTTTCCTGTGCACCTTTTCTACTTCAACGTGACCATACAGAAAAAAAAACAGATAACATGGCGAAAATCAAGTTACATCTCAAGTCAAAATAATTACGCCAACATACCTCCGAGGAAATGAAAACATTAAAGATTCCACACCCAAATTGTTTAGTCAAAGGACTTGATTCGCAAGCAAAGCAGATGGACGGCTTTGGGACGTTCCAACAATAAACTATTTGAAAGAAAAACAAGGAGTTAGTTCTGTAGATTTCTTAGCATAAAATGTGAAAACGTTTTCTTAGTGACTTATTTTACTATCTATGACATTCATTATTTGAACTCCTGAGAAAATTCTACATAATTTTCACATAATCAGTATAAATCTCCGGCACGCACGAACAGACTTAATAAAAAAGGTTACATTAAATGATTTTTCTTTCCTCTCAGTACTCTAAATCAACATTGTGTCACAAAATCACAGAGCGAAGCTATAAGTATCGCTTCACTTTGTAAGTAAAGTCCAAACTGACGCGAAACGCGATGGAAATTATAGCAACGGGAATATTCAACACCGCATTGTCGCTGCTATCAATAACTCCAGCTTCCATGTTGACTTCGCTGTAATTTAAATGCTAACATAAAATGTTGTCGAAATGACATTTGAACGAAAAACAAACCTGGTCTTTTCCAAACTGATACAGATCAAGAAGACGCCAAGCCAGAGATTTGAATTTGACCTTCACAGCACCACGTTCAGGCCAACTACTAACATCAAATAATACTATGGGCTACTACATTGCTTTTATACTTGGCGATTAAAATTTATTCAGTTCAGTCGTGAAACATTCCTGGAGCAATTGTAAAGGAGTAATTAACAAGGATGACAATGCCTTCCCAAATTGTTGCTGGACCTTATGACAAAGGAAAGTGCTATTTCATGAGTATTCAAAGTGAAGCGCATGATGTACACTTGTCATTTAAAGTTTAGCGCCCTGTAGTGTGCAATCTTCTTAATTAAAAGTTTATTTGACGGTCACATTGTTGTTAATCTTTCAAGGGGAACTGGCAGCCAAATGCTGTGAATAATTATCTAAGCAGAACGTTGGGCGGATAATTATTAGTGCGTGAGTCGATTTTGGGGTTTTTTGAAGGATTTGCTGTCCTTTGACTTTTATTTTCCCCTATGTTTCATAAACCCAAGTAATCGCTTTCAATGAGTACAGTTATCTGCGCTACTTTATCGAAATAAGCAGATGATCTAAGCTGAGCTCTATCTGGGGTGTTTAAGGAGTGAAAGCTCTCCCCCCCCCCCCCCCCCTAAAAAAGAACTTGTTATCATTTAAGTTCACAAGTGAAGTTGTTACAGTTTACAGTTACATCACTATCTAGATCGGTAAGAACTGGAAAAATTGCCGTTGTCGAGTTTATTTATGTTGTTGTCGTATTAAAATAAAGTGTATGTACTTGTATTCATTTCAGGGGCAAACCTTTCGATTTCTTAGGTGGAAAAGGTCCTTCAACTGCGAAAGCCTGACTTGAGGCTTAAGTAAAAAATGTCTAAGACAAAGCGTCAGTTGAGTACCATATCCTCCCAGGGGAGGTGGGGGGGGGGGGGGGGGGGGTATTGTGAAGCGTATCTCAAGGTGGACGACTAATTTTGAATGGACTATTGTCCGACTACCATATCGGCAAATACATATTTTTTAGCTCGCATTGTATACTGACAAAAAGATGCGTTGTGATGTGCTCACGAACTACTTTTTTTTTTCAAAACAGCAAGTTCTGATAATAAAACAAAAATTAAGTTCAGGGAAATATTTTCTGCTAGATTGATGAGGATGAAGATGAATCAAATATGAATTTTGTTCCTTGCGTTCCTTAAACTGGTAAACCTTTTCTAGTATAATTAGATCCAATATTGCTCCGGTTACTTGGATTTCGTTTGTAAAATGTTCGAGTTGATTCACGTCATATTTCACCGGGGATCACATCTCCGGACGCCTCTAGAAAGGCGCGCACAACCGCGCTAAATGGGCGCGAACGCGCCCATAGTCTATCATACAAATTTTTCAAATGAAGAAAGATCCTCGCAGTTGTGAACGCAATTTAAGCAATTTTGAAAAGAAGCCTGAAAAAAATTCAGGACTTCAACGGGGTTCGAACCCGTGATCTCGCGATACCGGTGCGATGCTCTACCAACTGAGCTATGAAGCCACTGGCGTTGGGAGCAGGTCAATTGTAGGTTCATATGTTCCCGTGAAAGGAGTGAGTATGAAATGATATATATGAAATAAATCATATATGAACTGCGGAAATGAAATCAAATGAAGAAAGATCCTCGCAGTTGTGAACGCAATTTAAGCAATTGCGAAAAGAAGCCTGAAAAAAATTCAGGACTTCAACGGGGTTCGAACCCGTGACCTCGCGATACCGGTGCGATGCGGAACACTCGGCCCGGCGAGTTCATTCATTACATAGGCCGAAGGCCCGGCTGCGCAGCCCCATAGTCATAGACTCATATACAACCATAGAATGCGCGTCATTTTTCATGGTCATGGCTTGCGGAATGTTTCGCGGGCGCGTTGTGTGCCCGACGTACGCGTTGGCATTTCACCTGGGAAAACACTTTGATGTTTGTTGTGTTTACTAAGGCCCAGTTCAAACGTCAAACTTCACATGTGCCGAACCTAATGCAAATTAGCAAGAACAATAGATTTTGCTCATTTGCATTAGGTTCGGCACATGTGAAGTTCGACGTTTGAACTGGGCCTAAGCGGTGAAAATGTTTAAATTAAAGTCGCTATTTTCCTGCAGTTTTTCGCGGTTTGCTACTCAAGACAGGGATACTAATTAAGCGATACTCATAAGCCGCTATAGTGGAAAAAGAAGAGCTTTCAGTGAATAAAATCTTGCTTCGAGGAACTTATACGTTTTCATCAATGAGGCAGCAATGCGGCGAGATGTTTGTCGCTTCGGGTTTCAGAACTGAAGAAGCGTAGATTTAAAGAATTTTCAAGCAGAGGACGGACTTAAAGGTAAAAAAATACATTTTTTCGATGCGAATTTATGTTGATATCAATCTGTGATTGACTTTTTCTTTGTGTTCTCGCTATATTTGGAGAATTGTCTGAATTGTTGATAAAACGTGCTCAAATTTAGTCGTTTTGATTTCTTTCATCGATGACAGCTCGCGTTTTGCTTTTAAACATAAACATATATGGAGATTTGAATAAAATTTTTCGAAAGAAGATTGTTTTGTCTATTTTTATCTGTTTGTTCATTCGTTACATAGGTTGAAAAGCGATTTTATGTAAACAAAACGAGACTTCAAGAAAACAAAATACATGCTTATCGGGAGTCAATGTAAATTATCACAATTACAAAGTGACTTTACTGTACAAGTAAACAATAAACCGCTGGAAAGGGTATTTAAACATAAAACCCTTGAAGTTCACATTGACGAATCTCTTACCTGGCGCCCACATATTAATGATGTTTCAAAGAAAATAACTGCTGGTCTTGCAGTCTTAAAGCGTATTAAAGCGTATCATACCATTTGAAACTAGAATAAATATATACAATGCACTTGTAATATTTCAATTATTGTAGTCCTGTGTGGGACAATATTGGTAAGGGTCTATCAGACAAACTCCAAAAGCTACAAAAAGGGCTGCCAGAATTGTCACCCTTTCTAATTATGAGGTTCGCTCGAGTGATCTGTTGGATGAGCTTGGCTGGGAAACGGTTAGAAAACCAAAGACTAAAACAGTTGGCTGTAATTATGTATAAAATTCATAATAATCTTTCCCCATTGTATTTGAGGCTGATTTTTACCAATATTTCAAATATACACACACATAATCTTAGAAATTCTGAGTCTAATTGTTACATTCCCAGACCGAGAACTGAATACGCCAAAGGTAGCTGTTCTGTGGAATAAGATCCCTTAGAGATCAGACAGCGGCCCAACTTAAACGAATTTAAAACCTTTTTATGTGTGAAAGATTATAATGAAACAATGATCATTTAAGTTTTTATAGCATTCTATTACTACGTGTAATTTAGTTAAGTTTTATAGTTCAATTTTTAGTTTAATGTAGTTTGATTAATTCAGTGAAGAAACCTTGATCGTAGTTTTCATTGTACTTTATTTTTCTTAGTTAAGTAGTTCTACGGTAATGTACTCTAGTGTAAATTCACACGACTCCTAGGAAGACCATGTAATTATGATACGATTTCGTGTATAAATAAAGATTGATGATGATGATGACTTAGATTTGTAGTTCTAACTTCACTCGCGTGGCCATCATGCAAATATGTTTGACGTATTTTTTGCAATTTTGATTTCCAAATCAGTTTCTCGGACAATTTTTGATAAGCAATAGGTGTATTTTATTTGGAAATTAGTCCTACTAGTTATTCGAGACGGACAAGTTGTTTTTGTGAACTTTTGTACGGTTTAAAGTGCACCTAACCCCCAATTTTTTTTTCGCTTAATCAACTCTATGTACGTTGAAAAATCGAATAGTGAAATATTTCTTGTTTTTAACGTCGTGTTAGTGATTTATAGATATTTGAATTTACAAAATGCTAATTTGATGATGTCATTTTAGGATTCATTTATTATACAACTACTTGTTTTTACCTCCAAGGAATATTTTTTACGAATGAATTGACTGTCCACAGTTTATATTTAGTATTTTGTAAATTGACGTAGAAATAATGGCAAAATCCTAAAATGACGTCATAAAATTAGCATTTTGTAACTTCAAATCTCTATAACTCACTAACGCGACGTTAAAAACAAGAAATATTTCACTATTCGACTTTTGAACGTACATAGAGTTGATAAAGCGAAAAAAAAATTGGGCGTTAGGTGCACTTTAAATGTACTGTGCTGACGGTCGCGTAATTCTGTTTTTGAGAATTGCTAAAATTGAAAAATAGCCCGGTATTCAATCTTAATTCTTGTGTTTCCGACCTTTCACCTAAGTTAAGTTTACCATGGGTTTTCTGTTTTGAGAGCGACGCTGTTAGGCTGAGCCTATCTATATATATTACGGCCCGCTCTTTCTACAATTCCTGGATCCGCTCCTGCAAAGTTTTGTCAGCTTTTAGTCACTCGCATTTCGGATAATCTACATGTTGAGTACACCATGTGATCCAAAAGAAATGGTTCACCACGCAAGGGGCGAGGAAATCTAGTGAGAAGAGGGCGATCTACGTGGTAGAAACCCCTTGGAAACTGAGATGAAGAAATTGAAAAGTTCAATGGTGTTTATTAACTCCTCCGTCAAGGAACCGTTCACCGAAAATAAGTTTAAAGTGAACGGGGCATGGTTTCTTTATTTTTTTTTTTTGATACATTTCTTGGCAACAGTTAAAACCCAACATAGACCACAACTCCAGCTTTAACGTAGGTGATCAAATTCATACATTTAAAAACAAAATCCCGCTAGCATGGGGTGTCTGTTTCCTATTTTTAAAATATACAAGCGGAATCGAAGCAAAGCGATCTTTTGACCTAGGCTCTTCAAAACAACGAAACAGACAAACCTACTGCAAAATTTGATAAAATAATGCAAAATATTTCAGAGAAAGACATCTGGTGCTCTTATGGAAAAGTAAGAATAGGGTTTACGGAAAAAAGATTACAAAGAAGATGGACAGCGAATGACTTTTATGCTTCATGCATCAAGAAAACCAAACCAGGTTTTCATGGAGGCAGGTATTCCTATTGCATTTTTTGCGAAGAAGTTGCTTGGTTTGAGCGAAATACGAGTAATAATAATAATAATAATAATAATAATAATAATTATTATTATTATTATTATTATTATCGTAAAAGTATACTTTATTAACAAATTTCTTAAAAATCGATTAAGCCTTAACATCAACCTTATGTACACTTGCAGGAAAAAGCTATAAAGTTCATTCATATAAATTTTCATTTCATAACGCTTGACAAGTTCAAGCAAATAGATATTCAAAAATATATA